>NW_012193768.1:1533178-1564204 GCF_000504015.1 Erythranthe guttata | reverse complement strand
CTAAACTTTAAGAAGTCCGTTTTTCAACGGTGGTGGTGGTGGTGGTGGTGGAGATGGTGGTGGTGGTGGTGGTGGTGGTGGAATATATCGGAAGCAGACACGGTGATGGAATATATCGTCAGGCAACGAGCATTCTAGCAAATTCGGCACCTTTATAGATTGCCATTCACTACGACTCGTATCAAAACTTCCGATCGATATCACATCCGCCAAATTTTGGTTCATTTCTTGATTTCCACTACTTCCCCTCTTCATAAGAATCTTGCGCAAAAACTCGGTGAATTCCTTTTGTTCCCTTTCGAGCTCGATATTTCCTTTGGTGTGCCATTCCATAGCTATGTCCCTCGGACAACAAATGCCAAACAAACAATTTACTAAAGATAGAAACGCAGATAAACGATCATTTAATTGCAATAGCGTCACACCAACGCGTTTACTTTCTTGCACGGTAAAATTTTCTTGAAAATTGATAATATTCCTGGGATTTGGGAAAATGTCGAGGCAGATTTCGGACCGACTTATTGCCTCGAGCAGTTGACTTAGCTTGACCAACCACAGAGCATCGTCAAAACCACCGACAATGTATATTTTCGACTTCCAATGCCCGTAAGTTTCTGTAAACGAGATCGATGGGATAAAATCTCCTCTGTAGTAAAAAAAACGTATCTTTGGGGCATCGATTTCCAGATGGATTCGTGCGAAACCGTAACTATTTTTAAGACTCAAAGATTCAAGGCTCGGAAATTTCAGCGACGGGTTGTCGAACAAGATGCTAACAAACTTCAGCGACAGAGACTTGAGATTATCGTATTTATTGCCGCGGAACCGAGTCATCCTCGCAAGAACGCTAATCGTCTCGAGATTCTCGAGATCGTCAATCTCGATAGTGAACTGCTCCAACGCGTAGAGCACGTTGCTAGTAAAAGTGAAGTGCTCGAGATACTTGTGATTCTCCTTCACCAACTTAATCTTTTTCAACCCTTTACAATCTTTCAACCAGATAGTTCGAATTTTCGGGCAGCTCAATATTATCCGGTCGAAGATCTCCTTCTGAACCGAGACGCCGTTCAGGCGGATTACTTCGAGAGAGGTGTAGTTAATCAACGGTATATTCGACAAACACTCTTGATCCGACAACTTGCATTTATGTAGAGACAAAAGCTTGAGAGACCCGACATGCGTAAGCACTACCGGAGGGAGACGAACGTAACGAACTTTTTTGCGTTCCGAGTGGATCGAGAGGTACAGCTCGCGTACGCCGATGGCGTCGAGCAACGGGATCCACTTTTCGAGGAGGGAGATTGAATTGGAGTCGAGCAGTGTGATCACGAGGCGGAGTTTCTCTAGGTGAAGATTGTGGTCGAGGTGTGCTTGTAGAGCGTTGTCCACACGTGTGAGGAACACGTGTTTCGCTTTGTCGGTGGCTCTGTCGCGGGATGTTTGTCGGAAAGCGAGTTTGGGGCGAGTTGACCAGATTTGGCGCCATGATTTGGAGAGGAGACAAGTTTTGGCGGCGTCTCTTTTGGGGAGGAAATAGAGTATGCGGTGAAGTATATGTTCTGGTAATTTGGATATTATGTCACCATCTCCGATTTCTGGGTATTCCATGGCAGAATTCTTTTTTTTTTTTTTTTTTTCTGAACTCAGTAAACCCTAGAAACCTGCAGAATGAATTTTTTCAACTCAGTAAACCCTAGAAAACCTTTTATAAGAAAAAAAAAAAATAGAGATTATTGCAATTAGTACCCGGTGTTATGCTGAATTGCTAAAAGCCTCTCCAATTTTATTTTATTGGCAAAAAAACCCCTATGATTTAATTTCTTTAGCAATTAGTACATGATTAGAGGTTTTGTGCTAAAAAAATAGGGGACGATAAAATGGGGAGTGAGGAGAGACGTCTTTGCCCCTGCAAAACTCACGTGAATCGTGCGTGTGTAAGATTCCGGACAAAATTGCCGGAAAATGGCAATTATAAGGTACCGTGCAACGAAAAATTGAGTTTAGGTACACCCTAGGTTGTAAAAAGCGGTAATCTGGTCGGAGTTGGTCAGGCACCGACTCTCCATTAATCGGTGCGGCGGTGATTAATCGGTGATAAATCAAAAATAAATCGGTTTTTAAAATTTAATATAATATATTTCTAGATATTATTTATAAATACTTCAAAGATATATAAAATTATATTTAAACATAGTTATATCTCCATCATCATGTATATATCCTAATAAAATAATAAAAGTTTAATAATTATAAGATCATAAACATAAATATCCTTATAAAATATAAATAAAAAAAGCATTTTTTTTAATTTACATTTATTCTTGAACATTCCTGATATACATCGTTAATTCTTTAACAATAACAATTAACATAAACAAAATAAAGCATAAACTCATTTTTTTATTAAAATCCCTACTTTTATTATGAATTATTAAAAAAATCGACCAATTTTTGCCACTGAGTTTGACCCGCCTTAAAGGTTTGACCGCCTCGGACGCATCATACCGCCTAAAACCGCATCACAGACAAAAAACCGATTTTTCAAACATTTACACTAAAATCGTAAAGGTTGTGGACCGCATCCGCCTCGGAACGATTAATCGACCGCCTCGGAACGATTAATCGACCACCAACACCCGTGCTATTTTTTTTGTTTGGGGGACAAACTATTTTTTACTCTTAAAACTTTATTAAACGATAATGAAAATATTTGTAACATGAAAACAAATACGATAATATTTTTGGCATTATGCAAAGTTGATTATATATTGTAGGGTAAATTACAAATACCCCCTGAGGTATGGTCAAATTAAAAAAACACCCCTCTTGTTTGGATAATTACAACCACCCCCTCAGCTCTTCAAATTTAGTGGAATCTTCGAGATTATATGAAATATTATCACTTTTGTACCCGTTTTATACTATTCAAACTCTACATTATGAAGTAAGATGATCATAACATGTGATTTTTAGCTTGTGTATATCAGTTTGTGGTGCATCAGAAACTGTATTTTTACACAAAACGAATACAATCTAGAGCACATTCCACGGAATCTAGATGATTGTATTGAATTTGGCACAATAAGGGTGGAGGTGTAAGAAAAAATCATAGTTGAGGGGGGTAGATGTAATTATCCAAACAAGAGGGGGTTTTTTGTAATTTGACCATACCTCTGGGGGGTGTTTGTAATTTACCCTATATCGTATTAAAAAATATAAAATGTAAGTGAATAAAAAAAATTAGACAAAGAAATAAAAGCTTTTAGCAAAAAATGCATTTTGCATCCTTCAAAATTTTCAAATGGGTGGTAAAAAGAGGGTTTGACGCATATACCCTTATGTGTATGGAGACATTTGATATCCACTTGAAAATGCACCGGAATTCAAATTTTTGGGGCAAGTGCTAGTGGGGCACAGTTTTAAAGGGGGGAAAGTGCAAATTTAAAAAATTTGTAGGGGGGCAAAGTGCAGTTTGCCCTATAATGTTTGCACACAGAGTCAAACAGTCATGCAATGAAAATTTCCCAACTCAAAAGCCTGATTCTCAATAAAACCTACAAAGTTAAAAACCATCACAAATTCGTGTTCTTGTTCCTTACACGACAACGTCTTAAAGCAGAAGGTTAAACACGGAAATCCTACAAACGGATAGACAACAACACGAACGAAGTGGGGTTAGTTCTCTTACATCGGAACTTACAATATACAAAATAAACACCACGGGGGTATTTTAGTCTTTTCACAATTTGGAAGAAACTGCATCTTCAAACTCCCGCCTCGCTTTGCTAATGCTTTCTTCATTTTCCTTAATCCTAAGGCGCAACAGGGCAATTTCACCGTCCTCTTTTTCCGTGGCCGATATAGCAAGTGAAAGCTTATCCTGCAGCTTCGATATTTGTTCTTTGATCTCGTTCATCTCTTCCTCAATCTTACTCTTCTCGCGATCGTGCTCTGCTATTTCATCGTTAAGTTTCTTCGACTCCACTTCGATCTTTTCTTCATTCTCCTTCACCGAGAGCAGCCAATTCACACGATCCCGTACAACCTTAACGTCAAACCCATGCATTTCCAAGTCCACGATCGTTTCCAATATGTCGTCCGTCGCGCTTTTCGGGGAATCGAACCGCAACCCGAGAGCTCGTTCCACCACGCCGCAAAAAGTCACCATATACCCTATTGCCAAACCCTCGCGCGAACTTTCCTTAACTTGTTCCAACGGCTTGAAGTGCGGCCTCTGCGGTGCCTTTTGAAATGCCTCCATGGACTCGATTGTTGTCCAAAGAACCGTGTTTTTCACGAAAGGCAAGACTTGTGATTCTGCGGCTACTAAAGCACTCTCTGGAATCATCTCAACGTCATCTTCTATCACAATAGCATCGCTTTGCTTCTTGCCATTTTCTTCGACATTGCTCACGGGAACGAGTTCTGAAGAAAAATCGAGGATAATCAAGAAGACTGAAAAATACGGGAAACCACCAGTAGTAGTGTAACGTAAAAAGCTTTACCGGAATATTCAACTGCAGATGGAGGTTGTAACTCCTTAATCCACTTAGAAAGTGGTTTATCGTCAAAACCATCGTTGAGTGATTTGCGGACAACTTTCTCTACTTCCATGGTGTTGGGGTTAACTTCGGTCGCTTCCCCGCCGCCTAATGCACTCGGGGAATCTATACAAGGCCAGAAACGACACTATCATTATACGCACGCAATAAGAAAAAAAAAATCCCAAAATACAAGAGTTCGTTTTTTTCCGTCTTTTTACCTGTTAACCCTCTTCTTCCTCTCTTCAATGGAAGACTCGTCGTACCCCCCTTCTCGATTTCAAGATTTGCAATCAGGCCCCTTCGTGGCCTACCCCTCTTCTTTTTGTCACTGGAATCTCCATTTTCTAATGGCTCGTTATCCTACAAATAGCACAAAAGTGAAACTATGACATATTGGTGGAAGGCTAAAATAAGTAAAAATATATATGCATTTTTTTTATTCTTTAATGGCAGTTAGGTATCGTTTATTGGCACGAAAATCTCATAGCACTGTTAATAATAGAAGAGGGTTCGAGGTGAAAAGTGAAAACAAGATATATCAGTACACTGTCACCTTTGACCTACCTTAATTTCCTGAATCGGGGAACCATTCGGTTTCTGCTTCTTCACCGTCGATTTTTCATTTCCAGTGCTCCCAGTTTCCGAACATGGCAAACCTATGACGACAGCATGCTTAGTTTCTTCGTTTTTATCATTTTCAACAATTGGCTTCGTCACTGCAAATTAACACCCAGCTTTGCTAATTGACCAAAAATTGTGTAAATATATATATATACACCAGGCAAATTTCGAGCGAATATGATTATTAAAATATACCTTTACCGACATCTTTATTCGGAATGTCAGGTTTCAGCATACTGCACTTGTTCATAGTATTACTGGATGCGGAGTTAATCTTATTCTTCTCATCGACATTATTTGGCGTTGCACCTGCATTCCTTTGCTTCCTCCTCTGCATGATTCGATTCACGGGAAACGAAGAAGGCAAGAAAATAAATCATATTTTTTTTTCATATCAATTAAGAAAACGGCTGCACTGTAGATAGGCAAATAATATCTAACAGAACGTACGACTCACAATTCTATTGCCCCAAGAAGGATTATCGGGGAGTTGATCCCCGACCGCATTTAGTGCTGCAGAAATATCAACAGAAATAGGGCTTACAGAATCACGTAACGTTTTTTTAACTGATTTATTATTCTGTGAATCTTGTTGACTAGCTCTCGGTCCATGCATTTGTTCATCTGACGATGAAGAGCGGGCCATAACTTCCTGAAATTAGAATCACAAAAAAATCATTATATTTTTTTTGTCCTAAAGGCAAATATAAAACCAACGAAATAATTTTCTTTTTATATTCCGGTAAAAATACCTTGGAAGCAGTGAACCATTTGCCATCCTTCCATTCGACGTGTGGTCTTAGTTCAACGCTATTGAATTCCTTCAATATTTTCTTCTTCCTGAAATAAATCATATATCTACTGTTCTCCACGAGCACTCGTGTGGTGATGCCGCACCACCAGCCGTGGCCGAAATGCGCGTCGACTTTTTCGAGTAAGAGAAACTTTATGTCCTTGAGAAGCGGAGGGCGAGGTCTTATGTGGTCGAATTTTACTTTACAAAGCTGCGCCTTTTCATCACTATTTATAATGCACTCGACCGAGTAATGCCCATTTCCAAAGTCTTTGCGAATCGTCGCGGGGAACCAAACATCTTGATACTCTGCTTTGTCGAACGACACTTCTACCTTGTTTCCCACGTCGAACATACTTCCTGTTATAACCTTTATCACAATCGAAAGAACAAAGGAGTCAAAAGAAAAACAGAATATGACTAACTAATTCACAAACAACCAGTGGACTGACTAAATAGTAGGAGTTAGTAAGATGTTTGGTTGGGATTCAATATTACTCAAGCTCGCTACTAAAGTTAAAGCCCGCAATTAAGTGCTACTACATCATGAAATTAGTAACACCTCTTCCACTGCGATTAATTTTGTAGGGGTGACTAAAACGAAAAATTACAATTTTATCCTTAAAACAATAACTTATTTTTTGTTAAATAAAAGACTTTCTTGTTTGCCTACCTATATCGGATTACATTGGATTAGCTGAGATTGGATTAATATCCCACTGACTAACAGTAAGATGTTTGATTCGTTATATTAAATCTTGTATTAAATTTGTTAAATTCTGGTGTTGAATGTGAATTGTCTAAAAAGTCTTTTAAGGATAAAATTGTCTTTTCCTCTTTTACTCACCCCACAAAATTAATCGCAGGGGACGGGTGCTACTAATTTAATTGAGGGCTTTAAGTATAATAGCGGGCTTAACTAAATACGAATCTCATCAAACAAACATCTTACTAACCCCTACTATTTAGTTAATAGAGCTGATAGCACTAAGCAAACGAGGCCTTAATCTAAAGAACCAAACATATTATTAATTAATTAGTTAATTAGTTAACCGGTAGGGGATTTTTTTAGAAGAAACCGGTAGGGGATTAATCCAACCTAATCTAAGGCAAAACAAAATAAACACGGATTAAGACTAATAACTTCCACAGATCTAACATTTCCACCGTAGAGAACAACCATGCACAAAAGCCAAAACCCCCAAAATCACATTTTCAAAAAAAATTCAAAATGACAAATTGAAATAACAAAATTCAAAATATAAAATTTAATTTTTTCTTTTGTTAATACCTGATTTCCGGGTCGGATCCATAACCCGTTACCCCAATCCCAGTGGACCCGAAGTTGTTCGAATCGGAGCTCCAGCTCGTCGGGCGGGTCTTCAAAAGTAACTACGAAGCTCTCGCCCTTTTTCACGACTCGGGTCACAGCGCCCATCCACCACCCATCCTTGAAAAACGCGTCGACGGCGTCGTTTGGTTCGAAACCCTCGACAATCTCCTGAAAAGGCGGAACCGGCCTGACGAACGACACGTCGACGTATTCCTTCAGCCGCTCCGATCCGTCTTCCCGGGCCAACAGATTGTGGTACTCCACGAATATTTTGTCCGATTTCTGTTTGCTGCCGCCTTTCTTCGGCGGCAGAACGGTGGCGGTGAAATAGACCCTTGTGAAGCCTTCCTCTTTAGTCCGGACTTCAACCAACAGCCCTTCCGGGAAAAAATCGGCGCGTGGGAGGCCGACGCCGCCGCCGCCGCGGCGCTGGCTGTGAGATGAAAGTTGCCGCTGGTTTTGTGGTTTGAGCTGTGCAGCGTCTTCCATTTTTGTGAGTGAAGCTTTTAGGCGGAGCGGCTTTCTTGATGGCGCAACCAAAAGCCCTTGGAAATATCAATTGCGATTTACGAATTTCAATTTACAAGGATTGGGGGAATTGGTGGTTCGGCCCGAACCAAATTAGGTACGGAAATAGGCTTGGACGAGGGAGTGCATGATTTTAAAACAAAATTATATATATGGCAAATTGCACATCGTCCCCTGTACATTTCTAATTTTCTATACTTAACCCCTGAACTATTGGAGATGTATATATTCAAGGGTAAATTACAGTCACCCCCTGAGGTATGGTCAAATTACGAAAATCCCTCTCTTGTTTGGGTAATTACAACCATCCCTCAACTATAAAACTTCTTACATGTTCATCCTTGCAGTTTCAAATTTAGTGGAATCTTCGAGATTATATGGAATATTATCAATTTTGTACCCATTTTATCCCATTCGAACTCCACATTTTAAAGCAAGATGATCATAATGTGTTTTTTAGCTTGTATATATCAGACTGTGGTGCATCAGAAACTGTATTTTTACACAAAACGAGTACAAACTAGAGCACATTCACGAAATATAGATGATTATGTTGAATTTGACACCATAAGGGTGGAAGTGTAAGAAAAAAATCATAGTTGAGGGGTAGATGTAATTATCCAAACAAGAGTGGTTTTTTCGTAAATTAACCATACCTTAGGGGTGGTTGTAAGTTACCCTATATTAAATGATACATTTCACTAACTTAAGTTTTTGGCTGAGATGGTCATTCAACATGATATAAGAGTAAGGTCAAATGAAAAGGTCCTGAAGTTCGAAATGTATAGGGGGTGAAGTCTAAAAAAAATCGTGTGTGTTAGCACTAAAGCCCCTATTACAATTGTTACTGCATTCGGCCTACACGGACTTAAAATCCTGGCTCCGCTGATGAAAGCTACTGCGCAATTTTCTTTAGCCGCTACGTTTTTTAAACAAGTAACTATGAAACTCGATACACAAAGTTTATCTTGTTCAATTTGAAAGGAAAAAACAATCTGTAATATCGAATCAAACCAAAGCTTAGATCAAAGTTAAGGTAATCCATATATGCAATTATAAAACTATAAGTTACGAAGAGATGTTGTACTATTCGAATTGCAATTTACAAAGTGTTGGTCAATTAGTGCATCGTTAGGAAGATGTATATACTGCATCAAATGTTCGGATAACCGGAAAATTTAGCGCGTTTGGTTATCTTTCCTCTTTTTGCGGTTCCATGATATAATATTATAAACAAATAAACGAAGAAAACGAACCAGCGGTAAGAAAAACCGAAAGAGAGCTTAAGAACAAAGTAATTATAAGCAGATAAAATTATGTAAGAGTTATAAGCAGACTAATATATGGTTTCTGCATATATACTTTTTACTCTATGAATCTAATTTACGAGTACTCGAAAATCCGCAAAGTTTTTCTCCATTTCAATGCAAAGCGAGTAAGAATACTTTTCCCTTCTTGATATTTTGGCGATTCTGAAAAACGTTATCCGACGCCATTTTCCTCGATTATAGCTTCAATCGACTCAAAGGCTCACAAAGTTTATCCCCATTTCAACGCGAAGCGAGTAAGAATACTTTTCCCTTCTTGATATTTTGGCGATTCTGAAAAAACGTTATCCGACGCAATTTTCCTCAATTATAGCTTCGATCGACTCAAAGGCTCGCAAAGTTTATCTCCATTTCAACGCGAAGCGAGTAAGAACATAATCCCTTTGTGGATAGCGTAGTAGCTCCGACAGAGTTATCGAACGCCATTCTTTTCGATAATTCTCGTAAACTTCCATTCCCACATCCTCCAAATCTCGAAACCACAACTGCGAGAACCGATCTTCCTCTCCGCAATATTCTCCCATCATAAGAATCTTCCACAGGCACTCGATTCGCTTTATCTCCCATCTGTAGCCGTAGTCACCGATGTTTCTTGGACGACAAATACTAAACGCACCGTTTAAGAGAGACGAGAAGGAAGATAAACCACACTGCAAACTCAAGCTCTCCACCGTAACCGGTTTGTTATTACAACCGTTGCCAAGTGCGAGATTAATGTTTTCTTGAATTACGATCTCGTCATTCATAGGAAATTGATTGATACTCAAAGAAATCCTGGATTGGCTTAACGAATCGAGCATGTTTCTAAGCTGTAAGAACCACGAAGAAGCATCAATCGAACAATGGTATTTTAGGTGTATAGCCGAATCCCACTCGCCAAAAATCGTCGCAAAAGAGATGGACGGGAAAAAGTCTCCTTCGTATTTAAAATAGACCATGTTCGGAGCATCGATAAATACCCGGGACGAATATTTGAGTCCTTCGCAACCGATAATACCCAAGGTTTTGAGACTGGGGAATTTACACGACAGCAAGCGGTTCAACGACGAAGTCACCCCTTCGATATTTAAATGTTGGAGACTACGAAACTCCGCTCCCTCGTGGAACCAAATATTTCCGTAGCTAAGGTTGATGGTTTCAAGAGACGGCGGATCGATTTCGATGCCGCAGATTTCCTCCGCAGCGTTACGCGCCGAAAAGAAAAATTCCGTGAGATTATGAAGATTATTTAACTTGATATTTCTTAAATATGTACACCCATGTAAATGCATAACTTCAACCAAAGGACAGCTCGCGATTATCTTACGAAAAACCCCCTCCTCAACGCAGACTCGATGGAGACGAAGCGATCGTAGTTGCTTGAAGTGTACCATCTTCTCAACGGCCTTTTGGTCCAACACCAATCTTTCGACGTACAAATCATGGAGCGATTCGGCCTCGAAGACTACGGACGGCAGATGAATCAAACCAGGAATATTCTGCGAGAGAATCGAAAGACGAAAAACCTTCACGCCCACAGCCGTGATCAGCGGGACCCACTTCTCGATAAGCGAGACCGATTCACGATACGAGTCGCCTAGCGATATGCGGAGGCGGAACTCGTCGACGAGCAGTCTTCGATCGCTGTACTGCTTTAGAGCCTTGTTCACAATGGATATGAATTCTTGCTTGTTTCCATTGAAGCTGGTCTCCGAGAAATCGAGCGTTGACCAGTAAATGCAACTGCGTGGCTCGGGCAACAAGGTGTGGTCTGTGTTTTCCATGGCGGAAAATCTTGAATTGCTTTCTTGAATTATTTTTCAAATTTATAAAAGCCCTAGT
Organism: Erythranthe guttata; assembly: GCF_000504015.1. The sequence continues at coordinate 1,553,236 of NW_012193768.1, read as the reverse complement.
GATTTTTTTTTTTGAACTGAATAAAAAGCATGATTCGTATTATATATAGAGTACAAAATATTGAGTTTGCATATTAGTTTAACCCTTTTCGATCAGGATTCGTATTGTTTAGACGAAGTAGAACACATTGTTGTTTTCCTAGTCTACATCAGGTTGTTATTAAAACCAGGCGTATATATATCTTTAGAGCTAATAGCACAGACCCCCCTTGTTATTTCTAATTGGTGAAAAACACCTCATATTAAAAATATTAGCAAGAAACCCCCTATATTGTGTTTTTCGAAGCACACCAACCCTTATTTCGAAATTGAATGTTGACTTATATGAAATGACTGAAATACCCTTACAAAATAAATATTAAAAACAGAAAACATAAAAAAATGCAAAAAGCAATTGCAACAAAACCCACCCCAAGGTCTTCTTCTTCATCGGGACCCCTCTTCTCCAACTCTCTGTAAAAATAATGCCGATTCTTCAATGTTCTCTGTACAACACCGTCGAGATGGATGGGTGGGCGGGGATTTCGAGCATTTGGCGGTGGAGGGTCAGGGTGTCTGGGAGGAGACGGGTGGTGGAAGGAAATGGTAGCGGCGGCGGCGGCGTGAAAAGGTGATTGCCGGAGGTGGTGTTGTGAGTTTGGTCGTGGTGGTAATTTCAATGGGGAAGAAGAAGAATTTTGTGGGAGACATGTTTTTTCTCTGTTTGGAGGTGGATGCTTGACGAGGTGATTGGCGGTGGTGGTAGTGGGTTTGCTGGTGGCCGTGGTGATTTTTATGGGGGAAAAAATAATTTTGGGGAAGAAAGTAATTTTCTCTCTCCTCTTCTTCTTTTTTTTTTTTTCGTGTTATTTTTCTTTAGTTAAGAAATTTTAAAAATTGCAATTTGATCCAAAGTTTTGTGTTATTTATATTTAAATCAAATAGGATTTTCCTTTTTTTTCTAAAAAATCAGAGGGTATTTTCGATTTTTCAAGTAAAAAAACACACTCCTAGACGCACAATTCGCGCGTGCATTATATGGTGAGTTGTTAAGGTTTTTTTTGGCTTTGACTTATTATCATAGGGGGGTCTTTGCTAATTATTTTAACACGATGGGGTTTTTAGCAATTAGAGATTACACAGGGGTAGATTTTGCAAAAAACCCTATATCTTTATGTATATAGCTTTCCTTTTTCTTTTATTATAAATTTGGGAAAATTCCACTTTCCATCTTTACTTTAGTTCGATATCACTTTACCCCTACAACTCTCGATTGCATCGATTTACCCCATGTGCTTGAAAAATTGTCTCAATGTGACCCTCGCCTTTAGTTTTCAGACCTTTGATTTTAGCAACGTTAGATCTAAGTTTGAAAATTACAAAAGAACCACCCCTCTCACTTTAAATAATTATTGAAAAAATAAAAAATAAATAAATAAATAAAAATTATGGCTGCGTCGTAGACTATGCTTTCTCGTTATATTAAAAAAAATGTTTTCTTTTATTTAATTTTTGTTTTTTAATAATTATTTAAACTAGGAGGGGTCGCGTTTTTGTAATTTCAGACTTTAGATCGAGCGGTGTCAAAGACAAATCTCTAACAACTAACAGCAAGGATCACATTGATACAAACTTTCAAGTGCAGGGTGGTAAATCGATGCAATCGAAAGTAGTATGGGCTAAAGTGATAACGAGCCAAAATACAAAGAGAGAAAGTGAAATTTACTCTAAAAATTATTCATTGATTATTAGAAAAAGTCATAGATGATTAAACGATAAAATGCACTTCATTCCCTATGAATTTTTCATTTTCGAATCTTCCCTCCTAAAAGTTCAAAAAAGAGATACTCCCACTTTGGATTATTATTTTGGTTGCACTTTTTCCATAAGTCAATTGTCGGTGGGTATCATGCAACAAAAATAATATTTGAAAGGGACAATGTGCAGAAAAATAATATTTGTAATGGACAACGTGCAACAAAAATATTCCATTTCGATGAATAATCCATCGGAATTTTTCTATTGGGGCAATGCGCAACAAAAATAACATTTTAAAAGGAGGCATTCACTTTTTTAAATTTTGAGGAGGTAAAGTGCAAAAATTAGAAATTTGTAGGGGTGATATGCAATTTGCCATATGGGTAAACTACACCTAAACTATTGAGGTATGTTAAAATAACTTTAATGTCCCTGTAGTATTGGTAATTACAGCCACACCTCTAAAACAATTATCGGAGCCAAGATTTCACGTCCTAGGAACCAATTTGCACTATTTGTATTTTCCGCGTGACCGTTAATGTTACCATAGACGAGAATTTATAAATTTTATTTAAAATAATACATGATTGAAGAAACGACCAATTTGCACTATTTGTATTTTCCGCGTGACCGTTAATGTTACCATAGACGAGAATTTATAAATTTTATTTAAAATAATACATGATTGAAGAAACATTGGGGGAGCGGCAGCCATGTCACCCCCCTACCTCTATATTGTTTCAACTACTCCCTAAAACTAATGGCCCGGTATTCTTATGAAATAACTTATCCAATGCATTATTTTGTTAGGATTTCTAACAATGTTTAAGGGGATCATTGGTGTTAGGAGTAAATCACGGATGCCATAAAACAAATTGCTGATTTGTAGCAATGTATAACAGATATTCCTTTTTGTTAGCATAATTAGTTTTTCATTCAAACTTTCAAATGTATAGTTTAGATAAGCCGTATAGGGTTGGAGTCTATCTATAAGTGACTCTATTGTATTCTTCCTCTATATAATAGTAATATACATCTACTGTTTTGGTGTGCATAACCAAACAGCTTTTTCTTCCATCTTATAAATCTTACATGGTATCAGAGCGATATTAGGCACAAGCCTGATTCTGAACTTACGCTTCCGCACAAAATATTTCTTTACAGAATGTCTACCCCTTCCGACACCTCGAATGGAACCACCAACCCTTCACTCACTCTCACGTTTCCAAATATCTCTTCCCAAATAGAACATAAAATGGATGGCACAGTTTATCTTCAATGGCTTGCACAAATTGTTCCACTCCTTCGAAGCTTCGAACTTATGGGGTTTGTTGATGGTTCAGATTCCACCCCACCCTTAACTCTTGCTGATCAATCTCCAAATCCAGCATATAAGATCTGGTATAGGAGAGACCAACATCTTTTAAGTTCAATCCTTGCTTCTTTAACTGTTAATGTTGTTTCAACAGTTTATGGTCATAATACCTCCAAGCAAGTTTGGACTGCCCTTGCCTCTCGGTATTCGGCACAGTCTCGTTCTCGATTGGCTCATCTTTGCAAACTATTTCTCAAGGGTCCCGTTCATGCAATGAATTTATCGACACTGTCAAATCCATTGCCGATCAACTAGCTGCTGCAGACAAGCAAATTGATGAACAAGACCTTATCTCATATATTCTTGCCGGTCTCAATCCTTCTTACAACTCCTTTGTCACGTCATTCAATTTGGCGTCGAGAGATAAGGAATTCACCTTGGAAGATCTTGTGGCTGAGTTACTTGGTTGCGAATCAATGCTTGACGCTCAACATCCTTCTTCTCTCAACGATACACACTTTGCTATGGTTGCTGCCAAAGGGAGGAGTTCAATGCCAAAATTAAAGCAATTTTCACCTCCGACTAAAGGTAACAATTTTGGGCAGCAAAGAAGATCACTCCATGCCACTTCTAACAGTCGTTTGCCACGTTTACCGACCCCAACACAAAAATCGGGTGATGTTTCTACTCCCATTTCCAAAGAAAAATGTCAGATTTGTGATAAAACAAGCCACAAGGCTATCGACTGTTACCACAGGTTTGATTATTCTTATCAGGGACGCCATCCTCCATCTCAACTTGCTGCCATGGTTGCTGAAAGGAACGCTCAATATGACAATCAAGTTTGGTTTGCGGATAGTGCAGCCAATGCCCATATCACGTCAAATGTTGAGAACTTCTCCCACCAACAGCCCTACCACGGAGATGAATCTGTTACTATAGGAAATGGCTCAGGTTTGCATATTAAGAATACTGCCTCTACTTCCATAAAAATTGGCAAATCCCAGTTTAATCTTGCCAATGTTTTACACTGTCCTTCAGCATCTTCAAACTTAATTTCCATAAATAAGTTTTGTTTAGATAATGATTGTTATTTTTTACTAACTGGTGATGATTTTTTTGTGAAGGAGAATCGCACGGGCAAGATTCTGTTCCACGGAATGGTTGAGAATGGCTTATATCCCTTTGCTTTCAATAAGACTTCTTCAAGAAAACTGCAGTGTCATACATCTACTGTAGGAATCAAAGCATCTTTAACTCGTTGGCATTCTAGATTAGGGCATCCATCTTCATCTGTTCTTAAGAGTTTAGTTAATTTACACAGTCTTCCAATTTTAAGTTCCAAAAATAAAGTGGACTTTTGTCCTTCTTGTCAACTAGGCAAAGCAACAAAATTACCGTTTTATTCTTCAGTTCGTCAATCAACAAAACCTCTAGAATTAATACACTCCGATGTTTGGGTTGCACCAATTAATTCAATCAGTGGCTGTAAATTTTATGTTTTGTTCATTGATGACTTCTCTCGTTTTTCCTGGTTGTATCCTTTATATCACAAGTCGGATGTTTTCTCTACATTCGTGAAGTTTAAAGTACTTGTTGAAAATCTTTTTTCCATGTCTATCAAACAATTTCAATCTGACAATGGTGGTGAGTTTCTCTCAGCTTCATTTAAAGATTTATTTACAAAATCTGGGATACACCATCGATTAACTTGTCCATATACTTCACAACAAAATGGTGTAGCCGAGAGAAAACATCGTCATATTCAAGAGATTGGGCTTACTTTATTGGCTGGTTCGGGTTTATCGCAAAAATATTGGGTTGATGCTTTTCAAACATCTATTTTTTTAATCAATAGGTTGCCAACTAAAGTTTTGGAAAATGATACACCATACTTTAAGTTATTCCATCGACACCCAAATTACATGGAACTAAAAACCTTTGGGTGTGAATGTTTTCCTTTACTACGCCCATATCAGCCACACAAACTATCTTTTCGGAGCAAGAAATGCATTTTCTTAGGATATTCCAATAATCAACGAGGTTATAGATGCTTAGATTTTTCTACAGGGAGAGTATACATCTCACGGCACGTTGTTTTCAATGAAGAGTCTTTTCCAGCAAGTCAGATTAATCATTCTCCTATTCCTGTGCCGAACAAAACTCTCTCTCGTAAGTTTCTCACAAAAGATCAAACTGTTAGTATGAGTAACGATTATTGTCTTGCAGATTTTCATGATCCTACAGTTACTGCTAATATCTCTCCTAATCCAAGTCAAACTTCACAAAATATCGTCACCACCAACCAAAAAGATCGTTCAGAACAACCTCCTTGTAACCTCAGATTCGATACAGTAAATACTCCCAACAATTCACTACCCGAGTCATCCACACCCGAGCCATTTTCTCATGCAATTTCACATAATTTTCATGTACCTTCCCCAGACACCCAACTTGATCATTCATTCCCTTTGTCAATTCCTACTCCGACTTTGGCTATAGAACTACCTACTGAGTCCATCTCTGAACCCAACAATTCTCGTCGAGTTACTCGGTCACAGACGGGAAATTCCAAACCAAAGTCTTTTCCAAATTTTAAAGCCCTTTATTCAACTAGACATCCACTACGTGTATTGAGCAGTGTTCTTACAACTTCTGAAACCGAGCCATCTTCTTATAGTCAAGCAGCATCTTCTCCGGAGTGGCGGGCTGCTATGGGTGCGGAGTTCGACGCTTTGATGAAAAATGGTACTTGGTCTCTCTGCCCAAAACCTTTTGATCATCATATTGTGCGTAACAAGTGGGTTTATAAAATTAAACGAAAACCTGATGGGAGTATTGACAGATTCAAAGCAAGGTTAGTTGCTAAGGGATTTGATCAAATTAATGGAATTGATTTTCATGAAACTTTCAGTCCTACCATTAAACCTGCTACTGTTCGTTTGGTGATTGCTCTGGCCGTCTCTTTTAATTGGCCAATTCGCCAATTGGATGTATCTAACGCCTTCTTGCATGGAGTTCTTGAAGAGGAGGTTTATATGGTCCAACCAAAAGGATTTATCGACCCCGATCATCCAAGTTACGTTTGCAAATTGCATAAGTCTCTTTATGGTCTCAAACAGGCACCACGTCAATGGTTTTTACGTCTCAGCCAACAACTAATGGAGTTCGGTTTTCAAGGATCGTCTTTAGATCACTCTCTTTTTACCTTTCACTCGGCTACTGTGACAGTATTTATACTTATTTATGTCGATGATATCATAATAACTGGATCAAATGAGCATGGTATATTTTCTGTTATTGACAAATTGAAGGATAGTTTCAGCATGAAGGATCTCGGACCTTTGAACTATTTCTTGGGCATTCAAGCATCTCGGGACTCTACCGGTCTTCACTTACGGCAAACCAAGTATATTTCTGATTTGCTTGATCGTGCAAAAATGACAGGAGCTAAGCCACTTAATTCTCCAGCAAGTGCTACCAAGCTATCTGCTTATGGTAGTGACTCTCTAAAAGATCCAACTGAGTATCGTCAAATAGTTGGTAGCCTCCAATATTGCACATTGACACGTCCTGACATTGCCTATACTGTTAATCAATTGTGTCAATTTATGCATAATCCTTGCTCGACCCATTGGACAGCAGTCAAACGTGTGCTACGATATCTTAAGGGAACTATTGATTTTGGCTTGTATTACACTCCGTCCTCTATATCTCTTAATACATTTTGTGATTCAGATTGGGCAGGTAATCCGGATGATAGAAAATCAACAAGTGGTTATGGGGTTTTCTTAGGCACTAACTTGATTTCTTGGTCCGCCAAGAAACAAAATGTAGTATCCCGGTCAAGTACGGAGGCAGAGTATCGCTCTATGGCAATCGCTACTGCTGAACTTTATTGGCTGAGAATGTTATTTCGAGAGTTGGAAGTTGTATTACCGTCGCAACCAGTGTTATGGTGTGACAATATAAGTGCCCTTGCTTTAGCTACGAATCCAGTGTTCCATGCTCGTACAAAACACATTGAAATTGACTACCACTTTGTTCGAGAGAAGGTTGTGAATCGTGATATTGCTGTAAAATATATCTCCACAAAAGATCAAGTGGCTGATATATTTACAAAAGGTCATACGCCAGCTCGTTTTGCTTATCTTCGTTCCAAACTTCTGGTCTGTCTTCTTCCCATCAGTTTGCGGGGGGATGTTAGGAGTAAATCACGGATGCCATAAAACAAATTGCTGATTTGTAGCAATGTATAACAGATATTCCTTTTTGTTAGCATAATTAGTTTTTCATTCAAACTTTCAAATGTATAGTTTAGATAAGCCGTATAGGGTTGGAGTCTATCTATAAGTGACTCTATTGTATTCTTCCTCTATATAATAGTAATATACATCTACTGTTTTGGTGTGCATAACCAAACAGCTTTTTCTTCCATCTTATAAATCTTACAATTGGAAGTACCAATACCATAGAGACTTTAAATTCATTTTAGCATACCTGAGGGGTGTAGTTGTAATTTACCATTTGCCCTATTAACTAATCAAATTTGTAAGCACAAATCACTCTCTTGAAAAGCTCGTTCGAGAAATACACAAAAAATCCATAAAGAAAACTAAATATTAAATTAAAGATAGGGAAACATATATTTATAGTCCTTCACATTAGCACCGATTTCACATTTGTCCATTGTGTTCCCAAGAAACATATTTGGTCCCTCACGTTTCAAACATTCAACACTTTCAGGGTCCATTTGGATGGAGGGATTTGGGGGGGATTTGATTTGGGGAATGGATTTGAAATGACTCCAATTTTGGAGTCATTTGAAATCCATCACTATTGCTCCAAAATCAACTAAAAATGAGGGGTGGGGATTTCAAATCCATCTCCAAATCCCTCAATCCAAACAAGTCCGAGGGATTTGTTATTATGGATTTGAAATCCCTCCCCCAAATCCCTCCATCCAAATGCACCCTTAGTTCTTTCAGTCGACTTTTCGTTAAAACTGATGGAAGTATGCCCATCAATGAGTTAACAGATTAACGGTAAATTGACGGAAATGACTAAAAGCGTTAAATTATTGAAATATGAGGAACCAAATGTGTTTTTTGTGAATATAGGGGACCAAGTGTGAAATCGGTGCAAATTTGAGTGATGAAAACTGTAATTATTCCATTAAAAATACATAAACATTTACATCAATTAAAACTCCTAAAATGTCAAATAACTTATCAGAAAGAGTAAAAGAGTAAATTCTCACTGTTACAAAGAGAAATATAAGTACATGACAATTTACAAGCAGAGCAGAACAACTAACTTTGATATAGAATTACAACTTGCCCACACCACAAGATTTACAGCAAGAGTAAATAAACTTGCTCGTCTTATCGCGTACGTTGCCCTCAAATCAATCGAAATCGCCGGTGTTTTTCGAAAATCAACTCGTCGGCTCTACCTTATCCTCTACATTTTCTTCTTCACTATCTTTCACCCCGTCGAAAATTTCATAATCATCAAATCCTGCACCATCGAAAATATTTTTCTAACCAAAAATTCATCTCATACATACTTGGACATACATACATACATACATGATATATACATACATATATACATACAGCTGCAATTACCTGCACCGAGGGCTTCAAAGTCGTCAGTTTGTGGGACTAAAATCATATGGTTACCGAAAGGTGGATCGACAGCCATCCATTCTGCGCTCGAAGAGTTTTCCACGCACGATTCTTTCTCCATCACCCAGTCTTGAACAATATCAATGTACTCGTAAGAAATCGGATCGACGGCTTTGTTTCTCGAAACCCTATCAAAATAAATAAATTAGGAAGAAAATCACCAACTCAGTATTTTTACGGTATTAAAAAATTCGAACACTTGAAAAAAAAAACATTGAATATCGGGGGAGTCTTCTTCGACTTACATTTGCTTCATGGACATATTGTAGTGAACAAAAACGAGGTCGCTGAGCCTCTGATGCTCCAGGCAATTTTTCCTCTCGTGCATGCGCTCGACGTGTGCTTTATCTAGCTTGTGCTGGATCAAGCCGCACGTTTGACTGAGAATTCGGATCGCCAATCGAGCCAAATTAGGGCACCCCCCTCCGTATTGTAGCCACCACTCAGCTGCGATAGTGAAAATAAAGATGAATAAGTCACACACATTATAAGCATTCAAAAAAACAAATCCAGTTACAAATTAATGGAAAACAATTCATCTCATATCAGAAGGAGACTCGAGTCGAATCGAGTCGAGTCGACTCACTGGGTAGTAAAGTGTCTCGGGCTCTGATAGCCATCTTGCGGCCAAAGTCTCCAACACCGCCATGGTAAGAGGCGGTTTCCTTGATAATCTTGTCTTGTACATTAGGGTCGGGAATCAGTTTCTCTATGCAATCATATACTAGCGACCGAATTTGAAGATGCGCGTCTCCTTCGAGGCTGTAAAAGAATTTCGGGTTCAAATAAAAACCCGCAGCGTGAAGAGGGTGCCGTCGAAGTTGTTCCCACCTAGCATCTATAATATTCCAATACACGGAGTATTCCGCCTTCGAAACAAGCTCCTTCTTAATCGCTTCTTTGGCTCGATACAGCCCCGCGTAAACAAACCCCATAGCCGGGTTTTTTTTGCTACCAACTATCCTCAAAACCCGCAAGAGCGGATCAGTCAGCCGAGTGACCGAGTCGCATTCGGACCAGAACGACTCGTCACTCAGTGAGTCCAAGAATTGAAACCCTTGTGGTGTCTTCGAACAAGGGCTTTCCACCCACTCCTCGGAAGTAACCATGGACTGCAGATTATGTCTGATGTTCGAAATCCTTTTCAGCGTCGTAAAATCGGTAGACGAGCGAGTAAATCCCAGATCGACTAAATCCACGCCGGACGTGTACCGTCTCGTCATATTCAGTACATCGGCGCTCGAGTAGATATATCTCGAGATAGATTTCGCCCGCTCGAGCACCGCCTTCACTGCGGGGAGTACACCTATATCCTCGAGCATCGAATCGATGCACCGCCCCGCGCACGGAGTCCAGAAAACAGTAGGGTAAGTGTCGGCAAGTCTTTTCCCAGCGACAACATACCGATCCTCACCGCTCGTCACAACTTGCACGACGAATCTCAGACCAACTTGCTCCACGGTTTCCTTTATCAACTCGTAAATGGCATCAGCAGAATCTATCGAATTTGAATGCGATATATCGGCCGACCTGAAAAAGATCGTACCTTGCGGACAATACACGAAAAAGTTGACGAACGTTTTATTACCCTTCCTCGAAGTCCATTCGTCCACCAAAATCGAGCAGCCGGTCTGCTCCCAAGACACCGTGTACTGATCGACATCGTATCTCACTTCGTGAAATAGATTCTTTAGGATCGAGTTCCTGAGATCGTGATAAGTGGGCCCCACAACTCCTACACCCTGAGAAGCAATCGCATCGATCATTGGTTGAAAATAAGGAGAGTCGACAGAATCCGCGGCCAATCCAACATCCGAAAGAAATCGACCGACCGCCATGTTAACCGTATTACTAACTTTCTTGGAATTCGTAGACGGAACAACGGCCAAAGCTGCATTGCTACTAGAATTAACCATATTATTCGGGGCTTTTCTCACTCTACCCTTTTTCTGCCTACCGCCACCCGCAAACGCTTTGCTGCTCGAATCGTCATCCCGATTCGCATACACGTCCTCGTCGTGTTCGACGGATTCCGGGACCGGAAGCAAGACGATATCGGAACTCAAGCCGCAGTGGCTATCGAAACCCGTGATATCCTCGGCGAGTTTCTGCTTCTTCCTCTTCTTAACGGCAACGCCGTTTAGGCTCTCCAGCATCTGCTGCCGGACGTCGGGCTGAACCCTCAAACAAGCGGCGGCGTTGCCTTTCTGGCCGGCGATGTGTTCCTTAATGCGATGAATACCTCCGCCCTTGAAAATCTTCCCGCAGTACACACACTTGAGCTGAACCCTGTCGCCACTTTTGAACATTTGGCAATGCTTCCATGCCGGATCGTGCTTCTGTGAAGTCACTGCTACTGGCTCCATGTTAGAACCCATTTCCTTAAACTACCTTAAACTAAACAAAAAATCATTAAATTCTCCAAATTTATAAATCAAAAAAAAAAAAAAGGAACAGACGAATTAGCAACAAGGGGCAAATGGGTTCGTTCGTTCGCATAGCTTTTTTGAGTTCTGACACAAACTACACACACAATTTACGAAAAGGGGCAAAAAAGCAAATCGAATTGTGAAATTTTGCAGGTGTTCTCGAAACAGCTTTTTACTACAAGAGGAGAAAAATTGAACGCATACATCATCAATTAGCGAAATGGAGAAAGCGGTTTGAAGTAAACTTACTGAATTCCGATACGGCAGAAACTCACGATTCGAGATTTGGGGTTAGAACCGAGTTGGGGGAATTAGGCTTTTTTTTCCGATTAGGTTTTTTGTGATATGAAAGGTAAAGAGCCGGGTAACGATACCACCCGGTCAGCGAGCCACACACGATTCTTAATAAGGGTTTTTTTCTTTATTTTTAGAGGAATTGTTTTTTGGCCCCTATAATTGACATTCGTTTGTGATTTGGACACTAATATTTATAAATTGGCAAGTTCACCCCTCATATTATATATCTCATAATATTTCTTGTACAATTTTAACCCAACAAATAATTTATCACGATATTTTAACTTTCGAAGTGGTTTTTATTTGTATTTATCTTTTTTTTTTATCCTTACTTTATATTTTTTAATTACTTTAAATGCAAAAGAAAAACAAAGTTAATAATTTCATCTTTATTTTAACATTCCAAATTTTTGATATACTAAAAAAGTAAAAGTATAATCAAAACTGTAAGTCATTATTACTATTTGTTATAGAAACAAAACGGTAATTTATAGAAGTTGGATGGATTTCATAAGGATATGACTTTAAAATAATAACCTAAATATATATTAATCTGATTCTAAAAGTTTTAAAGCACAAATTTTTCATACTATTTCCCCTTTTTAATAGTTGATTTTTATCAAAAAGAAAAGCATTTTTCAAAATGTTATTACATATTTAAAAGGGTAAATAGCATTTTGCGGCTTGTCTATTGACTCGTTGTGCACTTTACCACCGTAACAAAAAAAAAAAAAAAAAAAAAAAAAAAAAACATCAAGGGCTGAAACCCGTTATTTTACTCATTTTGCCATTTAGGGCTGATTTTCAGCCGAAATTTGATGGATTCCATAGCACGCACAAATCGCGATACACATGGATTTTTTCGTCTTTCCAACTCAATATAACTTGTGGAGCGTAATTTTAAGTAAACAAATAATATTAAAAGTATTAAAAAAAATGGAAAATACCATCAAGAATAAAGATCACTTCAAAAGTTAAATTATCAGTCATATGTAGATTTTTCGGTTAAAATCTCATAAGAAATTGCTGTAGAATGCATTTTTTTGCCAATTTTGAAACTTAATGGTGCAAATCGCCAATCAATGTCAATTCGGAGGTGCAAAACGCAATTCTCTCTTTATTTTACTACATTAATCAAATGTCTTTTTGGTCCCTCATGTTCATAAAAAATACATTTGGTCCTTCATGTTTCAAAAATTCACACTTTTAGTCATTTTCATTAGTTTTCCGTTAGTTCTAACGGGACCAAGTGTCTACCCATCACTGCCTTAACTATCCGACTAACGGTCAATTGAAGGAAAGTACAAAGTATTAAATTATTGAAACATGAGGGACTAAATGTATTTTTCTTGAACACGAGGGACCACATGTGAAATCGGTGCAAACTTGAGGGATGAAAACTGTAATTTTCCCTTTAAACCTTGATTAATTTGTTCAGCCAATTGAGGAAGTTCAATTAATTTGTTCAGCCAATTGAGGAACTTCAATAACCACAGTTGTTTTATTCTCTGTTTGCGGTTCCATGGTTAGTTTGAGTACAATATCCATTGTCACAATTTTAACATCAAATTAAGTTCAATTATTTAGTTAATAATGACTAATCTCCCCAACCGAACGAGAGCCTTAGTAAACAAAACAAACGACAAAAGAAAACCGAAAAAATCGAAAGAAACCAGCTTAAGAACCAAGTAATCAGTAAGCAGATAAAACTATGATAAGTTTAACGAATACGATAAGTCGATAACACTTCTTAATCGATGCAGCTTCGGACTCATGGAGTTCATCTCCACTTCAACGCAAAACGGCATTTATAACTTGTTTGATAGTTTAGAAGAAATTCCGACAAAGGTGCTCGACGCCACTCTTCTTCGTCCCTCTCCTTAACTTCAAAGCTCGCTTCCTCCAAATCTCGAAACAACAACTGCGTGAGCTCGTCTTCGTTTCCACTCCCTCTCTCCATTAGAATCTTCCACATAAACCCGACGAATTTTATCACCCCTTCGTAGAGGTGGTAACCAATGATTCTCGGACGACAAATGCAAAACGCAGCATTTAAAAGAGATGGAAAAGAAGATAAATGACAATGGAAACCTAAGCTCTCCACGGCAAAAGGTTTATTATTATTATAACCGTTGTCTTGTACCGGAATGTTTTCTTGATTTACGTCGGCGTGATCGATTATCAGAGAAATTTCCGATTGGCTTAGTGATTTGAGCAGTTCGTTTAGGTTGAGGAACCACAAAGAACCTTCTTTTAGTTGTATATCCGACTTCCACTCTGTCGTAGTTGTCGCGAAAGAGATGGATGGGATAAAGTCTCCTTCGTATTTAAAATATAGTATGTTCGGGGCATCGATAAATATGTCGGATTCTTTGAGTCCACCACATTCCAAAAAATTCAAGCGTTCGAGGCTCGGGAATTTAAACGAAGATAAGTGGTCCAACGAGGATTTCACATCGGACAGATGTAAATAATTGAGATTATGAAAATCCGCACCTTTGTGAAAGGAAACATTACCGTAAATAATTTCGATGGTTTCGAGAGATGGGGGATAGATTTCGATGCTACAACTTTCGTCATCATATTTAGATCCTTTAAAAAAGAAGTTCTTGAGACGACGAAGATTATCCGATCGGATGTTTTTCAACCTCCTGCATGAATCGACAACCATAGCTTCAATCAAAGGACAACTTGAGGTTATCTTCTGAAAAACATTGTCCTCGATGTAGACGTCTTGGAGATGGAGTTTTTTCAGATGCTTAGAGAGTACGATCGTTGGGATGGCGTCTCGGTTCATCCTGAATTTTTCGACACGCAAATGTTGGAGCGATTCGGTTTCAAAAACTACAAGGGGGAGTTCGATAAATCCAGGAGCGTATTCCGAACGGATAGAAAGACGGAGCTCCTTTACGCCCGTCGCGGTTAGGGGGATCCATTTTTCAAGAAGGGAAACGGATTCGCGTTCCAAATAACGGCCTACCGATATAGAGAGGTGAAATTTCTCCAAGGACAACCTTTGATCGCAATATCGTTGTAAAGTCGTGTCCACAGCAGATAGAAATTGTTGTTTATTTCGGTGGAAGGAATCTTCTATAAAATCGAGATTGGGACGAGTGCACCAGATGTCACGCCAGGATTTGGACAAGACAGATGTTCGGACAGCATCTTCTTGGGACAGGAAATAAAGAATTCTCTGCGAGATGTCTTTTGGCAAATCGGATATTCTGTCCATGGCTGAATTTTCGAAGCTTTTTACCCTGTCTATATAATAACCCCACGAAATTCAAGTATGATTTAAAAATAGTTATAGTTATAGGGTTTGAAGATAGTATTTGGGTTACAATTGATTTTGTTTTCTTACAGACGTGTTTTCCTTCTTTTATAGGGCAACAAGAAACAAGATAAAAGAAAAAAGAAGAACGAATAAGGAATAAAGAATAAAGAAAAAGAAAAAAGAAAAGCTGTTTTGGGAATTATAAATTGGCTTTTAATTGCAAAAATAAATCTGATAAAGCTTGGAGATTACGATTTTCAAAATCTTATTATCTTTTCCTTTTATTATTATTTTTCTTTTTATGGGAAAGAAGAATTTCAGTTGGCATAAAAAGCCAAAGCCGCCAGAAGGAAAATCGCTTCTACATGTAAGTAGGAAAGAAAATCGCTTTATATGTAAGTACAAGATTTAACCCTCGATTATGACAATTTCCATGAGAAATACCTACTCTTTGTGCTTTCAATATTACCAAAAAAAAAAAAAAAATAGAAGCTGATTATGCTAGAATTAGATTACCTGATGTAGTTGAAATAAAATAAGTTGGAAGAGCAAAGTGGATCACTGGCTCACGAGCTTGACGACCTTGAAATACCTTCACGCTCAAGTCAGGTGTGTGGATTGCAAAAGTCGTAGAGAGAATACGAGCAGTTGTATTGTTCGACTATTGAACGTACATTAATGAACGAGTTAAAACCGTATACGTTATTGATTGCGCTGCATTTTAATTAGTTGAGATTGTCGGACCCAAACCTTATTCGAAGGTGATTGGATCTTAGTGGTAGTGCTCTTTAATATTGAACTCGTGATCCAGTAAATAAAGAAATTGTAGGCCCATTAAATTGCCTAGTGAATTTTGTATATAATATTGAAGTTGAGGAATCGACCTTTATTTTCTTTCTAGGTTTATTATTATTATTTTCGTCTAGGGTTGAGTTTAGTTATTCTTTTTGTGCAGATAAAATACGGTTTTTATCCCTCAAGTTTGCACTGATTTCATATTTGGTCCCTTGTGTTTCAAAAATTCAATACTTTTAGTCATCTTCGTCAATTTTTCGTTAGTACTAACGAAATCAAGTATGTGTCCATCATTTTCTTAACAGACGAACTAATGATAAATTGACGAAAATTATCAAAAATATTAAATTATTGAAACATTATGGACCAAATGTGTTTTTTGTGAACATGGGAGACCAAATGTGAAATCGGTACAAATTTGAGGGGTGAAACCTGTAATTTTCCCTTTTTGTGCCAAAAAAATGAAGCCTTTGCCGAGTTATTTGCTAGGAATTGCAAATAAGTTCAAATCACATGCCATTTACATTTTGGGAAAAATACAGTTTTGTCCCTCAAGTTTGCACCGATTTCACATTTGGTCCCCATGTTCACAGAAAACACATTTGGTCCCTTATGTTTCAAAAATTCAACACTTTTAGTCATTTCCGTCAATTTTAAAACTAACGGAATCAAGCGTGTTCCACGGCTGCCTTAACTAACGGCCTAACAGTAAATTGACGAAAATGACCAAAAATGTTACATTATTGAAACACATGATGGACCAAATGTGTTTTTTGTGAACGTGGAGACCAAATGTGAAATTAATACAAACTTAGAGATGAAAACTATAATTTCTCCATTACATTTTCATTATGTTGACACTATTTTCACTTTCAGCCCTCCATTAGCCCCCCTGTTTATTATGTTCAATGATTAACACTCTAATGTTACCAATTTTAACACATTTGGTCATTCGCTCGTTTGACCGTCAACAACTACCAGTCAACAGTCAAATTTAAGTCTAAAATTTAGATTTTTTTACGAGTAAATTGTAATAAGACCCCTCTATGCTATCAAATTGCTATTTTTTAATATTATAAATAATGGAAAAGATCCCTACATTAAATGTTTCGGACTGCACACGACACCCAAATCATTTTACCCGTTGACCTGTCGTGAAATGACATACATACCCCAAGGGAAATTACACAATTTTTTCGAAAGCTTCTTCAAATTTAAATTTTGAAAATATTGTCACTCCATACACACATATACGTATAAATCATATTTGTTTGGAGAAAATATAATTTAAATATTTAAAATAATGGAGTAATTGCTTAATATATATAATCCATCAGGAGAACTTAGAGAGGGAGAGAAGAAAAATAGAAAGTGTGAAAAGATTCACCAAAATCGATCGAATTCGTAGTAAAAGGGTTTTGCTGCACATTTGCCCCGTAGCACATACGAGGGTGTGACAAAAACGTTGCTACGGTAAACGGCCGTAGCAAATACTTTTTTTTGCTACAGTAAATCCTAACTTTTACTACGACTCCTAGACTGTCCCGTAGTAAAATGTACCTTTTGTTACGTCTTTTTATCGTAGAAAAAAAAATCGTTGTAAAAAGCCATTTTTCTACTATTGACAGACGACTCACGAAGTTTCTCTCCATTTCAGTGTGAAGCGGCTTTGACATTTCGGACCTTCACACCGTACGTGGTTTATAAGAAATTCCGACAAAGGTGCTCGATGCCATTCTTCTTCATACCATTCCTTAATCTCCATGCTTGCTTCCTCCAAATCTTGTAACACCAACTGCGAGAGCTGATCACTTTCTCTCTCGATTAGAATCCTCCACATAAACCCGACAAATTGCATCACTGATCCTCCGTAGTCGTTGTTGCAGTAACCGATGTTTCTTGGACGGCAAATACAAAACACGTCATTCAAAAAAGATGAAAAGTAAGATAAATCACAACCACAATCCAAGTTCAAGCTCTCCACCGAAACGGGTTTATTATAACCGTTGTCTAGAATTAGGTAAGGATTATCTATCATCAGAAAAATTTTCGACTGGCTTAATGACTTGAGCAGTTCATTTAGCTTGAGTAACGACAAAGGACATTCGCATAGGTATATTTTTGACTTCCAGTCCCTGGAATTTGTTACGAGCGAGATTGATGGGATACAGTTCCCTCGATATTCAAAATATAGTATGTTTGGTGCATCGATAACTATCTGGATTTCTTCGAATCCACAATAATCGAAGATTTTCAAGAACTCAAGACTCGGGAATCTACACCAACGCGACGATTCTTCATTGAGTCCATAACAATCGTAAAGAGTCAAGCGTTTGAGGCTTGGGAACTCACACGAAAACATGCTGAGCAGCGGCCATTCGACGACGCATAGATCTAAATCAACGAGGTTACGAAACTCCGCACCTTTATCAAAAGAAATTTTACCGCGGTTGATCTTGATCGTTTCAAGAGACGCGGGACAGATTTCGATGCTACAATCTTCCAAGTCATTATGTCCTTCAAAGGAGAAGTCCTTGAGACGACGAAGATTATTCGCCTTGATGTTTCGTAACCCCCCACATTTTTCGACATGCATAGTTTCAATCAACGGACAGCTCGATAATATCTCCTGAAATATCTTCCCCTCGATGTGGACTCTTCGGAGACGAAGTTTTTTCAGATGCTTAGAGAGTATTATCGTCGGAACAGCGTCTCGGTCCATACCGAATCCTTCCACGTGCAATTGTTGGAGCGATTCGGCTTGAAAAACTACAGAGGGCATATCGTTGTGATCTACCGTACAAATAGAGAGACGAGACTCCTTCACACCCATAGTTGTCAGTATCGGGATCCATTCCTCGAGAAGCGAAGCCGATTCGTATTCGAGATAATCGTCTAGAGATATACGAAGGTGAAATTCATCCAAGCACAGCCTTTGATCACGATACTGTTGCAAAGTGTTGTCCACAAAGGATAGAAACTCTCGTTTGTCTCCTTTGAAGGTGGATTCTGAAAAATCAAGATTGGGGCGAATACGCCACGTGTAACGCCATGATTTGGACAAGACAGATGTTCGAACAGCGTCTTCTTGGGACACGAAATAAAGTATTCTCTGCAAGATGTCTCGTGGCAAATCGGATATTCTGTCCATGGAGGCTGGCTGAATATCCGAGATCTTTTTCACCCTCGATGTAATAAACCCTAATGTATTTTCCGACTCAATAAACCCTTATTCTCTTTTTTCGCACACCTATCTTTCCTTCTTTAAGATTGTCATTAATTATTAATTATTAATTATGCATTATTTGAAAATTACCGCAACCTCTGAGTTATGGTTAAATTACAAAAAACCCCCATCTATTTCGGTAATTACAACCACCCCTTAACTATATATTATCTACGAAAAAAATCCTCAAGAGATAAATTTAAGGATGTTAAATCGGAACATTTCATACATTTTACCGAACTGAATATACGATTTGGTTTGGTAAATAATCAAATTACATAAATTTTATGTAAAAGTATTTAAAAGGAGGGGTGACTGTAATTACCCAAACAAGAGGAATTTTTTCGTAATTTCGTCGTACGTCAGGGGTGGCGTAATTTGCCCTATTTTTTATTAATTTATTAGTTAGAGCTTTGTGTGTGGAGGAAATTACAAATGTCAGTTTCCTAATGTTCTTTACAAAAATTGCCATTTATTTTTTAGAGATCTCATAAATTATATATTCATGAAGGAAAATTTAAATTTTCATAGATCGGTCCGAATTAAGCTCTTTCGTAAATTAAAAAAATAAATTATTTTGTAATTATATAAATTGACTTTCGAATTTAAAATGTTTTGTAATTATGATCAATGTGTTTTAAAATGTGGAGCTTGAATGGAGCAAAACAAGTACAAATTGGAAAATATTCCACGAAATCTAGAACATTCTATTAAATTTGACACCATAAGAATGAACGTATTCATAGTTGAGGGCAGTGACAGAACATAAGAAGGGCAAAGGGAGTTGTGGATCCCAAGATTTAATTAAATTTTATTTTTAGTAATTATGAGTAATAGTTTTAAGATACAGATTTTGGATCCCTTCTTATGTAAATACAAGTTTTGACCCTCCAAATTTTTAATTCTTCTCATTTCTTTCATGTAAATTTATATACTTTTTTCATATTTATTAGGGTAAATTCCACTTTACCCCCTTATACTTTGGCTGGATATCACTTTACCCCCTTGTACTCTAAATTGTATCGATTTTCCCCCTTGTACATTGGTTCGAAATCACTTTACCCCCTTCTACCCTCAATTCATCGATTTGCCCTCTTGTACTTTGGCTCGATATCACTTTACCCCCTTCTACTCTCAATTGCATTGATTTGTCCCCTTACTTGAAAAATTGTCTCAATGTGGCCCTCGCTGTTAGTTTTAAGACATTTGACCTTTAACACTGTTTGATTTAAGTATGGAAATTACTAAAATGTCACCCCTCCAGTTTAAATAATTATTAAAAAATAAAAAAAAATT
>NW_012193768.1:1428332-1524497 GCF_000504015.1 Erythranthe guttata | reverse complement strand
ATATAATATATAATAATATTATATATATATATATATATATATATATTATATTATTATATTATTATTATATATATATATATTATAATATTATTATTATTATTATTATTATATTATTATTATATTATATTATTATTATTATTATTATTATTATTATTATTTTAATTATTATTATTATTATTATTTATATTTTTTTTCGTTTTTAATTTTTATTTCTTATATTAATCGACTATGAAGCATATTAAATCGGCTATGATGAATTATAGTCGATTAAGGAATCGACTACTAAAAATAACAAATCACAACTACAAAAATGCAAACTCAACTATATTTTACAAAAAAACAAACAATGTACAAACATTATAATTGATTTATACAATTGGAATCAATAAACAAAAAATCCAAAAAAAAATTTAAAATTGGAGTCAATGAAGCATATTAACCAACTATGATGTGATGCATAGTCGATTAAGAATCTGCTAATAAAAACAACAAATCATAACTTCAAAAAAAAAAAAATGCAAAATCAACTATATATTACAAAACAAAAAATATACAAACAATGAGATGGTACAACTAGTCGCCCTAAAAATGAAATATAGAGAAAGCCCTAAAAAGCAGAAACAATATATTAACTTAAGTAATGTATTTAGTGCGGTACTGTTTTTTTATAAAAAGAGGAGTGTTGTTGGCTAATTTTTTGTCCACTAATGGTATTTTAAAAAACAATTAGATTTACATCTATTATTTTCCATATAATATGTTTCAATGTACAAAAAACTTTTCAAAGGACGAGGACATCCTCGTATCCGTATACCTTAACACATCAACAGATTCAATACATGAAAACCAACAAAAATCTGATACTTTTTGGGCAAAATTAAGTGACCAAGTATTTTGAAACATATAGTGACGACTCTCAGCATTCACAATATTCTCTAACGAGTCGATGGGTTGTAATCAACAAAGATTGTTCTTTTGGCCAACGTAATTTCCTGCCTTTAAGATTTTTTTTCCCTCAAGCTCATATGTTATCGTTTGAGTAAATTGCAAAAAGTACCCCTGTTAATCTTCAAATAGCAAAACCCTCCATGTGATAAATAACAAGCAAAACCCCCTGTGGAATTATTTATATAACACACTCAACCCATTATTCATTTGAGTGTTGACTTGATATAAAAAGACACAAATACCCCCAGAGTTCTACAATTAATAGATTCTTATATTTTTTAAACATTTTAATTATTTTATTTTATTTATATCTTAATTAGATAGTTTATTATTCTATTTTTATTATCATATAATTTAGTATATATTTTAAAGGGGAAACTACATTTTGCACCGCCAAACTATGGAGTCTGTCTCAAACACCCCTTAAACTACCAAACGTAACAAAATAGTCCCTGTCTTTAACAGTCAAACATTAGAAATTTAACACCGTCATAAATAATGGGCATTTACATTTTAACCTTTATTATTTTATGCTGCGAAATTAAATAGGGGTGTGCAATGACGCGACATCATCCTCACCACGAAAATTATCAATTTATACATTTGCAGTGTGAATATTTTGTACTCCAGAAAATTAATGAAATAAAAATCTTTTGTTGAGGGAGAAAAACACAGAGGTGGGAAGAGGTGTCGTGAACTCGTGATACGCAGAGCTGGAAAAAGTTAGACATATCTTTTTCTTAATTCTATTATTTATTTGTATATATAATAACTAGCATTTTTTCCCAGTGCATTATATTATTTAAAAGGTAAAAAATAATCAATTTAATACACATAAAAAAAATATAGTACATAGTAAAATTTAATAATGCAGTATTATTCATATTATATATAATATTAGTTTTTCTAAATATTGCATATTAAGATTTATAATCTAAATATATAGATTAAGATTTAACAAATCGAATTTCTATATTTATCTCTTAAGATTCGAGATATATTGACGAAAAATAGGATATTGATAATTGTAGAAAACTATAGTAAGAAAATTAGTAGAAAAAATATAAAAAAACAAATAACAACATAAACACCATTATAGTTTTTTAGGGTTTTCTTTCTTTTATATATAAGATGTATATCTTTTGTTTAAAATTATAGAAAAGTCACTTACAACTAAATAATATGAAATGATTATTAAAAAACTTCATAAAAAGAGAAATAGTTATTAAAAAAGCATAGATAAAGCAAGATTTATAAATAAATAAATGTTGTGAGATAAATAATTATTGGAAATAAATAATAGAAATTTAGAAATGCATAGTAGTTTGAGTTGACTAAATTAGAAACAAATTGAAATAATTTGAGAAAGATATCTATGAAGAAAGTGAAGGGGTAAATGTGCCCAAATAAATCTATGAGATAGTTTAAGGGCAAACCCCTCTCATCCATAAGTGTAGTTACAAGAGGCCCAAATTTATTTCACATTTTTAAGATAAATCAGAAACAATTTTTATTAATAAAAAATAATTAATGATCACTATTATACCCCTCATTATTTTCTATCCAAATCTTCTTATATATATATATATATATATATATATATATATATATATATATATATATATATATATATATATATAAAACTAAAATTAATGTTAATTATTTTCATGGATTTATTGATTTGAAATCTACTTTCTCTCACACACACTCACTCTCTCTATCTCTCACACACATACACACTATAACGACAATGAATATCAGCAAACTTCCTGTGCGCCGGTTGCAATGGCAATGGCAATGGTGGCTTCCTCAGCCTTGTCGCCGCCACCATTCCATGATCCGACTTCTCTGATTTCTCATCATCGCAGATTTGAGATTACCCGACTCACATTTTCTCATCCACCTGATGTGGCGGCGGCGGCGCCGCCAATATTAGAAAGAGGTGGCGGAGCTGCATTTGCCAATCCCGAAGCAATGCTTCTCTAGCCGTCTGATTGTAACCTTCAGTTCTCACCTTGATGGGCGGCAGATTTGCCATTGACGGCGACGAAGAGCTGGTTTCTACCAGAAAGACTTCCTGAGCGTTATTAGCCTTGCCCGCAACCTGTTTGGTTAACGAAAACCACTCTGCAATTATAGAGTGGTTTTTGTTAATTGATAAGTTTATAGTGAATTTTTGTAATGAAATTTGTTAATCATATTGTGATTTTCATTAATTACATAGCGTTTTTCATTAATTGCAGAGTGATTTTCGTTAATTGATAAATTTTTACTGAATTTTTGTAATGGAACTCGTTAATTACATAGTGATTTTCATTAATTAGAGGGTGATTTTCATTAATTATAGAGTGGTTTTTGTTAATTGATAAGTTTATAGTGAATTTTTGTAATAAAATTTGTTAATTACATGATTTTCATTAATTACATAGCGGTTTTCATTAATTGCAGAGTAGTTTTCGTTAATTGATAAGTTTTTACTGAATTTTTGTAATGAAACTCGTTAATTATATAGTGATTATCGTTAATTATATAGTGGTTTTTATTAATTATAGAGTGGTTTTTGTTAATTGATAAGTTTTTAGTGAATTTTTTTAATGGAATTTGCTAATTACATAGTGATTTTCGTTAATTTACACAGTGGTTATCATTAATTATAGAGTGGTTTTTATTAATTACATAGAGATTTTCGATAAGTTTATAAGGGATTTTCGTAACAGAATATTATAATCACATAGTGATTTTTTGTAAGTTTATAGTGAATTTCAATTTGTAAATTTTTTTTTTATTTTAATAAATTTAACTTTTAAAAAAGGGTCTATTAGATATAACCCCCTTAAACATTCAAATAATAGTAGGGGTAGTACCAAATTTATATTTGCCATTTTGATAACAGCCCAAACTTTTCCTAATTACATAATTACCCTCAATCAAATCCCACAAAACCCGTTACTTTACCTTTTGAAATAAAATCAAATCCCTTCCTATTTTCCCGTTAAATCACTGTCATCCCAAACCCGCTATCGAATAAACTGCAAAACCTTCCAGAACAACTTCCCCGTACGGCCGATTGAAAGGGGAAGACGTCTGCACTGCCGTGAAACGACGATTTTCGTGCACTCCGAGCAAGCTGTCGTAGGTACGTCGTCGCCACTCGCTGAATCGCTATCATCCATCGATTTGTTGATATGTTTTGGCTAAATCGAATATTACGTTTGTGTAATTGCAGATCTGTTATAATCGCCTACCGAATTCGAGCACTAAATCAGTGATATTGCAACAATTGATGGGCAGGACATCCACCAGAAGTGATATCGTCGTTGGCCGCCGCCGTCGCTGTCACTGCTCCAATCTAGGGTTACTCAAATCTAGGATTACTCAAATCTAGGGTTTTGATAATTCTTCGGCCCATAGTTGATTAACGAGATGCATAGTCGAATTACATCTGTATTAATATACTATCCCATATCATTTAATAGACTATCCCACTGGTATAATTTTACTATGGATCTCGTTAATCGATTATGGGCCGAAGAATCATCAAAACCCTAGATTTGAGAAGTGACGGCGGCGGATTTGTGTTTTAAAATTAATAGACTATCTCATATCTTTTAATAGACTATCCCATGTATCTAATTCGACTATGGATTTAGTTAATTGACTATTGGAAAAATAATAATATATATGGAAACTGAATAATATGTTTGTTTGAAATACTAATCAATTAGGGTAATTTTCCTTATTATATGAAAACGATTAAGGTAAATAATAATATATATGAAAAAATAATAATATATATGGAAACTGAATAATATGTTTGTTTGAAATACTAATCAATTAGGGTAATTTTCCTTATATCATGTAATAGACTATCTTATTGATCTAATTCGACTATGGATCTCGTTAATCGACTATGGATCCCGTATTATTCAACCACATAGTATATTAATAATTTCAATATAGTACATTGATCTGCTATGATAGTATATTACGGTTATAGTAGTGATATGAATTGTGTTACAAACAATATACCACTGAAATGACAAGAACATTGAGAACAACACCAACGTAAAGTATTCCAACATAACCAATAAAATAGTACATTAATAATCTCATAATTTCAATCTAGGGTTTTGATAAAATACATAAAACACATCATAACACAATCAAACCAATATGTCGACTTAAAAAACTCTAGTACATTAATAATCTCATAATAATATAATAAAATGATAATGGTAGTATCATACGATATTCATAATAGTATACTACTGTATTACAATGGTTTAAAACTTAACCGAAGTTACCGAGCCATTACATCGTAAACACCTCTTTATAGCAACCAACCCACCAAACCTCAACAAAATCCGTACGAAATTCACCATCGAAAAAACCTAAAATCATGAAACAAAATTAAAAATGCAGAATACTAAAAAATGATTAACTAGACTGCAAATACATTTGAATGACAATACATTAATATCATCAAAAATAAACTTAAAATGCAAAATCCATACGCTAATTTAAAAAAGACTACGAACTATATTTTAATGTACTACCCAGCACACTTAAATCGGCTGTTATAAACAAATAAACCAACTATCGACCGGGATCAGACTCATGAACTCCACGACAGCGGACAGTTATTTCAATTAATGCGTAAACCAACTATGATGTTCATATAAAACAACTCTGGTCCGATATGCGTGAACCATCCTCATCTAACTCTGTCAATCCTCTTCCAAACAAACATCATCCGCCAAAAAATAACGATGTATATATGACGGAATAATTTTGTTAAAAAACGTTCTACTTAATAGAATCAAGTATCAACACAACTCTTAAAAATTTCTAACCACCGTAATCGACAATCCTAGACATTGAGCGAAAAAAAAAAAAAAACGAATAACGCATTCATACCCGGTTAACAACGTCCAACAACGAACGCTCAAATTCGATCCTATTTCAACGACGGTGCAGAAATATTCAAAGACGATAAAAAACCGCTGGAACGCTGAAGAGAACCTTCGAAAAATATTGTACACGATTTGATATAACGGCCAATGATCTCACGTAATTTTATTCCGTGATTTTAGGCAACGTATCAGCAAATCTCAAATCACGTAGTAAAGAAAATAAAAGCCGTTTAAAAATAAAATAGGGGTATTAAAGGCAAATTATATAATATATTTTGCCAAGTTGGCAAAATTGGGTCTATCTCAAAAAGGGGAAAAAAAATTGGATCTACCTCATTAGAAAATATGAACAAGGGGGTTATCCCTAATAAACCCTTTAAAAAAAATGTATAAAAACAATCATTTAAAAAATAACAAAAATACGACATAACTTAAACATAAATAAAAAAAACCCAATTAATTAATCAACTAATTGAAGGAGAAAGGCGTGATAGGAGATAATAGGGGATGGTGGGGAGAAAATAAGGGGATTCACATATCTACCAAAAAACAATGGATTTTTTAAAATAATATTATATGGAAATTTTATGTAATATTAAATAGGGGTATTTTGGATAATATGAGCCAATTGGATTTATAACAAATATCAATTAAAAAAATTAGATTATCAAGAAGTCAAATTTCAACAAGGGGTGTTTGACAAATACCCCCTAGTTTAAGATGTGAAAAAGAAAAGTCAACCCTCCACATCAACAACAATTAACGGAATGCCAAACGGAGAGACTGTTTTGTTACGTTTTATAGTATAAGGGGTGTTTAAGACAAGCTCCATAGTTCAGGATGTAAACTGTATTTTCCCCAAAAATAAATGACAATTTTTGTTAAGAACATTAGGAAACTGACATTTGTAATTCTCTTTGATATTCGGTAAATCAGAACTTGATTCCTCTATATGCAAAGCTCTAAGTCTCTAACTAATAAATTAATAAAAAATAGGGCAAATTACGGTCATCCCTGAGGTATAATTAAATTACAAAAAGACCTCTCTTGTTTGGGTAGTTACAGTTAACGCTCATTTAAAATATTTTTACATAAAATTTATATAATTTGGTTATTTATCGAACCAAATCGTATATTCAGTTCGGTAAACGGTATAAAATGTTGGCGTACCGAAATTTTATTTTGGTTTTTACCAATTCAACATCCCTAAATTTACCTCTGGAGGATTTTTTCATAAGATAATACATAGTTGAGTTGAGTGGCTGTAATTACCCAAGCAGGAGGCCGTTTGTTATTTAACCATAACTCAGGGGTGGCTGTAATTATCCAGGCATGAGGGTATTTCGTAATTTGACCATAACTCAGGATGGCCGTAATTTAAACTAAAATAATATATTAATAATTAATAATTAATAATTAATAATTAATAACAATCTTAAACAAGGAAAGATAGGTCTGCGAAAGGGTTTATTGAGGCGGAAAATACATTAGGGTTTATAACATCGAGGGTGAAAAATCTTGGATATTCAGCCAGCCTCCATGGACAGGATATCCGATTTGCCGAATGACATCTTGCAGAGAATACTGTATTTCGTGTCCCAAAAAGACGCTCTTCGAACATCTGTCTTGTCCAAATCATGGCGTTACAGGTGGCGCACTCGCCCCAATCTCGATTTTTCAGAGGCCACCTTCAAAGGTAAAAAACAAGAATTTCTATCCTTTGTGGACAACACTTTGCAACAGTATCGTGATCGACGGCTGTGCTTGGATGAATTCCACCTTCGAATATCGCTAGACGATTGTCTCAAACACAAATCGGTTTCGCTTCTCGGGAAATGGATCCGGATACTGACAACTATGGGTGTGAAGGAGTCTCGTCTCTCTATTTGTACGGTAGATCACAACGATATGATGCCCTCTGTCGTTTTTCGAGCCGAATCGCTCCAACAATTGCATGTGGAAGGATTCGATATGGACCGAGACGCTGTTCCGACGATAATACTCTCTAAGCATCTGAAAAAGCTTCATCTCCGAAGAGTCCACATCGAGGAAAAGATATTTCGGAAGATATTATCGAGCTGTTCGTTGATTGAAACTATGCATGTCGAAGAATGTGGGGGGTTACGAAACATCAAGACGAACAATCTCCGTCGTCTCAAGGACTTCTCCTTTGAAAGAAATAATGAAGAAGACGAACGTTGTAGCATCGAAATATATCCCGCGTCTCTTGAAACAATTAAGATCAGGTTTGGTAATATTTCCTTTGACAAAGGTGCGGAGTTTCGTAACCTCGTTGATTTAGATCTACGCAATGTCGAATCGTCGCGGGCCCGCTTGTTTTCGTGTGAGTTCCCAAGCCTCAGACGCTTGACTCTCTCCGATTGTGACGGACTCAATGAAGAATTGTCGTCGGACCGCCCGCGTTGGTGTAGGTTCCCGAGTCTTGAGTTCTTGAAAATCTTCAACTGTGATGGACTCAAAGATATCCAGTTAGTTATCGATGCACCAAACATACTCAATTTTGAATACCAAGGCAACTTTATCCCATCAATCTCGTTCGTAACAAATTCCAGGGAGTGGAAGTCAAAGATAGACCTATACAAATCTTCTTTGTCGTTACTCAAGCTAGACGAACTGCTCAAGTCATTAAGCCAGTCGGAAATTTCTCTGATGATAGATAATACCAACATAATTAGAGAAAACATTTGGGTACAAGACAACGGTTATAATAAACCCGTCGTGGTGGTGGAGAGCTTGAACATGAATTGTGGTTGTAGTTTATCTTACTTCTCGTCTATTTTGAATGGCCTGTTTTGTATTTGCCGTCCAAGAAACATGGGTTACTGCAACAACTACGACGGAGGATCAGTGATGCAATTTGTCGGGTTTATGTGGAGGATTCTAATCGAGAGAGAAAGTTATCAGCTCTCGCAGTTGGTGTTACGAGATTTGGAGGAAGCAAACATGGAGATTAAGGAATGGTATGAAGAAGAATGGCATCGAGCACCTTTGTCGGAATTTGTTATAAGCCACGGAAGGCGTGAAGGTTACTTCACCCCGAAATGTCAAACCCGCTTCACACTCAAATGGAGAGAAACTGCGTGAGTCGTCTGTCAATAGTAGAAAAATGGCTTTTTACAACGATTTTTTTTTCTAAGATAAAAATACGTAACAAAAGGTACCTTTTACTACGGGACAGTCTTGGAGTCGTTGTAAATGCTAGGTGTAGCAAAAAAAGTATTTTGCTACGGCCGTTTACCGTAGCAAAGTTTTTGTCACGCCCTCGTATGTGCTATGGGGCAAATGCGCAGCAAAACCATTTTACTACGAATTTGATACTTTTTGCTACGGGGTTAACAGTCGTAGTAAAAAAACCGTTTTATCTGCTTATTGATTACTTGGCCCGTAAGCTAGCTTATGTCTATCAATCTGTCTTTCTGTTGGTTTGTTTTTCTCATTTGTTTGTTTACTTAAAAGTTTAAAAATTTGCCACTTATTTATAAAGCCATTTTTTTGCGGTTTAGAGATTGATATATCAGATTATTTTATATTTGAAGTTTGTGAATTAGGTTGGTTGTTTTTAATGAGTCTGGATTACTTTGACTGTATGTAGATGAAGGCAGTGAAGCAATTTGGTGCAGCAGAGTTTGGAGAGCAGCATGAAAGAGAATGGTGAAGAGAGCTAATTTGCGCCGTTTTGAGGGTATTGATCAAGTTTCTTTTACATGGTTAGAGTGGCTTGTATTAACATAGGATGTTTTTGCAGTATTAGTGAGTGACTATTGTCTTTGTACTCTCTAAGATTCCCCGTTTTTATTATTTCACCTCGACTTTTATCGGTTTTTGGTGAATCTCTCTCTCTCTCTCTCTCTCTCTCTCTCTCTCTCTCTCTCTCTCTCTCTCTCTCTCTCTCTCTCTCTCTCTCTCTCTCTCTCTCTCTCTCTCTCTCTCTCTCTCTCTCTCTCTCTCTCTCTCTCTCTCTCTTAGTTCTCTTTATTTTTGGGCTATATTGAAAGCACAATGACTAGATGATTGTGATTATTGGTGCAAGTCCGAACGGAAATTTCAATTTTCGCCGGTTTCGATCTGAAAAGTTCTGATTTTGGAACATCTTTTTTCATTTCGACTTCCGATTTTCGATTTTTTTGACTTTTTTGGAACGGAATTGGAATTATATATATATTTTTTGAAATTTCCGATTTCCTATCCGATATAATTTCCGATATAAGTTCCAAAAAATTCCTATTTTTTTTTCGAAAAATACACCTATAAATAATATAAATTATATAATAATTATATTTTTTTTTCTGAAAGTAATTAGATTTAAATGTTGTTTTGGGATTTTTGACATATTAAATTGTTGTTAGAAGTTTTATTGAATATTATGATGTGGTTTATTTTTATTTTTTATTTTTTTTTAGCTGAAATTCAGTAGTTATTAGTTTTACGTTTATCGACGTGAATGTTCTTATTTTTGGAAAATTATGAAATTTTCATAAAATTTCCGCTAAGTTTTAAAATTTTAATATTCATGTGATTTCCGTTTTCTCCCCAAAATTACGAAATTTCCGGGCCTTTTGGAAATCGAATGAATTTTAAGATTTCGAAAATTTTGGAATTGGAATTTATTTTGCACTTCCAGATCGAAAATGCTAAATCCGATCCGATCCATTCGACTTTCACCCCTAATTGTGATGGAAATTGGTTAAGATATGAAGGGATATATACAGGGAAAATTATCCATCTAGGAAATATTGTTAAGAAAACACTCCCTCCCAAAAAGAATTAGAGAAAATCCCCTTAGCTAATATTTCACCCATGTGATATTTTCATAATTCCAAAACTACCCTTAATTATCTATTATACTGTTTCAAAACTCTAATCTTATTTTAATTTTTCATTCCGCTGCTTTTCTCTCTTCTCTATTTTCTTTCCTCCGTTTTCTTCTTTTTTTTTCCACCATCGTGTTTTCTCTCTTCGGTGGACAGACTGACTGCGGTGGCGGCGAGGATGGTGGTTTCGGGAATGGCACCACCCTGTTTGGCTTCACCGGTAGGGTGATTGGCGGCGGCGGCAGAGGGAGATGGGTAAGGACTGCCGCCGCTTCTGGGGAGCATGACGAGGGGGGTGCAGTGTGAAAATTAAAAATTTCTTGGGGCTGAAGTGCATTTTTTGTCCTTGGTGTGGATTCACAATTACAGTTGACTAATACTCTTGTGAGCTTTGCAGTATTTATAAGAAATCCGAGAGTATATTCAAGAAATTTTTACACAGCTAGTGAGACATTTGTCAAACTCCAATTCCAATGGGACTAATGAGAAATTCAATAAATTTTTACCCAGCTTAATAACTGAACTTATGGCCATGAAACTAACTGTAAACAATCTTGATATATATATATATATATATATATATATATATATATATATATATATATATATATATATATATATATATGCAACTTCTTGTAACTTGTGAAAAAGTTTATAATATTGGTGCCAAAATTATTCATCTTCCATTACATATTTTCGTCTAGTCTTAAATATTAGTTTGTTAACAGACGATAAGTTTGAGCACAAAATATTACAATGAACACTTTCACGAAAACAAACCAACATAAAGAAAGACGGAAAGGAGATCAGTTTAAGAGTTATGTGCACAAACCCCCTCTGTAAGCTGTAATGGTTAGAAAAGCCCGCATGTTAAAATAATTAGCAATTAACCCCCTATATTGCATTTTATTTAATTCACTAACTCCTAGTGAAAATAAATATGTTGACTAAAACGATGTGACTATACTACCCTTCAATTGATAACATAAAATTAGAATTAATATATAATAGAAATCAAATTGCAATTTTACTACACCCCTGAAACTTAAATTAGGGGACTGAATTGTAATTTTTTCAAACATAAAATCAAATTGGATTTAAATACAATTAATCCAAAATTTTGGATCAAGTTGCAATTTTTAAAAATTTCTTAAATAAAGAAAAAAAAACACATTTTTTATGGAAAAGGAAAAAGAAAAGAGAAGAGAGAAAATTGCGTCTTCCCCAAAATTCTTTTCCTC
This sequence comes from Erythranthe guttata, assembly GCF_000504015.1. The sequence continues at coordinate 1,512,563 of NW_012193768.1, read as the reverse complement.
CATTGAAATTGCCACGACCACCGGCAAACTTCCACCGCCATCACCGGCAATCACCTCGTTAAACCGCTCCCTCCAAACAGAAAGAAAGAACATGTCTTCCCCAAAATTCTTTTTTCTCATTGAAATCACAACCACCACCAGACTCACAACACCACCTCCGGCAATCATGTCTTGAAGCCGCCGCCGCCGCCCATGCCCCTTTCTTCCACCACCAGCCTCCTCCGGTCTTCTCGTCCCCTCCACCGCTACTTCTCCTTGCCAGTTCTACCCAGCCTATTCTTCTTTTGCAAATTCTAGAATCTCAGCAAGCCTAGCAAAATTACTAAAACTCCAGCCAAAGCTCTAATCGTCACCACCGCCAAAGCCCTAATCGCCACTACTAGGCCAAAACGCAAGACTGGCGACGAAAATTCGCGACGAATTCTGTCTCGTAGCGACGTTTTATCACGGTTAGTGACGTTTTTATCACGGTTAGCGACGTTTTTATCACAGTTAGCGACGTTTTATTTTCTTGATCGTGATCAAGACACGCATGCAGTAAATACTCTTCCATGTTATCACGTACATCAACAGGTTCATTTAAAATTGCAACTTCGGGAATTTCTATATGATTAGTATTGTTCATTTCCTCGCCAATGTATTCTTCTTCGGACTCTCCATGCAGAGTCCATCGGCGTTGTCCATACAGTTTATCCCAACCCCTCCAAAGTAAATGTTTATGAACGAATTCACGATCCCCCCATTTACGACACTTACAATCTCTACATGGGCATCTTATTTTATTATCAACGTAACATTTAGCGAAGGCAAAATCCATAAATTCCACACAACCATTTTGATATACTTCTAACCGACGATCATCTAATAAAACCCAACTCCTATCTTTTGGCATGCTTTAATTAACAAGATTACTAGGGGTGAAAGTCGGATGGATCGGATCGGAATTAGCCTTTTCGGAAAATTTCCAAAAAATTTCGGAAGTACAAAACCAATTCCAATTCCAATTCCAAAATTTTCGGAATCTAAAAATTCATTCCAATTCCAAAAGGCCCGGAAATTTCGGAATTTCGGAAAAAAATCGGAAATCACATAAGCTTTAAAATTTCAAAACTTAGCCGAAATTTCTAAAATGTTCATAATTTTTCGAAAATAAGAGCATCCACGTCGATAAAAGTAAAACTAATAACTACTAAATTTCAGTTCAAAAAAATAAATAAAAATAAACACAGCATAATATCCAATAAAACTTCTAACAAAAATTCATTATGTCAAAATCCTAAAACAAAACTTATAGGTGTATTTTTCGGAAAATAAGGATTATATAATATATACTATTTATAGGTGTATTTTTCGGAAAAAAATCGGAATTTTTCGGAATTAATTTCGGAATTAAATCGGATCGGAAATCGGAAATTCCAAATTTATTTTATATAATTCCAATTCTAATCCAAAAAAATCGGAAAATTTCGGAAATTGGAATTTCGGAAGTCGGAATGAAAAAAGTTGTTCCAAAATCGGAACTTTTCAGATCGGAACCGGCGGAAATTGGAAACTCCGTTCCAACTTGCACCCCTAAAGATTACCTAGAAATTGGGAAGGGTCACAATTATTAAAATCACAATTATTTTCAAAGTTACATTCATAAACTAAAACTAAATTAAGGTGGTAGTCGCAACGGGAAAGCTTTCAATTTTCAATTGATATCAATTTTCAATTTTCAAAAATCCCCCCTCATTAGTAAGTAAATTTGACTCCGTAAGGGTGAACAAAGACAATACGTAGTCGAGGGATTGTTTTACTTACCCAAATATTATGATTTTTTTCATAATTTAGCTTTACCTTAGGGTGTGATTGTAATTTACCCTAATTTAAAGCAATTTTTCAATATTTTTCCGAAAAGGTTTTTTTATTTATTTATATATTTTATATTCATAATTAGGAGTGGAAATCGGACGGATCGTATAGGATTTGGGTGTTTCGGAAAATATCCGATTTTTTTCGGAAGTCCACAACGCCTTCCAATTCCGATTCCGATTTTTTCGGAATTCAAAAATTGATTCCGATTCCGATTTTTTTGGAATTTTCGGAAAATCGGAATTTTTCGGAAATTTTTACGAAATTTTCGGAATTTTTTCGGAATTTTCCCAAAAAAAAAAAACAAAGAAAAGAAAAAAAAAACAAAAAAAAAGGGAAAAATTGATCACCGACACAATAGCCAAATTGCAGAAAGAAACATCAAATAACCAAAACACACAATAGACTCACCAAAACACACAACAGACTCACAAACACATAATTCCGAGCAACATAAAACCCAAGAACAATTCGCATAATTCCGAGCAACAATAATTTCGAAGAATTCCGAGCAACACAGGCTCATCAATCAAATCAACATAAAACAAACAAACACATAATTCCGAGAAAAAACCCAAAAATAGTTCGCAATAATCAAACACATACAAAATTTTCAACATAAACAAACAAAGATTAAAAAAAAAGGAAAATTACCTTGAAAGGAGGGCAGACGGAGGAGGAATGGCGGCAGACGGTAACGGCTAGCGGGGGAGGGCTGTCGGCAACGGCAACGGCTGTCGGCGGACGGCTGTCGGCGACGGCAATGGCTGGCGACGGCAACGGATCGGCAGCGGAGATTGGGGGCGAATTAGGGGGCAGCAGGCGGCGGGATGACGGCGGCGGTATGACGGCGAACCGCAGGCAGCAGGCGGCGGGCGGCTGTCGGCGACGGCAACTTATCGGCAGCGGAGATTGGGGGCGAATTAGGGGCAGCAGGCGGCGGGCAGCGGACGGCGGGATGACGGCGTACCGCGGGCAGTGGGCGGCGGCGGCGGGCGGCAGGCGGCGGGCGGTGGTGGCAGATCGGAGGAAAGAGAGAGAGGGAGAAAGTTTGAGAGAGAGGGGAGGAAATAGATCGAATTAGAGTCTGGTTGAAATAATAAATCAACCTTTGCGACGTTTCCCGTTTTCGTCGCCACAAAATTTTTTTTACCCGAAGCCTAGCGACGAATCACAAAATTACGTCGCTAACATATTCGAAAAAAAAATTTCAAAACATTTCTTGCGACGCTTTTTTCAAATCCGTCACAACGAGATAAATTTTTTTTTTACTAAAACTGTAGCTACGTTTTACGTCCTTCCGTCGCCATATATAAATTAATAATAAATAATTGGGCACCCTAGCGACGTTTCCGAGAAAACGTCGCAAAGTATATTATTTTTTCTTTTTAAAAATAATAATTGCGACGTTTCCCAGTGTTACGTCGCGAGATTTGAAATATAAAATCACAAAATATGTAAATGTGCGACGAAAAATTATTTTCGTCGCCACAATAAGTATTTTGAAATTTTTGTTTTCGTATTTGCGATGTTTATACCTTTTTCTTCGCGAACTAGCGACGCTTACGCATAATCGTCGCTAGGGTTTTGAACTAAACCTGGATTTTCCACTTTAAGCGACGATTGAAGCTCTGAAACGTCGTAAACGGGTGACGAAAACATAATCGTCGCGAAGAAAAACGTCGCCAGTCTTGCATTTTGGCCTAGTGCACCATCGTCGGAGAAGACGATAAATAGCAGAAAAAACAATGGGGATGTTTGGATCCGGAGGCATCACATACCTTGTATAATGGTGGGTTACTATCAGGAGACGCCGCAGAAGACCCAACAAAATGCAAAAAATATTTTTTTTCGTGAATTTTTTTTCTTTGAAAAGCTCTGTTTTCGATGGGGGCATATATTTTCTTTGATTTTCACGGGTTGTTGATGGGTTTTGCAGAAGAATAATGAGCTTGAATCTTAGCTCCAAACCGAACCGAATTTTGTTGCAGAAAATGTTGGAGTGGAGGGGCAAAGTAGGGGCTGAGGATATGGAGGGAGGTGAGGCCGGAGAGATATGTTCAGTGTATTTTTGGAAAATTGCAAACTACTCTCTGACTTAAGGAAGAAGAAGGTTTTTTTTGAAATTTCAAGGGCCTGAACTGAAAAAAATGAAAATTTTATTTGGGGCTTATTTTTGAAATTTATAATGTAAAGGGTATTTGGGTCTTTTCACATCAAAAAATCGAACCCCAGTCGCATATTTGGCGAGTGTATCACACGACCAGCTCGTAGGGGCCTTAATGTCGTTAACTATGTAACACTGGGGGTATGTGCTAATTGTTTTAATACATGGGCTTTTTTAGCCATTAGACAATTACACAGGGTTGCCGGATGCTAAAATCTCATTAGTTTAAGGGTTAAATACAAAAACACCCATGTACTATGGACCCCATGTACTACACATAAATACAAAAACCTCCCTGATGTTATATTTTTTTTCAAAATATGACGAAAATACCCCCCGCTAAGCTATGAATATAAGGGTTGTTTGAGTCATTTTCACAATATTTTCTTAACATTTTCGGTAAATTTTAGTTGGGAAATTTTGATATTTTTATTTTTTTCTTCAAAACATTTAAGTACTTAGATTTTTTTTTTCTAAATAAAACGTTTTATTTTTGTCATTTTGAATTTCTTCATTTTTTTTCTAAATGTCTTCCGGTAGTTCAAATTCTTAACAATAATAGGTGTGTAAAGATGTTTGTAATCTTACGATGTTTGAACTACCGGAAGACATTTAAGAAAAAAAACATGAAGAAACTCAAAATAACAAAAATAAAAGATTTTATTTAGAAAATTAAAAAAATATAAGCAAGTAGATGTTTTGGAAAAAAGAATCAGCTAAATACCAAAAAACTTCCCACGTAAAATTAACTGAAAATGCTAAAATATATAGTGGAAAATAACTCAAAGTACGTGTGTATATATATATATATATATATATATATATATATATATATATATATATATATATATATATATATATGCTTGAGTAGGGGTATTTTTGTCATAATTTGAAAAAAATGTAATGTGAGGAGGGGTTTTATATTTATGTGTAGTACATAGTGTATATGATACAAAGTTCATAGTACAGTGTATTTTAGTATTTAACCCTTAGTTTAATGACAGAAATTAATAAGCAGGTAAAACAATGTTTTATAAGTTAACACATATCAGCAGAACTAATAAATCATCTGTTCATATATATATAAGTTGTGGGTAGAAAATATTAGTTCGTTAACAGAGAATAAGTTTGAGTACAAAATATTACAATGACAAAAAGGTTGGGTGGAGTTAATAAATATATATATGTGTAATATAGTTGTTCCAATTGAGTGTGGACTTGGGTTCCTCCTTACACGAGGGTGGACTCGCCCGTGGTTTCAAGTTACAATTCGTAACTTTCTTATCCTACTTGTTAAATTCATTTATCATTGTTCTTTGTTTTCTTCAATTAAAAATACTTGATTTTTTTTTCTTCTATAAAACTAAATTGTTAAAAATTATAGGGGCACAATACAAAGACAATAAATTATAAATACATATATAGTAGTAAAAAAAATTAAAATTCGAGGGGGGCCATGACCCCCTTGGCCCTACACTGGCTTCCCCATTGACGAGAAAAAACCAACAGAATGAAAGGCGGAAGGAGATTAGTTTAAGGACAAAGTAATTAATAAGTTAACAGATGCGACATGATATCAGCAGAACTAATAAATCATCTCTCCATATATACTTCTTAATCTATGAAGACTCACTAATTTTGTCTCCATTTCAATGCAATGCGAGTAGAGATATGTTTCCCTTCCTCGTATTCAGGCAAATCTGACAAACTTGTCGGATCCCATTCTCTTCGATTCCTGTCGTAAATCTCCAAGCTTACTTCCTCCAAATCCGGCAGCCACAGCTGTCTTAATTCATCTTGGTTTCCACCTTCTCTCTGCATTAGATTCTTCAACACCGACTCGGCGTCCGTGTAGCTGACATTGCCGATCTTTCTTGGACGACAAATGGAAAACAACCCATTCGAAACAGGTAAAAAGTAAGATAAATCACCTTGCAATTTCAACTCTTCCACCACAACTGCAGCTTTATTTTCATCTTTAATATCTTGTACCAGATCATGGTTTTCTTTAAATATGTCCTCAGCATTAATGTAATGCTGGCTAATACCGAGAGAAATTTCAGATCGGCTTAACGACTCGAGCAGTTTACGTAGCTTGAGTAACCACAAAGAAGGATCATCCCTAAAGAGAAAACGTAAAGTTGAACTCCACTCTCTGGAAGTCGTTGAAAACGAGATGGACGGGATATCAAATCCGTGATATACAAAAGAGTCTATGTTTGGTGCATCAATAAATAGCTGGGATTCTTCTATGGATTCTTCGAGTCCATCACAATAAAAAATATCCAAGTTTGTTAGACTTGGGAATCGACACGAAGAACACGACGAAATTAGAACCTCCCTCAGAGATAAACTACTGAGATTACAAAACTCCGCACCTTTTTGAAACAAAATAATACCCCGAGTAATACGGATGGTTTCAAGAGATGGCGGATAGATTTCTATGCTACATTCTTCGTCGTGACAAGAAGATGAAAAAGTAAAGTGCTTGAGATGACGAAGATTATTTGCCTTGATGTTTATTAACCTCTTGCATGATTTGAGAATCATAGTTTCAATCAAAGGGCAGCTTGAGATTATCTTCTGAAAAATCCGGTCCTCAATGTGGACCTTTTCGAGATGAAGTTTTTTCAGATGGTTAGAGAGAATATTCCTTTCAATAGTGGTTCGGTCGAACATGAATCCTTCAACATGCAAATCTTCGAGAAATTCTGCCTCAAAGACTACAGAGGGCAGTTTAACACGTCTCCGTCTCCGACGACTGTCTTTCGAATAAATAGAAAGACGAAACTCCTTCACACCCATGTTTGTTAGTGCTCGGATCCACTTTTCAAGAAACCAAACGGATTTAAGTTCTGAATGCGAATAGTATAGAGACATAGAAAGTTGAAATTTCTCTAAGCAAATCTTTTGATCAGAGTATCGCTGTAAAGTCTTGTCAACGGTGGATAGAAATTCGTGTTTGAAGTTTGTGTCTGACAAATCAAGATTGGGACGAGTACACCAGATGTCACGCCATGATTTGGACAAGACAGATGTTCGAACAGCATCTTCTTGGGAGAGGAGAGAAAGTATTCTCTGCAAAATGTCGTTTGACAACTCGGATATTCTGTCCATGGATTCCCTGTTTGCTTTTTTCTGTAAAACCAAATTTTTATGTAGTAAATAAATAATGGTTGCAGATTTTTAGATTTGCAATAAGCTTCTATTTATTAAATTCCTTGAGTGTGTCTGGCCGGTTCTAATTTGATTAGGAGTAATTAATTTCTATTACTTACAACTCTACAAAAGGTAGAATTCAATGATTTATCCTTCGGCCGACATTATTTCCTTGTTTTAAGATTCTTATAGAACCCACTTTGTATTTACAAGCTAATTATGGGAAAAATTACAATTTATCCCTCAAATTTGAACTGGTTTCATATTTAATCCTACATGTTTATAAAAAACACATCTGGTCTCTCATGTTTCAAAAATTCAACACTTTTAGTCATTTTTATCAATTTTATGTTAGTACTAACGGAATCAAGCATATACCATCACCGCCTTAACTGACGGACTAATGGTAGATTGATGGAAATAACAAAAAATATTAGATTATTGAAAGTTGAGGGGTGAATGTGTCTTTTGTGAATACAATGGACCAAATGTGAAATTGATGCAAATTTGAAGGGTGAAAACTATAATTTTCCCCTATTGTTTACCCTTATGAAATAAAACAAGGGTAAGTAGCACTAAACCCCCCTATGGTTACAAGCTTTTGCAAATGACTCCCATGTTCTTGTAATATCAGCACATTACCCCATTGTAATTTATGGGGTAGCTTCCGTTAGTTTTTCCATCAAATTTCACCGCGCGTGCCAAATTTCAAGGGTGTCATCCACTAAAATTGAAGCAAAATGAAAGCACAAGGTGTCATCTGCAAAATAATTACTTTGATTTTTGACGCTGTCGGTTAAGTTTAACAGCAAAACTAACGGAAGCTACCCCATCAACCACTAAGGGGTTATGTGCTGATATTAATAGCATAAGTGGGTCATATACAAAAGCTTGTAGCTACGAGGGGTTAAGTGTTGTTTATCCTTAAATTTAACTTTTCTAAAGTTATTGAAATCTAATGCTTTCTAATGTCTTCCATTTCACCAAACTGAGTTATTCCGGCTTCTGGACTCGAGAGTAGGAAACGGGGCGACAATCACGAACACGGCCAAACAGCTTATTCAGAATGGTGCTAAAAAAAAACCTTTCGATTTAATACCACATCCGTGCGAACTCACAATTAGAGTGGATTAATATTCTTGTAAATTTTGTACATAAATTATGGCAATGAAACTTACTGCAAACAATCTTGATACAACTTCTTTACACCCATTTGTAACTTCTGATAAAGTTTATGCCCGGTGCCAATATGATCTAGTCTTATTAGATCTCGTTTGATTGTCAATATAAGATTAGCCAATTAAAAACTAGAGCTAAATGCAAAAAACTCCCAATGTAATCTCAAATGGCCGAAAAAACCCTCGTATTAATTTTTTTAGCAAGAACCCCTTATACTATCTTCTATAAATCACACTGCCCCTTATTTCATTTTTTGTTATTGACTTAAATGAAATGACAAAATTGCCCTTAGTAAAAAAATGAAAAAAAATAAAATACCCAACCCACAAATAAAAAATTGAAAACAAAATATCAAGAGAAAAAGGGCAAATTCCACTTTCTTCTTGTACTTGGTTTGGTATCACTTTACTGACATCTACTTTCGATTGCATCGATTTGTCCCCTGTAGTTGAAAATTTGTCTCAATGTTGCCCTCGTCATTAGTTTTCAGACCTGACTTAACACCGTTTAGTTTAAGGTCTTAAAATTACAAAAATGCCACCCCTCCTAATTTACATATTTAAAAAAAAAAAAGAAAAAAAAAATTCAAGACATGGGAAAGAATCACTTGGCGGCTGAGCCACCAAAAACTCAATTTTTTCTTTTTTTTTTTTTTTTTTTTTTTTTTTTTTTTTTTTGTCTTTTGGTTTTGTTTTTCTTATAATTATTTAAATTGGTAAGGGTGTGTGGCGTTATTGTAATTTTCATACAACGGTGTTAATGCCAAATATCTGAAAACTAACTAGGTGTGTACATGGGTCGGTACGACTTAGTTTTTCCAATAAATGAAACTCGTACCGATAATATCGGTTTTTCATATTTTAAAAATCGAATATGTCGGTTTTTTTCGGTTCGGTATTAATCGGTTTTTCGGTTTTCGGTTAATGGTTTCAGTATCAATTCAGTTTATTTTCGATTTTGATTTCGTCTATTTGTTCGAATCGATTTGGCATAAAACCGATATATTTGGACTTTCATTATATATATTTGAGAAAATTAATAAATAATAACCGATAAACTAACTAATAAAAAACACGTCATGATCCATAATTAATTAATAGAAAAACATGTCACATGGAGGCGCTTGAAAGATAGAGGCACACTATGGTAAGTATTTATACTATATATCAAAAAACATCATTTTGTGTAAATCGGTTCGGTTCGGGAAATTGGTTCGGTAATTTATTTTTATTCTCCATACACAAACCGATATTTTCGTTTTTTCAAATTTTTTTTTACCGTATATGCGGTCGGGACGGTACATATTGGCTCGGTTTTTTCGGTTTTCGGTTTCTTTATTTTTTTTCTCACCCCTAAAACTAACGGCGAATGTCACATTAAGATAAATTTTCAAGTGCAGGGGGTAAAATTGATGCAATCGTGAGTAGAAGCGAGTAAAGTAATACCGAAGCGAAAGTTAAGGGAAAGTGGAATTTGCCCAAAGAAAAAAAATACAAAAGAGAGAATATAATACTGGTGAGTACAGTTGCTCTTCCTCGTCAAACCACCCCACCCAAACCCAAACCCAAACCCAAACCCAAACCTAAACCCAGACAACTGGTTTGTATAAAAACATCATGAGCTATCATCTGCCAGCAAATGAAAACATCCGCGGCGGTGGATCTTGACGTCGTGAGGGAGGTACGGTGGTTATGGCGGCGGCCGTGATGGAGGTGGTTATGGAGTTGACCTCACTCATATACGAATCAATGTTCACAGAATTCAAAATTCCGGTTTAGATCTATTTCGTGCTGATGGCTTCCAAACGATGCTGTTTTGGAGTTCGGGTTCTGGTCGGAGGTGAGCCCGACGATGCCGTTTCGGGAATAGAAATCGAGATTGATGTTTGCTGATGAGGAAGACGCCGTAGATGGTGTGAAGCTGGTTGTAGTGACGTTTTTTTTATTTTATTTTGGAGGGATGGTTTTTTGAAAACGTGTAAGTGTAAAATTGGAAAACTTCGTTTTGGGGCGTATAGAATTTCGAGTGTGAATCTGTATATTTTGAAATTTATAACTTAAATGGGCATTTTGGTTTTTTTGGGTAAAACATACACTCCGAGTCGCACAATCCGCGTGTGGAGCACACAATAAGCTGTTAGGGGCCTTGTTGCATTTGACTAATTTTTATGGGGGTTAATGCTAATTTTTTTAACACAGGTGTTTTTTCGGCAATTCAAAATTACACAGGGGTGGTTTTTGCAAAAAATACCTTAAAAAATAAATAATCTAATATACCTAAATTGTATTATTGTACCTAGAAGGCAAGATAACCCTTGATAACATAATATTTTTAGGTCGACCCGATAAGTTATTGGGAAAACCAAACATCAAACAGTCCAACCAATTAGTTAATATAATGGCTAATCTCTCCAACCAAATGAGGCCTTAGATTGTTCAGAGACGATAAGTTTGAGTACGAAAAATCACAATAAAGTGATGAACTCTTGTAGAAAAAACTATGTTCTATAAATTAATAGATATGATTCAAGAACTATCAGCAGACTAATAAATCATTTATCCATATATATTTCTTAATCTACGAAGTTTAGGAGGACTAAAAAGACTCACAAATTTTGTCTCCATTTCAATGAAAAGCGAGTAGAAATACGTTTCCCTTCCTCGTAGTCCGGCAAATCTGACAAACTTGTCGGATCCCATTCATATCGGTTATTGTCGTAAATCTCCAAGTTTACTTCCTCCAAATCCGGCAGCCACAGCTGTCTTAATTCATCTTGGTTTCCACCTTCTCCCTGCATTAGATTCTTCAACGCAGACTCGGAGTTTGTGTAGTTGACATCACCGATGGTTCTTGGACGACAAATGGAAAACAACCCATTCGACAGAGCCGAAAAGTAAGATAAATTACCTAGTAATATCAACTTGTCCACCATAACTGCAGCTTTATTTTCATCTTTAATATATTGTACCAGATCGTGGTTATCTTGAAATATGTCCTCAGCATTAACGCGGTACGGGCTAATACGGAGAGAAATTTCGGATCGGCTTAACGACTCGAGCAGTGTACTTAGCTTGAGTAACCACAAAGAAGGATCATCGCTAAAAACTAAATATAAAGTTGAACTCCACTCTCTAGAAGTCGTTGAAAACGAGATGGACGGGATAAGAGATCCGTAGTAAACAAAAGAGTCTATGTTTGGTGCATCGATAAATAGATTGGATTCTTCCATGGGTTCTTCGAGTACATCACAATAAAGAATATCCAACTCTGTTAGACTTGGGAATCGACACGAAGAACACAACGAAAATTGGACCTCACTCAGAAATATTGTTTTGAGATTACGAAATTCCGCACCTTTTTGAAACGAAATAATACCCCGAGTGATATGGATGGTTTCAAGAGATGGCGGATAGATTTCTATGCTACATTCTGTTTCGTCAAAAGAAGCTGAAAAGGAAAATTCCCTGAGATGGCGAAGATTATACGCCTTGATGTTTCTTAACTTATTGCATGAATCGAGAGACATAGTTTCGATCAAAGGGCAGCTTGTAATTATCTTCTCAAAAATCTTGTCCTCGATGTTGACCTTTTCGAGATGAAGTTTTTTCAGATGCTTAGAGAGAATATTCCTTCCGATAGACGTTTGGTCCAACGTGAATCCTTCCGCATGCAAATCTTGGAGTGATTCCGCCTCGAAGACTACAGCCGGCACTTTAATACTTCTCCTTCTTCGTCTCTGAATACGTTTCGAATAAATAGAAAGACGAAACTCCTTCACACCCATGTTTGTTAGTGCTCGGATCCACTTTTCAAGAAACCAAACGGGTTTAAGTTCCGAATGCGAATAGTATAGAGACATAGAAAGTTGAAATTTCTCTAAGCAAATCCTTTGATCACAGTATCGCTGTAAAGTCTTGTCAACGGTGGATATAAATTCTTGTTTGAAGTTTGTGTCTGACAAATCAAGATTGGGTCGAGTGCACCAAATTTCACGCCATGATTTGGACAAGACAGAGGTTCGAACAGCATCTTCTTGGGAGAGGAGAGAAAGTATTCTCTGCAAGATGTCCTCTGACAACTCGGATATTCTGTCCATGGATTCCCTGTTTGCTTTTTTCTATAAAACCAAATTTTTATGTAGTAAATAAATAATTGTTGCATATTTTTAGATTTGCAATAAGCTTCTATTTATTAAATTCCTTGAATGTGTCGGCCGGTTCTAATTTGATTAGGAGTAATTAATTTCTATTGCTTACAACTCTACAAAAGGTAGAATTCTATGATTTATATCTTTTGGGGGAAAATTACAGTTTATGTCCCTAAACTTTACCACTAAAACGATTTATGTCCTCAAACATTTCAATCCACGAAATATGTCCTCAAACTTGCCACTTTTGACCGCTTTATGTTTTGCCGTTAACGTCGGCAACTAACTTCGACGGAAATAGCACACGTGGCTCACGTGACGTCTATGTGCCCGTTAAATGTGACGTGGAATAATATATTGAATATTAAATATTGACGTGGCACAAGAATATACAAATTTCCTCCAACTCACTCTCCCAAATCCCAAATCCCAAATCACGTTTCACTCTAATTCCCAAATTTTCAATTCAATCTCCATTCTTGCTCGAACCCATACTAAAATCGAATTCATAAACCCATAAAAAATCAAAACATTCTCACATTTAAAGAGTTTTTCCCTTCTCAAAGAACAGCATATTCACGTGCAAAAAAATTTAGAGGAAGCTTTAATTCTTCTCCCAACTCCGTCTCTAGAACGTTGGAGTCTTGTGATTTTTCACCTGCTGATGCTTGTGCTCCTTGTGGTCTCGAAGAAGCGAGCACAAGGATGGTGAAGATGGCACAAATTCTACCCCATTCAGCAGTTTCAAAACCTGCCCAGAAGGTGTTCGACAAAATGTCTGAACCAATTCCGGAAAAAAAAAAACATGCAGCACTTGTCAAAGCTGCATATAATTCTTTTTTTGCCAAGAATAGAGTGCCCAAGAACGGATTCCAGCTCCCCACTTCCCCAACGAAGTGGAAGAATACATGATTTTTCAGCTCGAAGATGAAATTAAAATCGATGAAACATTCGACATTTGTTTATTGGGCTATTTTGCTGGTAAAACACCACGAAAAATGGCCATGGATTCACAGACGATTCTGCTATTTCGAATTTCACCTCAATTGAAGGTTTCGAAATGGGGTTTTAGGGATTGGATTTACGGGTTCATTGGGGATATGGAGAATTAGGGATTTTAGAATAGAAATAGGGGAGGAGAATGACGTGTCGCTCCACATCACGTTTCGTCGACCAAGTAGGCACTGGGTGTTGTACAGCTCGACATTTAACGGCCACATAGACGTCACGTGAGCCACGTGTGCTTTTCCGTCGAAGTTAGCTGTCGACGTTAACGGCAGAACATAAAGTGATCAAAAGTGGCAAGTTTGAGGACATATTTCGTGGATTGAAATGTTTGAGGACATAAATCGTTTTAGTGGTAAAGTTTAGGGACATCAACTGTAATTTTCCCTATCTTTTGGCCCAAGTAATTTCCTTCTTTTAAGATTTTTACAGAACCCACGTTGTATGTACACGCTAATTATGGGGAAAATTACAATTTATCCCCCAAATTTGAGCTGTATTCATATTTAGCCCCATATGTTCATAAAAAACACATCTGGTCACTCATATTTCAAAAATTCAACACTTTTAGTCAATTTAATCAATTTTTGGAAGAATTACACTTTGTGTCCCTTATGTTTGTCCCGATTCCACTTTTGGTCCCCGTTGTTCCAAAGTAAACAAAGATCACCTCCAAGGTTCAATTTTAAACCCTTTCGGTCCCCTACGTCACATGCTCGTTAGCAAGTAACGAAAAATACTATTTTGGGTCCAAAATTGACATTTGATTGTTTTTGAGATTGAAAAATAATTAGAAATTTAAAATATACTCATTATAATTAAATGTTTAATAATAAAAAAAGAAATAACAAAAAAATATTTTTAATAATTAGAAACTCTCTTACACCGTAAAAACAAATCACCAACTTTAAAACTCCTAAAAAACGAAACCACCAAAAACAAAAAAAATCCCAAATCGAAAAAAAATTAATTAAAATATTTTTGGGGTTGGAAAATAATTAGAAATTTCAGATAAACTACTTATAATTAAAAGTTTTGTAATATTAAGTATAAATGAGTCATTTTCCACCCCAAAAAATATTTTCATTAAATTTCTTTTTTTTTTTCGGTTTGTGATTTTTTTTTTTCTCCCTTTTTGTGGTTAGCTTTTAGAGGAGTTTTAAGGTTAGGGATTTGTTTTTATGGTGTTAGAAAGTTTTTAATTGTTAAAAATAATTTGTTTAGTTAATTTCTTTTTTTTTTTTATAAATGAAATTTCTAATTATTTTCTAGCCTCAAAAATATTTTAATTAATATATTTTGGGTTTGGGATTCCTCTGTTTTTTTTGTTTTTTTTTTTGTTTTTTTTTTGTTTTTGTGGTTTGGCTTTTGAGGAGTTTTAAGACTGGGGATTTGTTTTTATGGTGTTAGAAAGTTTTTAATTGTTAAAAATAATTTGTTTAGTTAATTTTTTTTTTTTTTATAAATGAAATTTCTAATTATTTTCTAGCCTCAAAAATATTTTAATTAATATTTTTTGGGTTTGGGATTCCTCTGTTTTTTTGTTTTTTTTTTTGTTTTTTTTTGTTTTTTTTTGTTTTTTTTTGTTTTTGTGGTTTGGCTTTTGAGGAGTTTTAAGACTGGGGATTTGTTTTTTTGGTGTCAGAGAGTTTCTAATTATTAAAAATAATGACAAATTATGCAAAGCCCTGATTTAAGGTCAAATTACGAAAACCTCTCTCATGTTTGGGTAATTACAACCACCCCTCAATTATGGATTATCTTACTAAAACACCCCTACAAAGGTAAATTTAGGGGGTATTTGCACTCGGCTCCCCTGTGAAATGTCTAATTGGCAAAAAAACCCCTCGGATAAAAAAATTAGCAAATACCCCCCTATGAAAGGAAGTCAATGACAATAAGGACCCTACGAGCGAATCGTGGGATACACTCGCGGTTCATGCAACTGGGCGTGCGTTTTAGGACAGGAAAAGACATAAAAACCCTTTGGTAGAGGAAAAAAACCCAGATTGATTCAATTATAAATAGGGCAAATTACCAAAACCCCCCTGAGGTAAGCCTAAATAACGAAAATCCCCCCATGTTCTCGTAATTACGAAAACCCCCCTTGACTAACGGTTGACCGAATTTTTTTAACCGAAAACGTGAAATGTCTTTTATATCCTTCTGTTAAATATGTAAAAAATAAAGGGCAAATTACCAAAACCCCCCTGAGGTAAGCCTAAATAACGAAAATCACCCCCGACATCCCTTTCAGTTGATGATTTATTGCTTTTATAAATTTATTTATTACTTTGTAATTTGTATTGATAATTTGATATTATAATTTTTTATTTTTTATTTATATATTTTAATTGATTTTATTTATCCAGAGGAGTATTCATACGGATTTATGCTTTTAGCTTGAATGATGCATGGTTGTATTTCTCGAATTGTAAAATATTTAATTTTATATATAAAAAATAATTAAATTTTGAAATCTCATTCATTGATTTTTTTTAATCCAATAAAAATACATTGTACATTCATAATGATTGATTATATTTGGGTTTAATTTAAGAAAAATAAGTATTTTGCAGAAACTTATATATTTTTTTATTTATATATTTTAATTGATTTTATTTATCCAGAGGAGTATTCATACGGATTTATGCTTTTAGCTTGAATGATGCATGGTTGTATTTCTCAAATTGTAAAATATTTAATTTTATATATAAAAAATAATTACATTTTGAAATTTCATTCATTGATTTTTTTTAATCCAATAAAAATACATTGTACATTCATAATGATTGATTATATTTGGGTTTAATTTAAGAAAAATAAGTATTTTGTACATTCATAATGACCCCTCATTAAATAAAATGCTTACAATTACCCCCCTAAGAGTAATTTCGTGTACAAGGGCAAAATTGGTATTATCGGAGGAATATTCGGGAGAATAAAAAAGATTCTATCGAGTCTAACACCGTTAGAGCGATTTGTAAGGCGTCTGCATACCTCAGGGGGGTTTTCGTAATTACGAGAACATGGGGGGGATTTTCGTTATTTAGGCTTACCTCAGGGGGGTTTTGGTAATTTGCCCTTATAAATAATCTAAAGTTATAGGACTAAATTGTAATTATCAAATTGTGGGCTGAAATCGTCTTCCCCAAAATCCAAATTTCTTCTCCGCCATTGAAATCACCACCACCAAATTCCTCACATTTCAAATCTTTTTCACATCTCCTGATTATTATTAACGAGTAGAAAAAAAAAAGAAAAAAAAAATTATCCAGCAACAAAACAATATGAGAGAAACAGAAGCACATCAAGATGAAGAAATGGAAAAGCTGAGATCGAAAGCCACAGAACTTCTCAATCCAAACCTACTCCCAAATCATCTCCCTCTGCCAAACTCGCATCGCCGCCAAAAACCCAGATGGGCCCCACCTCAAGAAGCTCCTCTGCCTTTCCTTCTCCAACCGGGCCGAAGCCCGGGCCCGCCTGTCGGACCACACCTTAGCACTGACAGACTGCGAGGAGGCCCTCTGAATCGACGATTCCCATTTCAAAACCCTCGTTTGCAAGGGTAAGATTTTGTTGAGTCTGAACAGGTACAGCGCCGCCCTGTGCTGCTTCAACGCCGCCAATCTCGGCCCCCAGGCGACCGAGAATTCCGATCTGGTAAATGGGTTCTTGGAAAAATGCAAGAGGCTCGAGTTTCTGTCGAGAACCGGCGCATTCGATATTTCTGAGTGGGTGTTGAGTGGGTTTCGTGGGAAATCGCCCCAATTAGCAGAGTACATCGGCGCATTGGATATCAAGAAATCAGAAATCAGTGGTCGCGGACTGTTTGCCACGAAAAATGTTGAAAGCGGGACCGTGCTTTTCGTCACTAAAGCCGTCGCTGTTGATCGGGCTAGGTGCTCGACGGTCCAGAAGGCGGCGGTGGTGCTAGACGGGCGAGAAGGCGGCGATGATGCCGAAGTTTTTCCGGGCTGGGAGGTGGGCGGCGGAGTGAAACGAAGAAGAAGATCTGAAAAAATCTTCAATTTTTGTCCCTTATTGCAATTTTGGAAATTTTAAAATTTACAATTTGGTCCTATAAATTATAGTTATTTATAATTTGACCACTCATCAAAGAAATAATTTTTGCTTTATTTTTTATTAAGGACAATTCTGTCATTTCACGTAAGTCAACGAGCCAGTGCACACAAAGGGGTGGTGGGCTGACTAAAACACAACATAGGGGGTTATATGCTAATTTTTTTTTCCGGGGGGGTTTTTGCTTCCGAGAAATAACACAGGGGGTCTATGCAATTGACTCGTAAATTTAGGGATGTTAATTTGGTAAAAAAACCCGAACCGAAATTTAGGTACGCCAACATTTCATACCGTTTACCGAACAAAATATACGATTTGGTTCGGTAAATAACCGAATTACGTAAATTTTATTGAAAATATTTAAAATGAGCGGGGTAGCTGTAATTACCCACACAAGAGGGTTTTTTCGTAATTTGACCTTACCTAGGGGGTTGGCCGTAATTTTCCCTAAAAATAATTCGTATAGTTAATTTTTTAATTATTAAAAATTATGGGCAAATTACAACCACCCCCTGAGGTATGGTCAAATTACAAAGAATCCCCTCTTGTTTGGGTAATTACAAGCACCCCTCAACTATAATCTTCTTACACGTCTACCGTTGCGGTGTCAAATTTAGTGGAATCTTCTAGATTATATGAAATATTCTCAATTTTGCACCATTATCATAAGATGTGTTTTTTTTTGTTTATATATATTAGACTGCAGAAACTACATTTTGGCACAAAACGAGTACAAACTAGAGAACATTCCGCGAAATCTAGAAGATTATATTGAATTTGACAACATAAGAGTGGACGTGCAAAAAGATTCATAGTTGAAGGGTAGTTGTAATTATCTAAATGTGAGGGGATTTTTCGTAATTTGACCATAGATCAGGGTGGTGGTTGTAATTTACCCAAAATTTAATTATAAGTAGTATATTATAAATTTCTAATTATTATTCAGCCCCAAAAAAATTAAAATTTCAATTTTGGCCACAAAATAGTATCTTCCGTCACTTGCTACCGGACATGTGAAGGCAGGGACCGGAAGTGTTTAAAATTGAACCTTGGAGGTCAACTTTGTTGACTTTGAAATCACAGGGACCAAGAATGGAATCGTGCCAAACATGATGGACCAAAACTGTAATTCTCCCTCAATTTTCCGTTTGTACTAACGGAATCAAGCATGTAACCATCACTACCTTAAATGATGAACTAATGGTAGATTGATAGAAATGACAAAAAAATGTTAGATTATTGAAACTTGAGGGACTAAATGTGTCTTTTGTGAATATGGGGGACCAAATGTAAAATTGGGGCAAATTTGAGGGATGAAAACTGTAATGTTTCCCTAATTATGTTATTGTTTACCCATATGAAATAAAACAATAAATTGAACTTTCCTAAAGTTATTGAAATCTAATGCCTTATATTTATGGGCGAATGGCAAAAAGGCCCATCACATGGGACTTAAATGCATTTTGGTCCACAAAAAAAAAACAGTTTCTCAATTAAACCCATCCCCATGTCTTTAGTCTCAAATACCTTCAATAATATAATTCTTATCAATTCCACCCATTATGCTCTAACTTCCTTAATATTACACATTGACCCCAGATTTAAACAAATATATCACATTAACCCCCAAAGCTTTTTTTTTCAGAAAATAATTTTTTTTCTGAAATATTTTTTTTCCGGCCAGATTCCGGCGTTGACTTTTATAAAAAAAAAAATAAGTCAACGCCGGAGACCCTGCGGTCAACGGCAGTTGATCAGTCGGAAAAAAAATTCAGGAAAAAAAAAAACAAAAAGTCAACGCCGGAGACCGGCGGTCTCCGGTGATGGCGGGTCAAAATTGAAATTATGGTTAAAATTGGTTAATTGATGAAATTGGGCTAAATTGGCGTGTAAATCATGAAATTGGAGTTGAATTGGGTTTCAATGAATTGGGGGTAATTTTGGTATATATATAAGGATTTTCCTTATTTGCAACTAAGTTTGAATGGGCTGGATTTATTTGAAAGACAAAAAAGTTGGATGTCCCTCTTTTAATTAAGTGCCCTTGACATGGGGCCTATTTGCCATTACCCCTAATTTGTTGCATGAACATTAAAAAAAAACCAGAGAGCTTGCAGCATTTATCCCAGCCGACCATCGGTCATTGCCGTCGAAATCTGCAAAGGGGTAGCTGGATTCTTCAAACCTTCAAAGACAATCTTAATTTTTCAAAATGAACCTTATAATTAAGGGGGCATTGTTAGATGGAAAACAACCTTATGGGTTTTTTTAAGTAATTGTAGATACGTGAGGATATTTTGGTAATTTGACCATACTTTCAAGGGGTTTTTGGTAAAAAATAAATTACTTTAATTTAACTTAAGCAGGGCATTATGAACTGTACACATTATTATGTCAACAACTCTAGTCCAACGTTAGTCGGGGAACCAAAATTTTCGAATTTTGTTGATTCCAATCCAAAAACTTTCATTTTCGGAACAATTTTTTTTGTTTCTAATTTATGAAATTACAATTTCCGATTTGCTGCTACGAATCTCATCCAATGATTTTTCAATTAATTTGTTCACAACCGATAAGTTCGAGTACCAAATATCACAATGAGGGACCAAAAGTGTAATTATCCCAAAAACAAGGTAACAGAAAGAAAGACTAGAGGATAATAAGCAGATAAAAACTATGTGTGTATTGTAGGTTTTAACGGTATAACCGAGAACTATCAGCAGAATATATAAACGATTTCTCCGTAAATACTTCTTAACTTACGAAGCTTATAAGAAAGAATCAAAAAGACTCACAAACTTTGTCTCCATTTCAATGCAAAGTGAGTACGATAATGTTCCCTTGGTCGATAGTTCGGCAAATCCGACAGAGTTATCGAGCGCCATTCTTCTCGACCGATCTCCTTAATTTCCAAACTGGCTCGCTCCAAATCCCGCAACCACAACTCATGTCTGAACTGATGTCGGTCTCGACTCTCTCTCCGCATTAGACTATTCCACGCAAACTCGGCAACTTTCATCTCCCAGCTCTTGAAGACAATGTCGCCGATGCTAGCCGGGCGACAAATTCGAAACAACCCGTTTAAGAGCGTCGAGAAGCAAGACAGGCCGGCATTCAGTTGCAAGCACTCCACCGCGATAGGTTCGCCGCAACCGTCATCGTCGAGTATTTCGTGAATTATGTGTTCTTCATCGAAAGGCGTGGGGTTGTTGTCGTCAATTGCCAGACAAATATTCGAGTGGCTTAACGACTCGAGCAGTGCTTTCAGCTTGACGAACCAATTAGAAGAAGCATCGTTCGAATCCAAGCATATATACGTGTTCCACTCGTTGGAAGTTGTTGTAAACGAGATGGACGGGATAAAGCATCCCGCGTATCCAAAACACACCATATTCGGCGCGTCGATAGATATATGCGATTCTTTGAGTCCGTCGCAATACCGCAGGTTCAAGCGTTTGAGGCTCGGGAATTCACACGTCGACAAGTTGTCCAGCGAGGATTCGACGAGGCACAGACTTAAGTCCTTGAGATTACGAAAATCCGCGCCTTTCTGAAAAGGAATATTACTGCGGCTAATTTCGAGGGTTTCGAGAGATGTGGGGTATATTATTATTATCGTCTGAAGAGTGTCGTCCTTAACGTAGACTTCCTCGAGACGAAGTTTTTTCAGATGCTTAGAGAGTGCTATTCTTTCGATCGCCTCTTGCTCCAAAACGAATCGTTCCGCGTGCAAATCTTGGAGCGATTCTTCTCCAAACACTACGCGCGGCAGTTCAACACGTACGGCGGACTTATAGTACTCGTATTGAATCGAAAGACGGAACTTCTTCACCCCCATAGCTGTGAGTAACGGGATCCATTTCTCGAGAAACGGAACAGATTTACGATCCGAATAGGTAACTGATATAGAAAGGTGAAATTCCTCCAGGCACAGGTTTTGATCTCGGTACAGCTGTAAATTCTTGTCGACAACGGATAGAAATTCTTTTTTGTTGTTACCTTTGAAGCTGTTGTCTGAAAAATCGAGATTGGGGCGAGTACGCCAAACGTAACGCCATGATTTCGACAAGACAGATGTTCGAACAGCATATTCTTGGGAGAGGAAATAAAGAATTCTCTGCAAGATGTCTTTTGGCAACTCGGATATTCTGTCCACTGAGTTGGAATCGTTTTCTCCTTTTGCTCTTTTCATGAGATTTTTCTCCGTAGCCTTCTCTATTAGGGTTTGCAAATAGCTAGAGGCGTCCAATTACAAACCTATGGAATTCTCTTCATATGGAATATAAAGATTACATTACAGAACTTACGCGCAGCCCACTTCTATGTATATAATTATAGGGCAAATTACTAGAAATCCCTGAGGTAAGGTCTAATTATGAAAATTCCCCTCGTGTTTGAGTAATTACGAAAATCTCTCATTATTACTTTTAACATAACATTTTTTATTATATGAAATATTTCTCTGAAAATGTCATTTTTGTCCTTCACTGGTGACACGTTTAAGCATATTAATTACTTAGAGGTAAATTGTAATATATTTACAAAATATATACTTATTTTAATTTTAAAACTAAATATATATAAATTAATAAAATATATCTTCTAACGGGAAAATTACATTTTTCGTCCTCATACTTTACTCAC
The DNA here is from genome assembly GCF_000504015.1 of Erythranthe guttata. The sequence continues at coordinate 1,490,322 of NW_012193768.1, read as the reverse complement.
TTTTCCAAAACTGTCCCTAAACATTTTGGAGTTACAATAGTAGTCCTTAATCATGCCATTTTTTGACAGAATTGGTCCGCCGTTAGTTTTTGCCGTTAAGTTGGATGGAAAATGGCATGTGCCTCTCACATGCCTTCAATTTACAACACTACATGAAAATGGACTTTCAACAACACGCATTGCATCTTGTTAAAACATATTTTTTTTAATTATTATTTTTAATTAATTAATATAAAAATGAAATCACGTAAATTCCAAAAAAATCAACTCATTCCGGAAATACTGTTTAAAAAATCAAAATATAGTTTAAAATTTTAAAATATTGTTCCAAAATCGGCATTTTGGGAATTCAATTAAAATATATCGTTCCTAACCAAAATAAAAAAAAACCCGATAGGAATTGGGGAATTAGAAATCTCCATTCCAATTTTCACCTCCAGTCAATTCCAAAAATCCCAATTGTGAGACAATATGTCGAGTTTTAAATCATTCAATATGAGTGAAAATTGGAAATGAGTTTTCTTATGCCGCCTAGTTTGATCGAATTTTTATTTTATTTTAAACTAATATTTTCATTCAATTTCCAAAATTCCGATTTTAACTTATTTCTTTAGACAATATTATGATTTTTTAAATAATATTTTTGAATTTATTTTGAAAAAAAATATCGAGTTTTAGATTATTACATAAGGGTGAAATTTGGAACGGAGTTTTCTTACTCCGCCTATTACGATCAGATTTTTATTTAACAATAATTTTCATTTGGATTCAAGAAATTCCGGTTTTAAAACATTATATTATTATTTTATACAATACTTCTAAAAATATTTGGAAATAATATATCGAGTTTTACATTATTAAATTAGGGTGAAGATTGAAATGGAGGTTTCTTATCTCACCTATTCGGATCGAATTTTTATTTTATTTTGAAACAATGTTTTCATTTGAATTCCGAAAATCTTGATTTTAAAAGCAATATTTCATTTTTTTAAACAATGTTTCAATTGTTTAAATATTATTTCTCAAAATATTTTAAAACAATATTATCGACTTTGCTTTTTTGGATGTTATATAATTTCGAATTTCAATCAAGTTTTAATTATGAAAAATATGTTTTAACAAGACGCAATGCGTGTTGTTGAAAGTCAATTTTCATGTAGTGTTGTAAATTGAAGGCATGTGAGAGGCACATGCCATTTTCCATCCAACTTAACGGAAAAAACTAACGGCGGACCAATTCTGTCAAAAAATGGCATGATTAAGGACTACTATTGTAACTCCAAAATGTTTAGGGACAGTTTTGAAAAAGTGGGTAAAGTATGAGGACGAAAAATGTAATTTTCCCATCTTCTAACATTAAAATTTTTTTCTTTGTTTTGTTTACATTTTTATATTTTTTTTATTAAATGAAATTGATTTTACATATTTTTATAACAAAAAAAAGAAAAAAGGAATCCTTTCGAATGCTTAACACGTCAAATTAAAAGGAGACATAATCAGACTAATTAAAAAACTTTTATTTTCGGAAAAAAAAAAAAAGAGAAAAACCATTGTTTTTTGTTCTTTTTTTTTTCCGTGCTCTGTGGCATAAAATAAGCTGAATGAAGCTAAATAGTTTTGAATCAATAAGAAGACATTTTTTTCAAAATTTGCTTGGGGCCCAAAATTCCCTAATAACTCGAAAAAGCTTCTCGCATAATTCTCCAGCAACATACCTCCGGAGATTTTCATAAATCACAGATGTGGCGGGATTTTTGTACCTCAGGGCGTTTCTCATAATTTATACCTCAGGGCGTTTCTCATAATTTATCCTTCGTTCTTTTTTTCAAATAACTGAAGGATAAAAAACGAACAAAATACAATTTCTATGAGTAACAGTCAAACACTGGTCATAGGGGTTTTTCGTAATTACAGAAACATGAGAAAGATTTTTATAATTAGGCCTTAGCTCAGGGGTTTCTCGTAATTTTCCCTATAAATACATATCATATGAGATGAGAGATATAAAAGTTACTATTTAATATTTTTACATAAGAAAAAAACCATGTAATTGGATCTCGAATTAGGCTTATTTGGCACTTTGCCCCAGGGTAAATTAGGAGAAACCCACGAACAAGGTCAAATTATAAAAATAAACTCTCATCTATAACAATCCATAACGAGTTAATAGTATTTTGTTATCTGTACTTTGTCCGTTTTTGCACATTGCCATCTGTACTAATTTTTTTTGCACACCCAAATCTGCTATTTTGACTCACTTAACCACTTAAGACTAATATTCTGACGAAATTCTCATTTTCCGGTAAAAATACTTTATAATATGGGGACTAAAAGTGTAGTTTTCCCAACTACAACACTACAGACTTTATAAACTTGTCAAACTCCAATTCCAATGAGACTAACGAAATTCAAGAAATATTTTACCTTTAATAAAAAATTTAGATAACTTAACTTTATGGCCATGAAACTTACTGTAAGCAATCTTGATACAACTTTAAGTAGCAAGTAATAAATAAGCAGATAAAACAATGTTTTATAATTAAGTAAACAGATACTAGAACTATATATATATATATATATATATATATATCTGCCGACCGGCTGATCTATGATTTATGAAGCTTAAGAGGACTCAAACACTCACAAATTGTCTCCATTTCAATGCAAAGCGAGTAGAGATACGTTTCCCTACCTCATAGTCCGGCAAATCTGACAAACTTGTCGGATCCTATATTCTCTTCGATTCTTGTCGTATATCTCCAAGCTTACTTCCTCCAAAGCCGGCAGCCACAGCTGTTTTAATTGATCTTGGTATCATAGAGTCCGTCACAATGTGAAATAGACAAGTTAACAAGACTCGGGAATTTACACGAAGAGAAGTTGTCAAACGAAGTCAACATGACATGGTTCAGACATAAACTTTTGAGATTCTGAAACTCCGCGCCTTTGGGAAACAAAACATCCGCATGCCCAATATTGATGGTTTCAAGAGACGCGGGATGGATTTCGATGCTACATTTTTCGTCCGGCCTAGATGAAAAGTGAAATTTCCTGAGACGAAGAAGATTGTTCACCTTGATGTTTCTTAAGGTCTTGCATGATTTGACTAACAGGATTTCAATCAAAGGACAACTTGAGATTATCTTCTGAAAAACCCCGTCCTCAATTTCGACCTTTACGAGAAGAAGTCTTTTCAGATGCTTAGAGAGAACATTCCTTCCAATAGTTGTTTGGTCCAACGTGAATCCTTCCATATGCAAATCTTGGAGAGATTCAGCCTCAAAGACTACAGACGGCAGTTGACGACTGTATTTCCAATAAATAGAAAGTCGAAACTTCTTCACACCCATATTTTTTAGAGTTGGGATCCATTTTTCAAGAAACGAAACAGATTCGTGATTGTCTAGAATTATTCGGAGGCTAAATTCCTCTAAGCACATCCTTTGATCACAATATCGCTGTAAATTCTTTTCCACAGTGTTTAGAAATTCTTGTTTGTTATCCCTGAAGTTGTTGAATAAAAAATCAAGATTGGGGCGAGTGCACCAAATATTACCCCATGATTTCGACAAGACAGATGTTCTGACAGCTTCCTTTTGGGAGAGGAAATAAAGTATTCTCTGCAAGATGTGTTTCGGCAACTCGGATATCATGTCCATGGAGTTGGAACCAGCGTCTTCCCTGTTTGCTTTTTTCATGCCTCTAATCTGATAAACCCTAACGAGTTTGTGTGCTGAATAAAATCAAAGTTGATGTGGTAAACAAATAATGATGGATTAACGGCTGAAGATTACCCTGTTCTATTAGGTAAGCATCGGTCGGTTCAAATTTGAGGAGGAGTAATTTCTATTGCTTACAACTCTACAAAAGGTAGAATTCCTTGTTTTAATATTCTTGGGCAAATTTACCAAAACCCCCTGAGCTAAGTCTGAATAACGGAAATCCCCCACGTTCTCGTAATTACGAAAACCCCCCTGAGGTATGCAGACATCTTACAAATCGCTCTAACGGTGTTAGACTAGATATAATCTTTTTGATTCTCCCGAATATTCCTCCGATAATACCAATTTTGCCCTTGTACACGAAATTACCCTTAGGGGGTAATTGTAAGCATTTTATTTAATGAGGGGTCATAAATATATACTCTTCATGAAATATATAAGTGTCTGCAAAATACTTATTTTTCTTAAATTAAACCCAAATATAATCAATCATTATGAATGTACAATGTATTTTTATTGGATTAAATAAAATCAATGGGTGAGATTTCAAAATTTAATTATTTTTTATATATAAAATTAAATATTTTACAATTTGAGAAATACAACCATGCATCATTCAAGCTAAAAGCATAAATCCGTATGAATACTCCTCTGGATAAATAAAATCAATTAAAATATATAAATAAAAAAAATAAAAAATTATAATATCAAATTACCAATACAAATTACAAAGTAATAAATAAAAGCAATAAATCATCTACTGAAAGGGATGTCAGGGGGGATTTTCGTTATTTAGGCTTACCTCAGGGGCGTTTTGGTAATTTGCCCTTTATTTCTTACATATTTAACAGAAGGATATAATAGACATTTTACGTTTTCGGTTAAAAAAATTCGGTCAACCGTTAGTCAAGGGGGGTTTTCGTAATTACGAGAACGTGAGGGGGATTTTCGTTATTTAAGCTTACCTCAGGGGGGTTTTGGTAATTTGCCCTAATATTCTTAGTTACAGAACCCACTTTTTATGTACACGCCAATTATGGGAAAAATTACAATTTATCCCACAAATTTGAATTGATTTTATATTTAGTCCCATATGTTTATAAAAAAACATATCTAGTACCTCATGTTTTACAAATTCAACATTTTTAGTTATTTTCATCAATTTTCAGGACAATTACAACTTTTTGTCCCTCGTGTTTGGCCCGATTCTACTTTTTTTCCCCGTTGTTCCAAAGTAAACAATGTTCACCTCCAAAGTTCAATTTTAAACACTTTCTGTCCAACCAAAATTAATAAGTAACGAAAACACTATTTCAGGTCCAACCAAAATTGACATTTAAAATTTTTTTGAGGCTAGAAAATAATTAGAAATTTAAAATATACTGCTTATAATTAAATGTTTAATAATAATAATAAAAAAATTAACTAGAACAATATTTAAACTCTCTGACACCATAAAAACAAATTTCCAACCTTAAAACTCCTCAAAAACAAAACCACCAAAAACAAAAAATTCCAAACCGAAAATAAAATAATTAAAATATTTTTGGGGCTGGATAATAATTAGAAATTTCATATATACTAGTTATAATTAAAATTTCAGTATTATATCTTTTGGCCGACTTAATTTCCTTCTTTAAAGATTCTTAATTTTTATACACAGCTAATTATGTTATTGCCTAGACATACAAATAAGGATAAGAATAAAAAGAAGTTTGCTCCCTAAACTTAGGGTCGTTTTGCTCTTTGACCCTTAAACAAAAAAAAAACCTCAATGTGTTTATCTGAACTCGTTAATTCGTTGTACGGTGACCCTTAGACCAATTTTCAGGCAAATTTTGGCCGCGTTACACGTGGATTTGCTGGGATAAACTAGGAGTGGTAAACGAGCCGAGCCGAGCCGACTCGGAAGCTCGATGAGCCGGCTCGAAAAAAACTCGAACTCGAATTCGATTTATCGAGCTCGAGCTCGAGTCAGTTTGTAGTTGTTCGTGAGCTCGCGAACTTTATTTATTATTTTTTTATATTATTTTTTATTTAAACAATGTATAATAATATAAAATATTATAGAAATAAATAAAAATTAAATAGAAATATTAAAAAAATGGGGTCTTAGGATATAGGTCCGTGGTGACAAAACTTATTTGAACTAAATGACAAGTCTAACTAAACATTTTCTTCACATCCTTTATAAAATTCATTCCAAAAATACCCCTCACAAAAAATTGAAATATTTATTAAGTAAATTCCATACTGCATTTATCATTTTATTTAGGGTAAAATTCATTTTGCACCCCTGTACTATGATAAATGTATCGTTTACCCCCCTGAAGTATTGAAAACATCAAACACCCCCCTGCCGTTAGTTTTTTTCTTCTAATTCCGTTAGTCAAACACTTTGACCGACTATTGCAAAGAAATGTTGGCTTTTTTTTAATGAAAATACCCCAAAAAATTTCTATATATAGGAAAACTAACGGCACAAAACCCACAAAAAATGAAAACTAAAAGCCCTGAAATCTATATATAGAAATTTTTTAGGGTATTTTCGTTAAAAAAAAGCCAACATTTCTTTGCAATAGTCGGTCAAAGGGTTTGACTAACGAAATTAGAAGAAAAAAACTAACGGCAGGGGGGTATTTGATGTTTTCAATACTTCAGGGGGGTAAACGATATATTTATTATAGTACAGGGGTGCAAAATGAATTTTACCCTTTTATTTATTATGCATTTAACATTTTCATATTTCAATCTAATATTTTTTTTCTTCAGAATATCTGTTTGTCTTCGTTTTTTTCTTTATTTGTTTTAGCATTGTATACACTATTATAAAAATTTCTTTATTTTTTCTACATAATACAGTATTGAGAATTACAAAAAAAAAAAAAAAAAAAAAGAAGACATGCTATTTTTTTTTTTTATTTCAATTTACATATTTTCAATTTTCTTGTAGTATACTATGGTATATTACGATGTACTATAGTATACTATAGTGTAGTGGTGTACTATGGTATACTACGGTGTACTATGTTTTACTATCAAACCCTAGCCACCAAAAACTCCTAACCGTCGTAAACCCTAGCAGCCGCCGCCAACCATAGCAACCCATGCTCGCAGCCGCCGCGATTGTAGTCACCTACCAACATTGAGAAAACTTAGATCTGACATTTGAACCCAAATCAAGCAAAAATCTTTCAAAACACAAGGAAATCAGATCCAATTGATTAGTCAAAAATATTCTTTCCATAACACCTCAACCATATTAATTCACAGCCCCCACCCGCCGTCGCCGCCTCCACCGGCCGCCGTCGTGGCATCCACCCGCCGCCGCCGCCTCCACCACAGAGATCCACCGCCCCTGCTCCTGCCTTCGTGCAACTACTGGGAGTAAGAGAAAGATAGAGATAAGAGAAAAAAACGAGAGGAGAGAAATTGTGAGAGATAGAGAACGTGTGTGAGAGAGAACGTGTGAGAGAGAAAAAACAAAAGGAAGATAAATAAATTTTAATTGAACGTGAATGTCTAAGTTTATAAGATTTTTGGTATAAGGGCAAGATAGGAATTTAAAAAAAATTAGGGACGTGACTGATATATTATTTCAAACTAAGGATTTAATTAAAAGATAGAATTTGAGTTTTTCATTTACTTCAAATTAGGTTTCCTTTGAGGGGCTTATGGCATATTAACCCTACAAAATATATATCATTACAATTTATTATTCAGTTTATAATTTTTTAAAAATATTTTTGAAAAATAAGTACTCCTTTTCTCTCCCCCGGATTCAGTCTTCCGATGGCAGCCCCAACTCCAATTTGAACAAAGCGGCGGCGATAATTAAGAGCATGAGAAGAATTTGTAGCAGTAGGTGGGTGACGGTGGTACGAGACAGCGGCGGCGCTAGATTTTTTTTCCTGGTTAGGAGGTGGGCCGGCGGACTCGAACGAAGAAGAAATGTGAAAAAACTTTTTTTTTCCATTATTTTGGAATTTACATTTTGGTCCTATAAATTTAATTTATTTATAATTAATCATTTTTTGTCAATTAGAAATTTCATAGGGGAGGTATTTTAAATTAGCTCTTGTCTACAGAAAACAAGTTTGAATACAAAATATTACAATGAACTCACTATTTAATAGAAACACGGAAAGAGATTAGTTTAGTTTAAGGACTAAAGTAATTAATAAGTTACCCTTACCAGATACGACAAGTTTGAGTACGAAAAAAACAGAATGTATAATTCTAGAAAAAAAAACTATGTCTTATAAATTAACAGATACGTATTCGAGAGCAGACTACTTAATCTATGAAGCTTAGTAGAACTCAAAGACACACTAATTTTCCCTCCATTTCAATGCAAATCGAGTAGAGATACGTTTCTGTTCCTCGTAGTCTGGTAAATCTGACAAACTTGTCGGATCCCATTCTCTTCGATTCCTGTTGTATATCTCCAAGCTTACTTCCTCCAAATCCGGCAGCGCAGCCACAGCTGTCTTAATTCATCTTGGTTTCCACCTTCTCTCTGCATTAGATTGCGGACTCGGTGTTCGTGTAGTTGATATCGCCGATGGTCTTTGGACGACAAATGCAAAACAACCCATTCGAAAGAGGTGAAAAGTACGGTAAATCATCTCGTAATATCAACTTGTGCACCACAATTGCAGGTTTATTTTCATCTTTAATATCTTGTACCAGATCATGGTTTTCTTTAAATATGTCCTCAGCATTTATGCGTACCGACTGACAAATACTGAGAGAAATTTCAGATCGGCTTAACAACTCAAGCAGTTTATGTAGCTTAAGTAACCACAAAGAAGGATCATCCGTAAGAATCAGAAATAAAGTTGAACTCCACTGTCTAGAAGTTGTTGCGAAAGAGAAGGATGGGATAAGCAATCCATGATATCCGAAAGTATTTATGTTTGGGGCATCAATAAATAGATGTGATTCTTCTATGTATTCATCGAGTCCGTCACAGTATAAAATAGCCAAGTTACTGAGACTCGGGAATTTACACGAAGAAAAGTCGTCAAACGAAGACAGTATGACACGATCCATATATAAACTATTGAGACTATGAAACTCCGCACCTTTGGGAAAAGAAACATCTGCAAACTCAATTTTGATGGTTTCAAGAGATGCGGGATGGATTTCGATGCTACATTGTTCGTTTGCCGATGATGAAAAGGAAAATTTCTTGAGACGAAGAAGATGATTGTTCACCTTGATGTTTCTTAACCTCTGGCATGATTCGAGAGATAGAGTTTCTATCAAAGGGCAGCTTGTAATTATCTTCTCGAAAATCCTGTCGTCGATGTTGACCTTTTTGAGATGAAGTTTTTTCAGATGCTTAGATAGAATTGTCTTTTTAATAGTGGTTCGGTCCAACATGAATCCTTCGACATGCAAATCTTGGAGAGATTCTGCCTCGAAGACTACAGAGGGCAGTTTGACACATCTCGTTCTCCGACGACTATCTTTCGAATAAATAGAAAGACGAAACTCCTTCACACCCATATTTGTGAGTGCACGGATCCACTTTTTAAGAAACCAAACAGATTTAAGATCCGAACGCGAACAGTATAGAGACATAGAAAGTTGAAATTTCTCTAAGCAAATCCTTTGATCAGAGTATCGCTGTAAAGTCTTGTCAACGGTGGATAGAAATTCTTGTTTGAAGTTTGTGTCTGACAAATCGAGATTGGGTCGAGTGCACCAAATTTCACGCCATGATTTGGACAAGACAGATGTTCGAACAGCATCTTCTTGGGAGAGGAGAGAAAGTATTCTCTGCAAGATGTCGTCTGACAACTCGGATATTCTGTCCATGGATTCCCTGTTTGTTTTTTTCTGTAAAAACAAATTTTTATGTAGTAAATAAATAATGGTTGCAGATTTTTAGATTTGCATTAAGCTTCTATTTATTAAATTCCTTGAGTGTGTCGGCCGGTTCTAATTTGATTAGGAGTAATTAATTTCTATTGCTTACAACTCTACAAAAGTTAGAATTCCATGATTTATCTTTTTGCCGAAGTAATTTCCTTCTTTTAAGATTCTTACAGAACCCACGTTGGGGAAAATTGCATTTTTCGTCCTCATACTTTACCCACTTTTTCAAAACTGTCCCTAAATATTTTGGAGTTACAATAGTAGTCCTTAATCATGCCATTTTTTGACAGAACTGGTCCGCCGTTTATTTTTGCAGTTAATTGGATGGAAAATGGCATGTGCCTCTCACATGCCTTCAATATACAACACTACATAAAAATGGACTTTTAACGACATGAAAGTCATTACTCACTGTTTAACAAGACGCAATGCGTGTCGTTGAAAGTCCATTTTCATGTAGTGTTGTAAATTGAAGTCATGTGAGAGGCACATGCCGTTTTCCATCCAACTTAACGGAAAAAATTAACGGCGGACCAATTTTGTAAAAAAATGGCATGACTAAGGACTACTATTGTAACTCTAAAATGTTTAGGGACAGTTTTGAAAAAGTGAGTAAAGTATGAGGACGAAAAATGTAATTTTCCCGACCAGAGTGGAATCGTACCAAACATGAGGGTCCAAAACTGTAATTCCCCCTCAATTTTCCGTTAGTACTAACGGAATCAATCATGTAACCATCATCCCCTTAAATAACGAACTAAGGGTAAATTACAAACACCCCCTGAGGTATGATCAAATTACAAAACCCCCCCTCTTGTTTGGATAATTACATCTACCCCCTTAACTTTGATTTTTTCTTACACCTCCACCCTTATGGTGCCAAATTCAATATAATCATCTAGATTCCGTGAAATCTGCTCTAGTTTGTACTCGTTTTGAGTAAAAATACAGTTTCCGGTGCACCACAAACTGATATATATACAAGCTAAAAATCACATATTATGATCATCTTGCTTCATAATGTAGAGTTTGAATGGGATAAAACGGGTACAAAAGTGATAATATTCCATATAATCTCGAAGATTCCACTAAATTTGAGGAGTCTACGGGGTGGTTGTAATTATCCAAACAAGAGGGGTGTTTTTGTAATTTGACCATACCTCAGGGGGTGTTTGTAATTTACCCAACGAACTAATGGTAGATTGACGGAAATGACAAAAAATGTTAGATTATTGAAACTTGCGGGACTAAATGTGTTTTTGTGAATATGGGGGGACCAAATATAAAATCGGTGCAAATTTGAAAGATGAAAACTGTAATATTCTCCTAATTATGTATTGTATGCACTATGCCCATGTGAAATAAAACAATAAATTAACTTTCCTAAAGTATTGACATCTAATGCCAATAACTTCAAATTCAAATTAAAAAAAAAAAAGCAGAGAGCTGGATTCTTCAAACCTTCAAAGACAATCTTAATGTTTCAAAATTAACCTTATAATTAAGGAGGCATTGTTAGATGGAAAACAACCTTATGGGCTTTTTTAAGTAATTGTGAAATACATGAGGATTGTTTGGTAATTTGACCACACTTTCAAGGTATTTTTGGTAAAAAAATTACTTTTATTTAAAGTAAGGAGGGCATTATAGATGACATCTTCTTTTTTCTGTGCCAAATGGATGACAACTTCTTTTTTCTTTTTTTCTTTTTTCTTTTATTTTTTTTTAATATCTATTTGTATTTTATATTAAAGATGCAAGTGAAGGAACAAATTTACCCCTCAAAATCTCACGTGCAAAGCACATGTTTTAACATTCCGGTCCAAATTGTCAGAAAATTGAGTTTAGGGGGCACCGTGCAACGAATTAACGAGTTCAGGTAAAAATGTGCAAATTTTGTAAGCTGGGGAGCGCCGTGCAAAACACCCCAAAGTCCAGGGGGTAAAATGTTTTTTACCCTTTAGTATAATATTGAATATCTCTATGAAAATGGCAATTTTGTCCTTTAACATGTCACATATTTAATCATATTAATTACATAAAGGTATTGCAATATATTTAAAAAAAAATATAGTTATTTTAAGGTTTAATAGAGTTTTTCCACCTGAACTTTGCCCGTTTTTGCACTTTGCCACCTTAACTAAAAAAAGAGTTGCAAGCGCACACCTAAACTCAGTTTTTTGACGCACATAACCACCTAAGGGGAATATTCCGGCGAATCTTCGCATTTTCCAACGCACGCGCGACACGATGCACATGCGAAAGTACAAGGGTTTTTTCTTCTTTTACCTGAAAATATGATAAGGGGGTGAAATTGAAAGTACCAAAGACTTAATTGAACTTAATTTGAAACTTTCACAAATTCAAAATTAATTGAAGCTTTGTGGCTTCATCTTCTTTGGGATCAAAACATCCTCCGCCGCACGCCTGTTTCAAAATGGAGCAAAAAAATCTCCAATAAACAGATGAAGAATAACGACATCAATCTGTTGAAATTCGCCATAGATTAGAGAGACGAAGAACCCAACTCCGAAAGTGATTGAATCGGATTTCGGATTCTTGCCAGAAAGCCTGTGGTACCGCATGTATCACCGTTCTTCCTCGTCGACGAGGTACCTTTTCACGACCAGCGAACCGATTTTGACGCTTTCCCACGATTTGTCGGGGCCCAAATCAAACATTAAACCCCTAGAGAGCGACGAATTTGAAGGAAGTGGTGGAATTGAAATGGGCGTGCGCGTGGATACTTGAATTGGGAAGTGACCTGCTGCTCCAGTAATTCTCATTCGTTGTCTCTTTGTTGGCGCGCTCATCAACTAGGCGTTTGAGGAATTCTCCAACGGCAGCCCCCCCCCCCCCCCCCCTCCAGGCCGGAATTCTCCAATGGCAGTGCCCTTTTGTTCACCGGGCCCAGGCCGATGCAGAAAATGGAATCGGGTTCAGATCTGAACGACAGCCTCGTGAAAGAGAAGGCTTTGACGGAGAAAAATCACCATAAAAAAAATTAATGCCCACAAAACAGGAGAAGAAAGACAAAAAACAGGCCCCACAAATTTTTTGAAGTTAAATGACCAAAAAACCCTTTCATTAAGCATGTGCATCGCGTGTGCGTTGGAAAATTAGAAGATTCGCCGGAATATTGCCCTTTGGTGGTTATGTGCGTCAAAAAACTGAGTTTGGGTGTGCTTTTGCAACTTTTATCAGTTAAGATGGCAAAGTGCAAAAACGAGCAAAGTTCCGGTGGCGAAATGCTATTAACTTTATTTTTAATTTTAAATTAAATATCTAAAAAATAATTAAATATATCTTGTAACATTAAAAGTTTTTATTTGTTTTGTTTATAATTTTTTATTCAATGAAATTGATTTTAAATATTTTTATAACTTTTTATTCTATAAAATCGATTTTATGTTACAAATATTTCATTATTATTATAAATTTTTAATAACTCGCAGAAGCTTCTGGCATAATTCTCCAGCAACATACCTCGGGAGATTTTCATAAATCACAGATGTGGCGGGATTTTCGTAATTTATGTCAAACACTGGTCATAGGGGTATTTTCGTAATTACATAAACATGAGAAAGATTTTTATAAGGGCAAATTACCAAAACCCCCCTGAGGTAAGCCTAAATAACGAAAATCCCCCCCATGTTCTCGTAATTACGAAAACCCCCCTTGACTAACGGTTGACCGAATTTTTTTAACCGAAAACGTGAAATGTCTATTATATCCTTCTGTTAAATATGTAAAAAATAAAGGGCAAATTACCAAAATCCCCCTGAGGTAAACCTAAATAACGAAAATCCCCCCTGACATCCCTTTTAGTTGATGATTTATTGCTTTTATAAATTTATTTATTACTTTGTAATTTGTATTGATAATTTGATATTATAATTTTTTATTTTTTTTATTTATATATTTTAATTGATTTTATTTATCCAGAGGAGTATTCATACGGATTTATGCTTTTAGCTTGAATGATGCATGGTTGTATTTCTCGAATTGTAAAATATTTAATTTTATATATAAAAAATAATTAAATTTTGAAATCTCATTCATTGATTTTTTTTAATCCAATAAAAATACATTGTACATTCATAATGATTGATTATATTTGGGTTTAATTTAAGAAAAATAAGTATTTTGCAGACACTTATATATTTTTTTATTTATATATTTTAATTGATTTTATTTATCCAGAGGAGTATTCATACGGATTTATGCTTTTAGCTTGAATGATGCATGGTTGTATTTCTCGAATTGTAAAATATTTAATTTTATATATAAAAAATAATTAAATTTTGAAATCTCATTCATTCATTTTTTTTAATCCAATAAAAATACATTGTACATTCATAATGATTGATTATATTTGGGTTTAATTTAAGAAAAATAAAATGCTTACAATTACCCCCCTAAGGTTAATTTCGTGTACAAGGGCAAAATTGGTATTATCGGAGGAATATTCGGGAGAATCAAAAAGATTCTATCGAGTCTAACACCGTTAGAGCGATTTGTAAGACGTCTGCATACCTCAGGGGGGTTTTCGTAATTACGAGAACATGGGGGGGATTCTCGTTATTTAGGCTTACCTCAGGGGGGTTTTGGTAATTTGCCCTTTTTATAATTAGGCCTTAGCTCAGGGGTTTCTCGTAATTTTCCCTATAAATACATATGATATGAGATGAGAGATATAAAAGTTACTATTTAATAGTTTTACATAAGAAAAAAACCAGGTAATTGGATTTCGGATTAGGCTTATTTGGCACTTTGCCCCAGGGTAAATTAGGAGAAACCCATGAACAAGGTCAAATTATAAAAATAAACTCTCATCTATCACTATCCATAACGAGTTAATAGTATTTTGCAAGGTTGTAAAAGGCTTTATAAGATGAAAACATGACCATGAAATTCCAATGAGACTAACGAAATTCAAGAAATATTTTACCTTTAATAAAAAATTTAGATAACTTAACTTTATGGCCATGAAACTTACTGTTAGCAGTACCAAGTAATTAATAAGCAGATAAAACTATGCTTTATAATTAAGTTAACAGATACTAGAACTATGTATATATAACTGCCGACCGGCTGATCTATGATTTATGAAGCTTAAGAGGACTCAAACACTCACAAATTTTGTCTCCATTTCAATGCAAAGCGAGTATTAGAGATACATTTCCCTTCCTCGTATTTAGGCAAATCTGACAAACTTGTCGGATCCCATTCATCTTCATTCCAGTCGTAAATCTCCAAGCTTACTTCCTCCAAATATGGCAGCCACAGTTGTCTTAATTTGTCTTGGTTTCCACCTTCTCCCTGCATTAGATTCTTCAACACAGACTCGGAGTTTGTGTAGTTGACAATACCGATGGTTCTTGGACGACAAATGCAAAACAACCCATTCAACTGAGGTGAAAAGTAAGGTAAATCATCTCGTATTATCAACTTCTTCAACACAACAGTAGGTTTATTTTCATCTTTAATAGCTTGTACCAACTGAACAAGGTTTTCTTGAACTATGCCTTCGTCACCGATGCGAATTTGATTAATAGTGAGAGAAATTTCGGATCGGCTTAATGACTTGAGCAGTTTATCTAGATTGAGTAACCACAAAGAAGGATCGCGTCTCGTAAGAAGATGTAGAGTTGAACTCCACTATCTAGAAGTTGTTGCGAAAGAGATGGATGGTTTACGGAATCCATAATATTGAAAAGTGTTTATGTTTGGGGCATCAATAAATAGATGTGTTTCTTCTCTGGATTTGTTGAGTCCGTCACAGTATGAAATAACCAAGTTGTCGAGA
Organism: Erythranthe guttata; assembly: GCF_000504015.1. The sequence continues at coordinate 1,474,905 of NW_012193768.1, read as the reverse complement.
CTCGGGAATTTACACGAAGAAAAGTCGTCAAACGAAGACAATATGACATTGTTCATATATAAACTATTGAGACTATGAAACTCCGCACCTTTGGGAAACGAAACATCCGCAAACTCAATTTTGATGGTTTCAAGAGACGCGGGATGGATTTCGATGCTACATTTTTCGTGTGGCGCAGATTCAAAGTAAAATTTCTTGAGACGAAGAAGAGTGTTCACCTTGATGTTTCTTAACCTCTCGCATGATTCGAGAGATAAAGTTTCAATCAAAGGACAACTTGAGATTATCTTCTGAAAAACCCCGTCCTCAATATCGACCTTTTCGAGATGAAGATTTTTCAGATGCTTAGAGAGAACATTCCTTCCAATAGTTGTTTGGTCCAACATGAATCCTTCCACATGCAAATCTTGGAGTGATTCCGCCTCAAAGACTACAGACGGCAGTTGACGACTGTATTTCCAATAAATAGAAAGTCGAAACTCCTTCACACCCATATTTTTTAGAGATGGGATCCATTTTTCGAGAAGCGAAACAGATTCGTGATTGCCTAGAAACATACGGAGGCCAAATTCCTCTAAGCACATCCTTCGATCACAGTATCGTTGTAAATTCTTTTCCACGGTGGATAGAAACTCCTGTTTGAATTTCTTGAAGTTGATGTCTGACAAATCAAGATTGGGACGAGTACACCAAATATTACGCCATGATTTCGACAAGACAGATGTTCGAACAGCATCTTTTTGGGAGAGGAAATAAAGTATTCTCTGCAAGATGTGTTTCGGCAACTCGGATATCCTGTCCATGGGGTTGGAACCAACGTCTTCCCTGTTTGCTTTTTTCATGCCTCTAATCTGATAACCCCTAACGATTTTGTGTGCAGAATAAAACCAAATTTGATGAGATTCATAAACCCTAGCGTCGCAAATCAGCCTTCTCTATTAGTGTTTTGAGAATTATGGAATTCCCTTCATATGGAATATAAAGATTAGGGTAAAATACAATTTGCACGCGAGTACTATAGCCATCGTTGCATTGACACCCTAATACTATTGAAAAAATACAAAATGCCCCCTACTGTTTTTAACTTTTTTTTTTTTTTTTTTTTGAGTAAATTCAAGTCCATTACAAGGGGAGTAGGGGAGGGGGGGACTCGAATCCTAGACCTTTACCCTATTGGTAAAGGCTATGTACCAACTCTCCTAATGAGGGTTGGTAAAATGATGTCGTAAAGTTGGTGCCTACATGTGAATGTATGATTGATTATATATTGGAAATCACTTTAGTTATTTCAAGTTGGTTGGCCCAGTGGTAAAGAGCTGTACATTAACTTTTCCGGCGAACCATAATTTCGTCAATTAACGGAATCAAGCATGTGCCTATCAATGACTTAACCGACAGACTAACGGTAAATTGACAGAAATGACTAAAAACGTTAACTTATTGAAACATGATGGACCAAATGTGTTTTTGTGAACATAGGGGACCGAATGTGAAATCGGTGCAAACTTGAGGAATAGAAACTATAATTTTCCCATAAAACAACATAATAAAGAATTGCGATTTGCGGCCATAATCAATGGCTATTTGCCTAATTCCAATTTCAGTCAAGTAAAAAAAGCTGAGAGAAGCCGCCATTGCAAATGTCTATGAAACAAGGAAGTTGCATAATTACCAACGGTAATGCAGAAAGCCCTCTAATTCAAAATACATTTGCTATGGATTGATTAATGACGACGAGAGCAGTGGCGGAGCCAGTAAATGACCAGAGGAGGCCACGGCCTCCCCTACATTTCTCAAAATCTTTTCATTTAATATAGAAATATAAAAGAAATTGTGTAAAATAGCATTATAACACCCACCCCAAATTTTTTTAATGCATCCTACCCGAATTTAGAATCTTGGCTCCGCCATTAGATTAGAGGGATTCAAGCGGTATTGAGTTTCTTTAATTTAGTAATTGGATTTAATGAACATAATAAGATTTGCAAGTAAGATTGGTGTATTGCTGAGGTGGCGATCAAACATAGATTGGTAGAATAATGCCATGTTGCTGCCATTATCCGTTATTCTCGCGGTACAAAGAAGCAGATGGTGAGAGGAAGATGGGCGATTAAAAAATGAGGCAAATGGTAAAAATGGACATGACAAAAAAACAAAGAATAAATTCCACTTTACCCCCTTGTACTCTGCCCAAGAACCACTTTACCCCCTCGTACTCTTAATTTCGTCGATTTACCCCCTTGTACTTGTACAATTTCCCAATACAACCCTCTTCGTCAACTTTTTTCGATTTTGACTCTGACGCCATTTGGTCAAGAGTCAAAATATTGACGTAAATATTGAATTTTTTCGATTTTGACTCTCGAGATTATAAAAGAGAAAGTTTCACACATTCATATATTTTTTTCTTTGCACTGGGTGGAATCGATCAATTTTTGGGTCTTGATTTTTATTAAGTTAGGGGTTCAACTTAGGGATATCTTGGAAGGGGAAGTGGTGGGAGAAGAAGAAATAACAATATTGACGGAGGAGAAACGACGCGTTGTAGGAAGTGGCAATTTTGTAATTTATAGAGTTGACCAAACGGCGTCAGAGTCAAAATTGTCAAAAGTTGAAGGAAAGGGATGTATTGAGAAATTGTACAAATACAAGGGGGTAAATCGATAAAATTGAGAGTACGCGGAGGTAAAGTGATTCTCAAGCAAGAGTACAAGGGGGTAAAGTGGAATTTACCCAAAAACAAATGCACATTAATCCAAAAAAAAAAGTCTTTTAAATAAACCAATTCCATGTCTTTGGTCCAAAGTACCCACCATAATATATTTTTTATCAATTCCATCAATTACACTCTAACTTTCTTAATATTACACATTGACCCCGAATTTAAACAAATATATCACATCAACCCCCATTTTTGTTACAAAATACACAAAATAATTTTTTTTCAGAATTTTTTTTTCTTAGAAAAATTATTTTAATTAATACTACTGTCTTGGCTGCAAAATTATTGGATGAGACAGTAATATTACTGTCTGGAACAGTAATATTATGAATATTATTTTCTCGAGCAGTAATATTACTATCTCAAATAGTAATATTATTGCATGAGACAGTAATATTACTGTTGGAGACAGTAATATTACTGTTGGAGACAGTAATATTACAGTCGAAGACAACAAAAACGCAGCCAAGACGATAAAATTAATTAATACAATAGAATTACTGTCTCAGATAGTTAAATTACTGTTAGAGACGGTAATTTAGTAGCCAAAGACAGTAATATTAATTAAAATAATTAAAAAAAAATCAAAAAAAAAATCAATTAACAGTTAAATTATTGTCGTCGCAGACAAATAACTGCTGGAGACAGTAATTTATCAGCCAAGAAAGTAATATTAATTACAATATTTTGTTAAGAAAAAAAGAGTCAATTAACAATTAAATTACTGTCTCTAACAGTTAAATAACTGCTGGAGACAGTAATTTAGCAACCAAGACAATAATATTAATTAAAATATTTTTTTAAGAAAAAAAAAAGTCAATTAACAGTTAAATTATTGTCTCCTACAGTGAGACAGTAATTTAGCAGCCAACACGATAGTATTAATTAAAATATTTTTTTAAAGAAAAAAAGGGTCAATTAACAGTTAAATTATTGTGTCAGACAGTTAAGTAACTGCTGGAGACAGTAATTTAGCGGTCAATATAGTAATATTAATTAAAATATTTTTTTTAAGAAAAAAAAAATCAAAAAAAGTTAAAAAAAAAAAAATCAACGCCGGAGACTGGCGGTGAACGGCGGTATTTACCATTTTTTAATTCGATTTGAACACTATTTTATGTTATTTATTTGTATTTTATTTTATTGAAGGGTATATTTGTCTTTTCACCTTCAGTCAACGATTAAAATCTATAAAATTTAGTATTTATTATTTTGTTGAATAATTTATCTAAAATAATTCTGACACTAGAATATTATAACCGATTTTAAGGAGATTCCATTAAAGTTTTTTGAGTAAAAAGCAGTTTACCCCCTAAACTAATGTTCGTTTTGCATTTTCCTCCCAAAAAAAAAAAATCCACGTTCTTACCTGAACCTGTTTTTTGTTGCACGGTGCCTCAATATTAGAATTTTCAGGCCATTTTGACCGGAATCTTGCACATGTGCTTTTCTCGTGAGTTTTAAGGGGGCAAAAGAGTCAATTCCTTATATTCCTTATATTCCTTATAAATAAATTGACATTTTCACCCCCATAAAACTCACGTGAAAAGCACGTGTATAAGATTCTGGTCAAAATGGCCTTAAAATTCCAATTTTGAGGCACCGTGCAACAAAAAATTAAAAAGTAGGGTAAAAACAAGACTTAAAAACGAGACAATCGAGACGTAAAGGACTAAAGTAGTAAATATTAAAATAAAGAAACCATTAATAAGATTTGGACTTAATAAATAATTTAGATAATCTTGTTACAACTTTTTGTGAGTATTGGGATCCACTTTTAAAGAAGTAAAAAGTGTTTCTTAACTATGCGAAAATGTTTATATTTGTGCCAAAATTATTCTTCTTCAATTGAATAATTTCGTCTAGTATTAAGTTCATAGTCAAAAAGAGTTATGAAACATTGTACAAAGTATCTTATGAAATATTGTTGAGCAATATTCATCAATGGTTCACTACGATTCATGTCAAAATGTTTGCTGCTACGTTATCTCATCTAGTTATTTTTCTATTAATTAGTCGACAAACGATAAATCTGGGGAATAATACAATTTTAATCCCTCAAGTTTGCATTAATTTCACATTTGGTCGTCCATGTTAAAAAATAAAAATGTTTGGTCTCTCATATTTCAAAAATTCAACACTTTTAGTCATTGCTGTCAATTTTCCGTTAAAACTAACGGAATCAATTGTGTGCCCATCACTGGCTTAACTAACGGACTAACAATAAATTAACGGAAACGACCAAAAGTGTTAAATTGTTGAAACACGAGGGACCAAATGTATTTTTGGAAACATGGGGACCAAATGGAAAATCGGAACAAACTCAAGGGACAAAAACTGTAATTTTCCATAAATCGGAGTAAAAAGAATAGGGAAAACTTCTTCCGTCAAGTTTGTATCGATTTCACATTTGGTCCCATGTTCACAAAAAGTACATTTGGTACCTCATGTTTCAGAAGTTCAACATTTTTAGTCATTTCCTCAAATTTACGTTAGCACTAAGGGACTAACAGTAAATTGACGGAGATGACCAAATGTGTTAAATTATTGAAACATGAGGGACCAAATGTGTTTTTTATGAACTTGGGGACCAAATGCGTTAAATTATTGAAACGTAAGGTACCAAATATGTTTTTAGTAAACTTGATGGACCAAATGTGTAATCAGTGTAAACTTGAAGGGTGAAAACTGTAATTTTCAAAAAACGAATATCATAATGAACTTGATCGTATTTCATTTTTTTATTCTTCGCCAATTCCAACATAGTTATCGGACGCCATCCTACTCGATTCTTGTCCTCGATTTCCAAACTGGCTTGCTCCAAATCCAACAACCACAGCTCATATTTTAACTGATCTCGCTCTCCACTCTCTCTCTCTGCGTTATCCCCCACCTCATGAAGCAAACGTCGCCGAAATATATTGGACGACAAATTCGAAACAACCCGATTAAAACCGTTGAAAAGCGACACAAATTACAACTCAATTGCAAGCTCTCCATGCACCGCAATAGGTTTATTGCAACCGTCGTCAAGTACCATGTCAACGTTGTCGTCAATTATGAGTTGTTCACAGACACCCCTGTAGTGTTGGCAACTTCTATAATTAATGTCCAGACAGATATTAAATTGGCTTAACGACTCGAGCAGTTTTCTTAGCTTGAGGAACCATGAAGAAGAATCACCGTTCGAATGCAAGTATATATGTGTACTACATTGATTGAAAGAAGTTGTTGCAAAAGAAATCCGATTTTGACTTCTTTTTTTCAAAATTGTTTTTTTGCCGCCGGAGTCTGGCATTGAATTTTCAATTTTTTTTTTCTTCCGAATTTTTTCGCCGGTTTCCGACGTTGATTTTTTTTTCTTTTTTTTTTCTGTTTATTTCCGCCGTCAAATTCCAGCGTTGACTTTTTTTTACTGTTTTCTTCAGTGTTTTTTTTTTTTTTTTTTTAACGTCTGCATCTAAACGTTGACCGTAATTGTGTTGACACTGACAGTAAATTAACGTAATTATACCATCAATGACAGTTACTTAACGTAATTGTACTACCGTTGACAATACATTTATGTAACTGTTCTGCCGTTGACAATAAATTAACGTAATATTATTTTTTATTTTTTGTTTTTTTGACTTGCTGACAATTCAACGTAATTATATTAGTGTCGCTGACAGTAAAATAATTATAAACACAATAATATTACTGTCAACAACATTAATATTATTATTTTTTTGGGTTTTGTTTTGTTTGAGTTATTCACGGAGTAATGTAATAATATTACTGTTTATTATTTTAATATTACTGTGGTTGACGGTAATATTACTGTTGTTATAATAATATTGTTGTCAACCACATCAAGTTTATTATTTTGTTTGTTTGAGTTATTCACGGAGTAATGTAATAATGTCTATTATTGTAATTGGTTGACGGTAATATTACTGTTGTTATAGTAATATTACTGTCACTCACAGTAATATTAATTCTTTTCGTTTTTTATTATGTTTACATTTGTTGAACGGTCAACATAGTAATATTACTCTATTACACAATAATAATGAGTTTTGTTGTGTTAATATTACTGTGCTAGAGATTAATATAGCAAAATTACTGTGTTAAACTGTAGTATAGTTAAATTTATTGTGTTTAACAGTAATGTAGTTAATATTACTGTAAATCACAACAATATTGTTATTTAAACGAAATAAAATGTTACAGAAAAAAAAATCGAAAAAGTCCGCCGGAAACCGGTGGCGGAAAAAAATATCGAAAATTCATCACTGAAATCCGGCGGCAAAAAAAAAATTATGAGAAAAAAAAAATTTTGGGTCAAAATTGAATAATTTGTGAAATTTGGGGTCAAATTGAGGTTAAATTAAATTAAGGATGAAATTGGAGCCTATTAAAGTATGATGGGCTATTTTAGTCTTTTACAAAAATCTGGACCATGTGTGGACTTATTTGTAAAGGAGTTCTTTGTCTGGATCTCTTTATGAATAAGTACCCATTGATGGGCTTATTTGTAAAGACCCCTATTTAATATTTATAGCATTTGGCCCCTGTTGTTAAAAGGTTTTGCAGATGACCTCTTGCGCTATAAATATCAGCACATAACCCTTTGTGGTTGATAGGGGTTGTTTTTTTTAATTTTTTCGTCAAAATTAACTGCACGTGCCAAACGTCAAAATACTATATTTTGCATATAACACCATTTTGCTTACATTTTTCCTTTAAATTTTGAAGATGATGCGCAGTTAACAACGGAAAAACTAACGGTCGCTACCTCTATTAACCACAAGGGGATTATGTGCAAATATTACGAGCACAAAAGAGTCATCTGCAAAAGTTTGTAACCATTGGAAAATTAAGTGCTATTTACCCTTAATATCTATACATAAGAAAGAAACGGGTAATTTCAATCTTTAGTTTTATACTTTTATTTACAACTTGGCTCCCTAAAATAAAAAAGGGTAAATAGTATTAAATCATCTAAATTGGCCCCTTTTTTGCACATTGCCACCTCAACAGAAAAAGAAAAAAACAAAAAAAAAAAGCTCCGATTCCACCCGAACTTAATAAGCCTACGTTGCAGATTTTTTTACATTTTTAGGCCAAAAATTGTCGGAATTTGACCCACGCGCGTTGCACATGCGATTTGAATGCGTAGTTAATTTTGATGGAAAAACTAACGGACACAACTACTATTAATCACAAGGGAGTTTATATGCTGATATTATGAGCACATGGTGGGGTCATCAAAAACCTGTAAGGGGTTAAGTTCTATTTACCCTTTTTTTTAATGAATTGAACCTCAGTAGTTATTAGTTTTATCGGAATGGGTCTTCTTATTTTTGGAAATTTATGAAAGTTTTCGAAAATTTTTGAAACCCTAAAACTAATTTTTTTTCCGTATTTCCGAAATCCTAAAATTTTCGTAACTTTTGGAATCGGAATAAATTTATAGATTGCGAAAATTTTGGAATTAGTTTTGTACTTTTGAAAACAATTGAAAATTTCCAAAAAGGTTAATTTTAATCTGTTTCATCCAACTTTCTCCCCCATCAATAACTCGTAACAACAAACTTTGAGACAGAGACATTAGATTACTGTACTAATTATGGCCATGAAACTAACAATTGCTAGAAATTTTTACCCAGTTTAATAAAGATATAAATTAATGTTGGTTTTCTCCAATATTACATTAATATTTCCAATGACATTACTATGATTATAAAATCCTTAGACTTTCACGGCGAGTTAGACGTTTCACCTGATCATTTACACTCGGTGGATTTGAACCGTAGATTTAATTAAATAACAAATGCTTAGAACTATCATCAGAATAAAAAAGTATTCACTTCTCCATATATAAACCTATACGTGCATGTAATTAAGTTAACAGATACTTAGAACTATTATCGGAATAAAAAATTAAATCAATTCTCCATATATAAATACTTCTAATTTATCGAATAGTGGAGGGGCTCAAAGTCCGGCAAATTAAAGTTTTCTCTCCATTTCAATGCAAAGCGAGCACGGATAAGTTTCACATGCACGTAGTATCGCAATTCGGAAAAATGTATCGGGCTCCATTCTTTTCGATTGTCGTCATAAATCTCTATGCTTACTTCCTCCAACTCTCGTTTCCAAAACCTTCTGAGCGGTTCGTCTTTGTCTCCGCTTTCTCTCTCCATGAAAATTTTCCACAGACACTCGATGACGTCCATATCCCATGCCACAATGTCGAAGTCGCAGATGTTTCTTGGACGACAAATATGAAACACCCCATTTAAAAGAGGTGAAAATAGAGTCGAATCGTCGCATTTCAGTTTCACACTCTCCACCACAACAGGCTTATCCGGAATTACGAATTGTGGTTCATGAACAATATTCCAGGGACGGTATTTATAACGAATGGCCAGACTACGAATATTCGATTGGCTTGATGACTTGAGCAGTTCGTTTAGCTTGATGAACCACCAAGAAGAAGAAGCATCGGCCGAACGCACAAATATATGCGAATCCCACTCGTTCAGAGTGGTCGCGAAAGTGATCGATGGGACAAAGTCTCCTTCGTATTCAAAAGATTTTATTTTTGGGGCATCGATAAAGAGCTCGATTACTTCAAATCCATCACAATAGTTGAGAACCAGACGTTTGAGACTTGGGAATTTACACGATGACAAGTTGTCCGGCAACAATCTGACACCGCGCAGACGTAAATCGTCAAGAAAACGAAACTCCGCACCTTTGTGAAACAAAAGGTTACCGTGTGTAATGAAGATGCTTTCAATAGATTGGTGACTTATTTCAAAGCAAGAGCGTTCCGTATTTGCCACACCTAAGTTATAACCTGATGAATGAAAATCCTTGAGACGACGAAGATTACCCACATTAATGTTTCTTGACCCCTCACAATTTTCAATACGCATCGTTTCAATCGAAGGGCAGTTCGAGATTATCTTCTGAAAAACCTCTTCGTCCTCGATGTTGATTTCTTGGAGGCGAAGCGATCGTAGATTCTTCAAGAGTACTATCCTTTCAACAGCCTTGTGGTCCAACTTGAATCTTTGCACATGCAGATGTTGGAGTGATTCCGGCTCGAAGACTACACAGGGCAGATCCAGATCATAATATATTGGATGACCTTCCGAACAAATAGAAAGACGAAACTCCTTTACGCCCATATTTGTGAGTCTTGGGATCCATTTTTCGAGCAGCGAAACCAATTCTTGATACCAATTTTTTTTTAACCATATACAAAGGTGGAATTCCTCCAGGGACAACCTTTGATCACAATATCGCTGTAAAGTATTTTCCACTAAGGTTAGAAACTCTTTTATATTTATGCTTAAGTAGGGCACTCTAAGATCAAGATTGGGGCGAGTACACCAAATATTACGCCATGATTTCGACAAGACAGATGTTCGAACAGCATCTTTTTGGGAGAGGAAATAAAGTACTCTCTGCAAGATGTGTTTCGGCAACTCGGATATTCTGTCCATGGAGTTGGAATCCAAATAAATATTTTCTATTTGTGTGCCGTTTTTATAATGGTTCAAATTTGAGCAGGAGAAATTTGTATTGCGTACAACTCTACAGAAGGTAGAATTCTATGATTTATTTTTCGGCAGACGTATATTCCTTGTTTTATGATTCTTACCTATTTATTAGGGGTAGATCCCACTATGTACGGGGGAATACGATGCTACACCGGGTAATTTTCATGACATGTGTCCTTTTTTATTTATTTTATAATTATATTTCTAAAAACTCATTGGGCCATAACTGAACCCGTAGTAGAAATCTTATTAACTAGGGTGCCTGGTTATATTCACCAGGTGTAGCATAGAATTTCCCCTGTACGTAGTATGTAGAATGTCCTGTGTTCACAGTAATTGCAATCAATTCCTTTGGTCACGATACAGAAGGACTAATTGCAAATGGGTTTAAGAAAAAGGGTAAATTCCACTTTCACCCTTTGTACTTTGGCTTGGTATCACTTTACCCCTTCTACTCTCAATTGCATCGATTTGCCCCCCCGTACTTGAAAAATTGTCTCAATGTGGCCCTCGCTGTTAGTTGTCAGACATTTGACTTTAACACCATTTGATCTAAGCTCTGAAATTACAAAAATGCCACCTCTCCCAGTTTAAATAATTAAAAAAAAAAACCAAAACATAAAATAATTAAAAATTCAAGACAACGAGAAAACATAGTTCACGACGCCAACGACCACAATTTATTTTTAATTTTTTTAATAATTATTTAAACTGGGAGGGGTGGTTTTTTTGTAATTTTGAGTTAGATCAAACGGTGTTAAGGTCAAAGGTCTGAAAACTAACGGCGAAGGCCACGTTGAGACAATTTTTCAAGTACAAGGGGGTAAATCGATGCAATCGAGAGTAGAAGGGGTAAAGTGATATCGAGCCTAAGTACAAGGGGGGAAGTGGAATTTACTCTTTTTTATTCGATTTAAACACTATTTTATTTTATTTTATTTGTATTTTATTTTACTGAAGGGTATATTTGTCTTTTACCTTCAGTCCACGATCAAAATCACAATGCGTCGAATGTGTTATTTAAAAACTTGACGGGGGGGCTTAGAAAGTTTATTTATCACACATGGGTATTTTCTATTAGGTTGCAATAAGCTTCTTAGCCCGCATGGGTGTAGCTCAACTGGTTCCGGAGGTGGTAAGTTGGTGCAAGGTCCTAAGATCGAATCCTGGGAAAATTTCGTCATTTCACGCCCAAAAAATAGGGGTTAATTGCAAATACCACCCTTGTGTAATCTCTAATTGTCAAATACCCCCTGTCAAAAAAAAATTCACTCATACCCCCTGTGTTAACAAAGTCAATGCATTAAGACCCCTTCAGGCAATTCGTGTGTCTCACTCGCCAGTTGTGCGATTATTCAAGCTATTTTTTGGAAGGAAATGACATAAATACCCCTTCATAAAGAAAGAAAAAAACAGATTGATCTAATTATAAATAACCTAAATTTATAGGATCAAATTGTAATTTCCAAAGTTCACACCTTCTTCCCCAAAGTTCACCGCCGCCGTCTGCCCCACCGACACCTACCCACTCCTTCAAATTTCTCTCCTTCGACACCGCCGCCGTCTTGCATCACCGCCGCCCACCCCTCCTTCAAATACCTCTCCCTCGACACCGCCTAATTCCTCCGCCACACCTTACCCCAACCCCCTGCAACTTTGTTGCGTCTGCCATGGATGTCACCTCCATGGCAGCACACTCCCCCTTCCATCATCGGCCAATCATCATAGGCTACTCCGAGCGGCGACCCTACCTCACTGGAGATTGGAGAAGAAGGTTGTGGTGGTGCAGAAAGGAGGCGTGATTTTTTTTTTTTTTTCTTTTGATTAATTTTGTTCATATCACTATTTTAATATAAAATGTAAAATACAACATTACAACAAATATAAAAACTTTTAATATTAATATATTTAAATTTTTGTTTATATAATTTTTACTTTTTGTAATTACAAAATAATTTTATTTTATATAAAATTAGATAATTATGATATAAAATTTGGTGTAATTAGAATTAATTATCATGTACTAATTGCTGAAAAAACCCTAGGACATTTCAGTCTTTTTACATTTAGTCAAAGCATAAAATTAAAAAAGGTGCAGTGTGCTTCGAAAATGTTAACACAGGGGCATAAGAGAATTATTCTTTTACAGGGGTATTTGGCAATTAGAGATTACACAGGGGTGGTATTTGCAATTAACTCCAAAAAATAGAGGGTACTTTTTACAGTTTACTCTTTTTTTAAACTTCATCTTCCATTACTTAATTTCGTCTAGTCTGGTATATTTTGTTATCAGACGATAAGTTTGAGTACAAAATATTACAATGAACACTTGCACGAAAACGAACCAACAGAGTGAAAGACTGAAGGAAATTAGTTTAAAATTAGTTTAAGGACAGAGTAATTGGTGAGCAGATAAAACAATGTTTTATAAGTTAACTGATACTTCTTAATCTATGAAGCTTAGTAGCACTCAAAGACTCACTAATTTTCTCTCCATTTCAATGCAAATCGAGTAGAGATACGTTTATGTTCCTCGTAGTCTGGTAAATCTGACAAACTTGTCGGATCCCATTCTCTTCGATTCCTGTTGTAAATCTCCAAGCTTACTTCCTCCAAATCCGGCAGCCACAGCTGTCTTAATTCATCTTGGTTTCCACCTTCTCTCTGCATTAGATTCTTCAACATTGACTCGGAGTCCGTGTAGTTGATATCATCGATGGTTCTTGGACGACAAATGCAAAACAACCCATTTGAAAGAGGTGAAAAGTAAGATAAATCGCCTCGTAATTTCAACTTGTCCACCACAACTGTAGGTTTATTTTCATCTTTAATATCTTGTACCAGATCATTGTTTTCTTTAAATATGTCCTCAGCATTTATGCTTACCGACTGCCAAATACTGAGAGAAATTTCGGATCGGCTTAACGACTCAAGCAGTTTATGTAGCTGAAGTAACCACAAAGAAGGATCATCCGTAAAAAACAGAAATAAAGTTGAACTCCACTGTCTAAAAGTTGTTGCGAAAGAGATGGATGGGATAAGCAATCCATGATATCCAAAAGTGTTTATGTTTGGGGCATCAATAAATACATGTGATTCTTCTATGGATTCATCAAGTCCGTCACAGTATAAAATAACCAAGTTGTCGAGACTCGGGAATTTACACGAAGAAAAGTCGTCAAACGAAAACAACATGACACGTTCCATATATAAACTATTGAGACTATGAAACTCCGCACCTTTGGGAAACGAAACATCCGCATACTCAATTTTGATGGTTTCAAGAGATGCGGGATGGATTTCGATGCTACATTTTTCGTCAAATGAAGATGAAAAGGAAAATTTCTTGAGACGAAGAAGATTATTCGCCTTGATGTTTCTTAACCTCTTGCATGATTCGAGAGATAGAGTTTCTATCAAAGGGCAGCTTGTAATTATCTTCTCAAAAATCCTGTCCTCGATGTTGACCTTTTCGAGATGAAGTTTTTTCAGATGCTTAGAGAGAATATTCCTTTCAATAGTGGTTCGGTCCAACATGAATCCTTCGACATGCAAATCTTGGAGAAATTCTGCCTCAAAGACTACAGAGGGCAGTTTAACACGTCCCGTTGTCCGACGACTATCTTTCGAATAAATAGAAAGACGAAACTCCTTCACACCCATGTTTGTTAGTGCTTGGATCCACTTTTCAAGAAACCAAATGGATTTAAGATCCGAATAGTCTAGAGACATAGAAAGTTGAAATTTCTCTAAGCAAATCCTTTGATCACAGTATCGCTGTAAAGTCTTCTCAACGGTGGATAGAAATTCTTCTTTGAAGTTTGTGTCTGACAAATCAAGATTGGGTCGAGTGCACCAAATTTCACGCCATGATTTGGACAAGACAGATGTTCTGACGGCCTCTTCTTGGGAGAGGAGAGAAAGTATTCTCTGCAAGATGTCCTCTGACAACTCGGATATTCTGTCCATGTTTTAACGGCGTTGCGGATTACTCTTTTCTCTCAGGGTTTGCATAAGCTTCTTTTATATTTTCCATAAGCTTGTTGGAAGGTTCTAATTTGACTAGGACTAATTTATTTTGACTAGGAGTAATTTCTATTGCTTACAACTCTACACACCGTAAAATCCAATGATTTTTTAGCAAAAAAAAAAAAAAAAAAAAAAAGAATCCAATGATTTATCTTTTGGCACGGCCCGTTAAGGTAGCGGACCCGGACCTGGTGCCCACAAGGAACCAACCCTCATTGGAGTTGAAATTCCCACACTGCGGCTGCCACGATTCAATCCTAGGACCTTGCACCAACTTACCACCTCCGGAACCAGTTGAGCTACACCCATGCGGGCGCAAACGTGATTTACTTGTTTTATGATTCTTAACTATTAGGGGTAGATCCCACTTGGTTGTATGATTCTTACCTAATGTGTTATTTCTTGGAAGCGAAAAACCCACCCGGATAAAAAACAAATTAGCACATAGATCCCTATGTTTTGTTTTACGAGGCATACCGCCCCGTTTCAAAGTTAGTTGCATGAAATGACTAAATTATCCCTAACAAATTTTTGTTATTATTTCATTTATAAACAAATAAAATCAAAAAACTATAAAAGAAAACGAAAAAAAGACAAGCTATCTTCTTCGAGTTATTTGCACAGACCCCCCTGTGTAAGTTGTATTGACTAAAAAAGCCCCCATATTAACATAATTAGCAATTAACCCCCTATGTCGCATTTTATTTAGTTCACTGCCCCCTACTGAAAATAAATATGTTGACTAAAATGAAGTGACTATGCTACCCTTCAATTAATAACATAAAATTAGAAGTAATATGTAATAGAGGCCAATTGCAATTTTACTAAACTTCTAGACCTTAAATTAGGGGACTGGATTGTAATTTCCCCAAACATAAAATCGAATTGGATTTCAATATAATTAATTCAAAATTTGGATCAAATTGCAATTTTTAAAATTTCTTAAATAAAGAAAAAAAACACATTTTTGTATGGAAAAAAAAAAGGAAATATAAAAGAAAAGAGAGAAATTACCCAATTTTTTTCTTCCCCCATTGAAATTGCGACGACCACCGGCAAACTTCCACCGCCACCACCGACAATCACCTGGTCAAGCCGCCTTCTCCAAACAGAGAGCAAAAACATGTCTTCCCCAAAATTCTTCTTTCCCATTGACATCACCACCACCACCAAACTCAAAACACCACCTCTTCCTTTAACCACCTGCCTCCACCGCTCTTCTCCTCCCATCCACGGCAACTTTTCCTTGCCAGTTTCATACCAGCCGATTCTTCTTTTGCAAATTTTAGAATCTTAGCAAGCCTAGCAAAATTACTAAACTCCGGCCAAAGCTCTAATCGCCACCACAACCAAAGCCCTAATCGCCGCCATTGTTGGAGAAGAGGATAAAAAGCAGAAAAAAACAAGGGGGTTGGATCCGGAGGCATCAGGTACCTTGCATAATGACGGGCTACTGTTGGGAAACGCCGGAGAAGACGCCAAAAAATGCAGAAAATAGTTTTTTCGTGGATTTCTTTTCTGAAAAGCTCTGTTTTGATGGGGGCAGATATGTTATTTGATTACCACGGGGTTGTTGATGGGTTTTGCATAAGAATACTAAGGTTGAACATTAGCTCCAAACCGAATCGAATTTCGTCGGAGAAAATGTTGGAGTGGTGGGGCGAAGCGGAGGCTGAGGATATGGAGGGAGGTGAGGTCGGAGAGATTGTTCGCCAGAAGGAAAGCGGCAATTAGATATGTTCAAGTGTATTTTTCAAAAATTGCAAATCAATCCCTGACGTAGGAAGAAGAGGGTCTTTATGAAACTTCAAGGGTCTGAATTGAAAATTTTGAAAACTTTATTTGGGACATATTTTTGAAATTTATGATTTAAAGGGTATATGGGTCTTTTCAAAAAAAATAAAATGAACTCTAGTCGCATATTTGGCGAGTATATCACACGACCAGCTCGTAGGGGTCTTAATGTCGTTGACTATGCAACACGGGGATTATGCTAATTATTTTGACATAGGGGTTTTTTTAGCCATTAGAAATTACACAGGGATGTCGGATGCTAAAACCTCGTGGCACCCAACCCAAACCCACCAACCTTTTTCATACAACTTCCGCCGGCACACCACCGCATCTACACCACCACTAAGATGCCAATACTCGGAAATCTCCATCATTTGGGTGTACGGATCTCAAGCATTGAATAAGAGAGATTGGGTAACGGGATCGGGGAGAATCAGAAAAATGAAACGGAAGGGGTTTAATAATTTATGTTTCTTTTCTCCATCGCGATTCAAGCAAGCTAAGGAGTCGGCGGTCCTTTGGTTTCTTCTCCTGGTTTTTGCTGGAAATAGTCACAATGAAGAAGTAGGGCTGGTAAGATGGTTTTTTTTTGGAAATATGAACGCCTGAATTGAAAATTTGAAAATTTCACTTTATATCTGAAACTTTTGGGGTAAATTTGTATTTTTAAAAATTTCTAATTAAAGAGTATTCAAGTCTTTTTTGACAACAAACGCACCCCACTCGCATGTATGGTGAGCGTAGAGTCTTTGCTAATTTTTTAACATAGACTTTTTTTTTTTTGACAATTCGAGATTACACAGGAGTGTGGTAAGTGTTGATACCCCAGTTTGTATGTAGTATGTAATGTGTACACGGTAATTAAGTTATTGATTACTTATGCGAAATAGAACTATACATTAATTTTCCTAAGGGCAAATTGCACTTCACCCCTTAAATATTGCCGTTTTTGCACTTTCCCCCCTAGAAATAGAAAAACGAGACTGTCCCCCTTAGAAATATATAAGTCGGTGCACTTTGCCCAAAGTCTCGATTTCCAGGCTAATTCTCGCCGGATTAAGGTTGGATTTTGCATGATTTTTCTTGCAAAACAAAACAGTAAATAATATCAGTTTAATAATTCAAACAACGAACTCAAGAGCACTAAGATGCACAATACAAATTAATTCAACCTAAATACCCCATATGAGCTCAATATTAATTAGTTCAAGGTAGAAGAGAAAAGATCGATGTAGCATAGTTATCCCCAATTCTACAAGATTTCAGTTCCCCCAATGTTCAGATCAAAAGACAAAATATCATAGGTATGGATAAAATTATGGAGAAAATTGTTACCTTTGCGGATCGATGGAAAACACCTGGTCGTTGCCCGCGGATTCAATTGATTTTGGGAGTAAAAGAAGAACCCTAGGATTTTTTTTGCTATACGATCTAGGAGAAAAAGAAGACCCCCAAACGGTAATACTTGTTGGAAAAAATGGTCAATGACATTTATAACATTTAAAAACTCCGTAAAAGACTTGTATACCCTTCCTAGTTACTAAAATCCGGCGAGAATTAGCCTGGAAATCGAGACTTGGGGCAAAGTGCACCGACTTATATATTTCTAAGGGGGACAGTCTCGTTTTTCTATTTCTAGGGGGGAAAGTGCAAAAACGGCAATTTTTAAGGGGGTGAAGTGCAATTTGCCCTTTTCCTAATGTCACTCAAATATAATGCCTTTTAATCTATGAAGATTTTATGAGAAAATATAACTATACATTAATTTTCCTAATGTCACTCAAATATAATGCCTTTTAATCTATGAAGATTTTATGAGAAGGTTTATGATCACCAACCTTTATAATTTAGATTCAAGAGTTTAGTCTCTTTCGTCAATAAGCCCATATTTACTTAATTTATTTTAACGACAATTTTCTTCAAACTTTAATCAAGTGAAGTTGTGTGATTCATCTAACTCAAAACAAATGAACCGTACGCGTGAGCTATAGAAATTGCTAGCATGTATAAAATAAATTAACTGTTTTAATTTTAATTTTAAAACAGAATAATAAATAACACCTAATAAAATATTTTTGAGTCTTGATCATTGCATTAGAGAATACTTTGCAGTAGAAAATCTCAATCTTGCCCAATAGGATGTTTAGAGTTTTTTTTTTTTTTGTAGTTTAGCCTTGGAGATGCTCTTAGTGTGTTTATTTCTATAGTATGACGGTGTTGACTTTTCTGGCCTGCGGGAAGTGAAAGAAAGTTTTATCCTATTATTATTTTGTCTTTTAACTCAATTTGATTCGATTTGGAACTCTTAATTTCTTGAGTTCTTGATTTTTTATTAATGGTGGGTTGTAAGGAAGAAAGAAAAAGTGGTGGAAAATAAGGAAGAAGAGAGAAAATAGAGAGCAAATTAGGGCTCATTGTGCATTTGGACCTGAAAAGACGAAAATGCCCATATATTTGGGCACGTGTAATTCATGCGCGCCGGATCCCAACAAGTTTGGCCGCAAAGTCAGTTATAGGTGGCAATGTACATAAAAAATGTGACCGTGTAAATTTATATTGTTAAGGTGGCAAAGTGTAAAATTGGCCTAAGTACAGGTGTCAAAATGCTATTTACTGTTATTCTTCTTCAACTGAATAATTTCGTCTAGTTTTAAGTTCATGGTCAAAAAGAGTTAAAAGACGATTCTAACCTTAATCCATAGCAGTATCTTATGGAATATACATAGTTCAATCCATAGTATCTCATTGATCCATAGCAGTATCATTGAAAAACAATCGATGTATTGATCTTCATGAAAATATAAAACCAAGATTATCAGATTCCACATTGTTCTCTTGTGTAAATTGTTCACTACCATTCACGTTAAAAAGTTAGACAAAATGCAATTCGCCCTCTAGACAGCCAGACAGATTACTCTAGTGAAATTTCTAGATTTCACAATCTCTCCCCTACAAATTCAAAATTGAAACTCTCCCTCTTCCAAATTTTATTGTAGTTGCACTTTGCACCAAATGGGACTTTCCGACGTATATTTCCGATGTGTTCCCTCCGCCGTCACTGCCGTGGAGTTTGGCGAACGGCCACATCTGGGCCTCCTCGAATGGCCCAGCGGATGAGGGGGTGATGCCACCGCCTGCAGCTGCGGTCACGAGGAGAATTGAGAATGTGCTACTAGAGACGCTGGTGGTGGCGGTGGTGGCATCATATTGGCTTGCCTTATTAGGCTTCCCAAAGATTAATCGGGGTGGGATTGGTGAAAGGACAAAAATACCCTTCAAGTTGACGGAGATATTAAAAAAAACAAGCACTACAACATTTATCGTCCGACGAATACAAAGCGTCAAGAAAAGTGGAAAAAAAAAACGTTAGGAAGACTATACACGACGGTTTCAAACCGTCAGGAAACCTTATACATTGAAAAAACATGAATTTTTTACAGAGTACTAAATGCCAAACTTTCATTTGTAGTTAAATTTACATAATTCTAAACATTACAATAAAAAAAAATATAAAATTAATTGTGTCAGCCTCTCTTTTCACATATATCCTCTCTTGCGACCATATGCCTTCTTCCAAACACATTGCTAAAAATATCCAACTTCGAACTTGATAGGATGCATTCGATCAATAAAAAAAACTTAATACTTCTCTGCCAAAAAAAAAAAAAAAAAAAAAAAAAAAGGTTCTTGTTCAATAAAGCTACACCAAAATCATTCATATATCAGCAAATTGACGAGATCTTATTCTCTATCAATGATTTTTTTAACCAGGCCATAACTTTATTTCTGACCGTCTCCAGTTTATCTCGGACATTAATACGTAGTAAGACCATCATTATTTTGATGGAAAACACAAACATAAAAAAGAACAAGAAAAAGTTAAACATAACATTTAGGGCAAATTACGAAAACCCCCCTCATGTTTGGGTAATTACAGTCACCCCTCAACTATGTATTATCTTACAAAAATACCCCTCCAGCGAAAATTTAGGGATGTTAAATCGATAAAACCGAACCGAAATTTTGGTACGGCAACATTCATACCGCTTACCGAACTGAATATACGATTTGGTTCGGTAAATAACCGAATTACATAAATTTGATGTAAAAAATATTTAAAAGGAGGGGTAGCTGTAATTACTAATTACCCAAACAAGAGGGGTTTTTTCGTAATTTGGCCATACCTCAGGGAGTGGCCGTAATTTGCCCTAACATTTATACAGTCTTCCTAGAATCAAGAAAGTAGCAACAGAGTCGACTTACTCCGCAAGATAAAAGCTTCTAAGTCGAACTGGATTTTTGTTGAGCTGAACTGCTGTCAAGAGTACAGACATGAAACTTACCACTCCCTTTACTTCCAAAGTCGCTTTCATTTCCATAGCTTCGTTTCCCTTATAGCCTGTTTACAAGTAGGAATGAAGAAAAAAATCACAAACTTTGTGCTAATTTAATATATATATATATATATATATATATATATATATATATATATATATATATATATATATATATATATATATATATATATATATATATATATATATATATATATATATATATATATATATATATATATATATATATATATTATCCCATTCCATTCTAAATGGCTTGCCTTGGCATTCTCCCCATGATCAAGACTAAGGATATTATTACAACTAAAACACGAGAATATAAACATAGTTACGTACGTTCATCAAATTATATAAAGCTCAACCCAAACTCTGCCATCCATACGAAGGTCGAAAATGTAATTACGCAATTTCACTACTCTCAGACGGAACAAATATGCTGCAAATAATATAAACAGGACACGATAGTTTCTAGGTGACGGAATTATCCTAAAAAGTTTGATAGTATACTTTATCTCATCCAGTTATTTTTTCTATTAATTAGTTCACAAACGATAAATCGGAGCAAAAAGAATATCACAATGAACTCTTGTAGAAAATCAAAACAACAGAAAGGAAGACTGAAACTAAATGTATGATAGGTTAACAGATACGATAATAAGCAGAATATTTAAATGATTTCTCGGTAATACGATTGAAAGACTCACAAAGTTTGTCTCCATTTCAATGCAAAGCGAGTACGTTCGTATTTCAATTTTTTATTGTTCGCCAATTCTGACACAGTTATCGGGCGCCATTCTTTTCGATTCTTGTCCTCGATTTCCAAACTGGCTTGCTCCAAATCCAACAACCACAGCTCATGTTTGAACTGATCTTGCTCTCCACTCTCTCTCTTCGTTAGAACATTCCACAAAAACTCGGTACCTTTCATCCCCCACCTCATGAAGCAAATGTTGCCGAAATTTTTCGGACGACAAATTCGAAACAACCCCTTTAAAAGTGTCGAAAAGCGACATAAATCACAATTCAAGAGCAAGCTCTCCACCGCAACAGGTTTATTGCAACCGTCGTCGAGTACCAGGTGGACGTTGTCGTGAATTATGAGTTGTTCACAGGCACCCCTGAAGTGATTGCAAAATTTATAATTAATATCCAGACAAATATTAAATCGGCTCAACGACTCGAGCAGTGTTCTTAGCTTGAGCAACCACGAAGCCGAACGATCGCCTTTCGGAAACACGTATAGATGTGTACTACACTCGGTGGAAGTCGTTGCGAAAGAGATGGATGGGATAACGGATCCTAAATATTCAAAATATACCAAGTTTGGTGCATCAATAGATATACGCGATTCTGCGAGTGTGTAACAATACCGCAGAGTCAAGCGTTTGAGGCTCGGAAATTCACACGAAGATAAGTTATCCAGTGAAGATTCAACACCCGACAAATGTAACTCACTGAGATTACGAAAATCCGAACCTTTGTGGAAAGGAATATTACTGTGACTAATTTGAATAGTTTCGAGAGATGAGGGGTATATTATTATTATCGTCTGAAGAGTGTCGGCCTTAACGTAGACGTGCTCGAGACGAAGTTTTTTCAGATTCTTCGAGAGCGCTATCCTTTCAATAGCCTCTTGCTCCAACATGAATCCCTGCACGTGCAAATCTTGGAGCGATTCCTCTCCGAATACTATTCGCGGCAGTTCAACAAGCACACACTTACGGTACTCCGAATGAATCGAAAGACGAAACTTCTTCACGCCCATAGTTGTGAGTAACGGGATCCATTTTTCAAGAAACGAAGCGGGTTCTTTGTTGTCTGAATAGCATATATGTATACAGAGGCTAAATTCCTCTAAGCCCATATTTTGATCACGGTATAGCTGTAAATTCTTGTCGACAGCGGATAGAAATTTCTGTTGAGGTGCAAACAATGTCCCACATCGGTTAAATATGGGAAAGATCTATGGTTTATATAGAGGGGGTAGTAACTCCATTGGTATGAGGCCTTTTGGGGAAACCCAAGAGCAAAACCAGTTGGGCCCGGCCCAGTCTGGACAATATCATACCAATGTGGAGTTCGTGCTATCCCGGCGGGGGCCCAACAGTGGTATCAGAGCCATGGCCCAGACCTAACCATGTGGTGGAAATTGCCGGAATCTGTGTGAAATTCTCGAATCCTCGGTGCCGAACAAAAATGGTGAGCTCCCGGTGCGCAAATGGCAGGCGGCTCGACGAGCTCCAGGTGGGAGGCTCGGTGTTCCTTTGTTCGAGGCTCGGTGCGCTCTGTAACAAAGATGGTGTGAGCCCCAGGCGCAAATTGAGGGGAGGCTCGGTGGTCCTTTGTGGTCCGACCTATGTGGTACTTTGTTCGAGGGGAGGATTGTTGAGGTGCAAACAATGTCCCACATCGGTTAAATATGGGAAAGATCTATGGTTTATATAGAGGGGGTAGTAACTCCATTGGTATGAGGCCTTTTGGGGAAACCCAAGAGCAAAACCAGTTGGGCCCGGCCCAATCTGGACAATATCATACCAATGTGGAGTTTGTGCTATCCCGGCGGGGGCCCAACAATTTCTTGGGGTTACCTTTGAAGAAGGTGTTGTCTGAAAAATCGAGATTGGGGCGAGTACGCCAATTGCAGCGCCATGATTTCGACAGGGGGATAACTATTTCAAATACTAACTTTTGCTTACTTGAATACCAAAAAAATAAAAAATAAACAATTAATTGTAAATTACTTTAATGCCCTTAATGAAAATTAAAACCAAAAAAATATTACAAATACTATTTTTCTTTCTTAAATACCAAATAATCAAAAACCTAAAAAAAACATTTCCCTCCTCACTCACAAACCCCTCACCTCCTTCTTCTCCCTCCCCAAAAACCCTCCTAAAAAACCTCAAAACAAAAGAAATCAAAACCTTACACAACTTGCAAAATGGCGTCAAATGACAATAGAATGGTAGTTTACGAGCAAGGAGAACCCATTCAAGTATGTATTCATGTATTTTTTGAGCTAAAACATCGATTTTGAATTTTTTTTTTTTTTAAACTCGCCATGTATTTTCGACACATACAGGTCGAAAATACCCTTATTTTTCGACATGTATGTGTCGAAAACATAACAATTCATATTTTATTAAGTTTCGACACCTAAGTGTCGAATTTTGATACAATTTTCGACACCTAAGTGTCGAAAATATAAAAAAAAAAAAAAAAAAAAAATTACACAGATCTAATTTGACAGCTAGCTGTCGAAAATTGGTTGAATATTCGACAGCTAGCTGTCGAAAACTCATCCAAATTTCGACAGCTAGCTATCGAATTATCAAAAATCCCATTTTAAGCTTTCACATTTTTCGACAACTATATGTCGATTTTGGATGAATTTTCGACATCAAGCTGTCGAAAATTCATCAAAAATCGACATATACAGGTCGAAAATTGTGAACGAAGAACCAACCCACGAATCTCAAATCAATGCTCAAATCGACTGAAATTAGATGCACCCATTACTAATTAACGATCATTTCTACCTAAAACAATCAAATCCTAATTACCCATATCAAACAATCAAATCCTAAGTAAATATTAAAGAAAAAAAATTCGAAAAAAATTATTACTTGGATGAATGAAACCGGAACGAAGAAGCGGCGGCGGGTTGATAACAATGGACGAAGAAGCGGCGGCGGCGTTCAGCGGCGGCGGCGGCGAGGGTTGGAGGTTTTTTTTTTACAACAAAAGAATTTTTTTCTTTTTTTTTTTATTTGGTTTTTGATTAGGTAATTTCTAATAAAATTTGATATAATTGATTTTTTGTATAAAAGGGTGTTTTTGTAATTTTCTTTTTATTTTGGTATTAAAGTAAGAAAAAACTGATAAATATGTACTCAATTTTGGTTTTAAACTTGGTAGTATTCAAGTAAGCAAAATTAGTATTTGAAATAGTTGCCCCCTTTCGACAGGATAGATGTTCGGACAGCATCTTTTTGGGGGAGGAAATACAGAATTCTCTGCAAGATGTCTATTGGCAACTCCGATATTCTGTCCATGGATTTGGAATCGTCTTCTGATTTTGCTCTCTTCATGATATTTTTCTCCGTCTGATTCATAAACCCTAATGAAATTGTCAGATTAATTTTTATTTTTATTTTGGGTGAAGGCGTCCGATTATAAACTTATTAATTATTATTTATTTTATAATTATATTTCTAAAAATCCATTGGACCATAACTGAACCCATAGTGGGAATCTTATTAATTAGGGTGTCTGGTTATATTCACCAGGTGTAGCATAGAATTTCCCATTAATTATTATTAATTGTTTATTTTTTCTCTTGCGCGTGAAGACCTCTTTTCCTTGTTTATGTACCCAGGGCCGGTTCTGAGGGGAGGCGAAGTAGGCGGTCGCCTAGGGCCCCCGATTTTTTTCTAAAATTTGGGGCCCCCAAATTATTTTATATACACTTTATATATTAGTAATTATTTTTAAAAATTTATTATATATAATATTTTTGAACATCGGTTCTAAAATAAATTTAAACTAAATGATCAATAGATATTTTTGAAATTTTCTTAACATTGGGGCCCCTAAATATTAATTTATAATGTCTTAATTACTTATTTTTATTCTAAAATAAGAATCAATATTTATTAGTGTATTCAAGTTTATAAATATTTTTGAAGTCTATTGCTATAAAAATTATACGTCACGGGAGGAAGTGAACCAGCAAATCATATTGTTAATTTTGAATTTTTGTCCATATTTTTAGTTACTTTATATTCATACATTTCAAAAAATATTTCGGGGGCACTGCCCCCGAACCCCCCACAATCTTTATTTTCTTCATTTTTTAGAAAAAAAATTATAAAATATTCTTTTTACCACATTCAATTTCGAACACCCATTAATAAAAAAAAATGGTTCATAAAATTGAGGCCCATGTTTTCAGTTGTTCTTTAAACCTCGCCTAGGGCCCCCGAATTCCCAGGAACGGGCCTGTATGTACCCAATGGCGAAATCTCGGATTATATTATGCTACATCGGGTGAAATACACTGGGTAGACCATTCATATACACACACACCAACATTTGTACCCAATGGCGAAATCTCGGATTATATTATGCTACACCGGGTGAAATACACTGGGTAGACCATTCATATACACACACCAACATTGGTGTGTGTAGATCAACGGTAAAAAATCACTCGGACCGGGTGTAGGATAGAAATAACCCGAAATCTCTCAATCAATTAAGACCCAAAACAACCCCCCTCCAATTTTGTTTTCCTAACAATTTTTTTTTCTTATGTATCAGTTAATGTACTTTCACCCCCAAACTTTCAATTTATACACTTTAGTCAGTAAAAATAAAAACAAATTCTCTTAATTCACTCCCATATTGTAGCCCTCAAGAAAAAACCCTGCGTCCGCCCATGATTAGACCCACCGACCTTGCAAACGTGATTTGGATGCACAGTTATTTTAATGAAAAAAGCTAACGGGCACGACTTAACCACAAGGGGTTGCCCATATGTTGATATTATGAGCACAAGGTGATTATCTGCAAAAACTTGTATCCACATGAGGATTAAGTGATATTTGCTCTTGTTTTTAACATTTTGAACCTTAGTACTTAATAGTTTTATCAATGTGGGTGTTCTTATTTTCCGAAAAAATTATGAAAGTTTTCGAAAAAATTTAAACCCTAAAACTATTTTTTTTCCGAATTTTTGAAATTCAAAAATTTCCATAACTTTTGGAATAGAAATGAATTTATAGATTCCGAAAATTTTGTATTGAGAATTGGTTCTGTACTTCCGAAAACAATTGGAAAAAAATTCTGAAAAAGTTGATTCCGATATGTTCCATCTATCTTTCACCCCAAATTGAAACTCATAACAATAAACTTGGAGACGGAGACATTAGATTAATTAATATACTAATTATGGCCATGAAAACTGACGATTGGTAGGGGGAGTTAGATGTTACACCTGGTTATTTACACCGCGTAGGACAAAATCGTAGATTTGATTAAATAACTACCCACTAAGCACACATGCACATAGACGTGTGTGTAATTAATTATGTGCAAATATACGATTCAAATCCACTCAGGGTAAATGATCAGATGTAATATCTAATTTCTTGACTTTCACGTCTGCTAACTCTTGAAACAACAAGACTTTACTACAAATAAGATCTTAAACAAATTAAACAAAAAGAAAGAAAGACCAAAGCAACTTAACCAGATAAACCTATCTGCATGTAATTAAGTTAAGAGAAGCATAAAAAATTAAATCAATTCTCCATATGTAAATACTTGCTAATTTATCGAATAGTGTAGGGACTCAAAGTATGGCAAATTAAAGGTTTCTCTCCATTTCAATGCAAAGCGAACACGGATAAGTTTACCTTGAACGTGCAGTTTCGCAATTCGGAAAAACGTGTCGGGCTCCATTCTTTTCGATTGTCGTCATAAATCTCCATGCTTACTTCTTCCAACTCTCGTTTCCATTCGTCTTTGTCTCCACTTTCTCTCTGCGTTAAAATCTTCCACAGATGCTCGATGAGTTTCATATCCCACTCCACCATATCGAAGTCGCAGATGTTTCTTGGACGACGAATACAAAACACCCCATTTAAAAGGGGTGAAAAGAGAGACAAATGACCGCATTTCAATTTCACTCTCTCCACCACAAGAGGTTTAGTACGAATTATGAATTGTTGCTCATGAACAATCCCGGGATAATATATATAATTAATGGCCAGACTACGAATACTAGATTGGCTTAATGATTTGAGTGTTCTTTTAGCTTGATGAACCACCAAGAAGAAGAAGCATCTGTCGAACGCACATATATATGTGAATCCCACTCGTTCAGAGTGGTCGCAAAAGAGATGGATGGGACAAAGTTTCCTCTATATTCAAAAGATTTTATTTTTGGGGCATCGATAAATAGCTCGATTACTTCGAATCCATCACAATAGTCGAGAATCAGACGTTTCAGACTTGGGAATTTACACGATGAAAAGTTGTCAGGCAACAAACTGACACCGCGCAGACGTAAATCGTCGAGAAAACAAAACTCCGCACCCTTGTGAAACAAAAGGTTACCGTATGTAATGAAGATGGTTTCAATAGATTGGTGACTTATTTCAAAGCTACAGCGTTCCGTATTTGCTACGCCTAAGTTAAAACCCGATGAATGAAAGTCCTTGAGACGACGAAGATTACCCACATTAATGTTTCTTGACCCCTCACAATTTTCAATACGCATCGTTTCAGTCGAAGGGCAGTTCGAGATTATCTTCTGAAAAACCTCTTCGTCCTCAATGTTGATTTCTTGGAGGTGAAGTGATCGTAGATTCTTCAACAGTACTATCCTTTCAACAGCCTTTCGGTCCAACTTGAATCTATACACAGACAAATTTTGGAGTACACAGTAATTGCAATCAAGTCCTTTGGTCATGATACAAAAGGGCTGAGGTGGTAGCGGCGGAAGAGGTGCGGTGGTGACGAATTTAGTCCAGGACATGTTCTTTGGAGAAATTGCAATCAAGTCCCTATACAAGTTTCAAAAAATTAGTATAAAATATAAATTGGCGGGATTTTTTTTTTTTTTTAAATTCCACTTTCCCCTCTTTATACTTTGGTTCGATATCATTTTACGCCCTTCTACTCTTAATTGCATCAATTTTCCCCGTGGCCCTCGCTGTTAGCTGTC
Source organism: Erythranthe guttata (assembly GCF_000504015.1). The sequence goes on along the minus strand of NW_012193768.1, from coordinate 1,446,717 downwards.
AGACATTTGACCTAAGTCTTAATAACACTGTTGGATCTAAGTTCTGAAATTACAAAAACGCTACATCTCCCATTTTAAATAATTATTAAAAAATCCAAAAAAAAAAAGACAAACATAAAATAATTAAAAATGCAAGACAACGCGAAAACATAGTTCACAACACCAACCACAATTTATTTTTATTTTTTTTAAGGGGAAAATACGTTTGCACCCCTGAACTATAGGGCTTGTCACAAACACCTCTTAAACTACAAATCGTACCAAAATAGTCCCTATCATTTATGGTCAACGTTTAAAAAAATCACACCGTCAGTTTTTTTTTCTAAATTTACCATTTTGCCCTTTAAAATCGAACATTGTCAACCAACGCCACCCAACCTAACACCGTCAATCAACACCACCTTTTCTTTGTCCTTTTGTTTTAACCATCTCTCTCCTATTCAGTCTTCTTCATCGTGATAGGAGAAGCAATTCCAGTTATACTTTTCTAATTTCTTTGACATAAGGTAAATTAACACAAAATTCAAGACACCCAACATATTTCATATCCTATTTTATAAATTTACTTTATTTTTTGGCAAATTTACACAAAATTCAAGAACACCCACAACTCAACACTCTTGCTACCATGAAACCCCTATTTTTGGGCTGTGAAATAAGTGGATTTGTGCGGGGACCCGTCGGGCTACGGCGGTGTGAGGTGTGTGCTAATGTTTTTTTTGGCGGTCGCGATAGTGAAAAATTGGGTGGCACGATTCGCATAAGGGGCTGTGCGGAGATCCGACGGCGGACTACGGTGGCGTAGGTGTGTGCCAATGTATTTTAGGTGGTGATGATGTCTGGGTTGGGAGTGGTTTTTTAAGGTGAAAGACTAGTGCTGATCAGGGCCGGTCCGGCGTATTCAGGGGCCCGGGGCGAGAATATAATTGTTCGGTAGTTTTGCGGCAACAATCGGATTTTTTTTTCCGCATCTTAAGCTTAATGAAATAATATAAGGCAACGAATATATGCAAGACGAAAATTACTAAGTACAAGACCTTACTTCATGCAAGACCAAAATATAAATAAACTTACTAAGATCAAGACTGGAAATTACAAATATAACCCCAATATTAATTTAGATATTATTAATTCAAATTAGGTTAAGTGTTATTGCAAGACCAAAAAAAAAAAAAAAAAGGAATTAAAAAAAAAAAGGAAATAATGAGAAGGAACTCACTCCCCCAACAACACCCCAGTATGTTCTTCTTCACACTCTTATTTTCCACAAAAAAAATATTCCATATTCTCCAAAACCCTCAAATCTTACTGAAACTTGAAAAGAAGGACATTATGGATACACAAAACATAAATATGGAGGATTCTAAGGTCGAAGAACACAAAGGGGTAAGAAATATTGTATTTTGTGATCGTTTTTCTCGTTTTTCGCACCTCATTTCACGTACAAAAAATTCGACGTGTACAGGTCGAAATATGCTCCGAATATCGACACACTAGTGTCGAAAATTTCAACATAAATCGACACTCTTTTACTGTCGATTTTTATTGAATTTTTCGACATTCTGGTGTCGATATTCGGTGCATATTTCGACACTAATGTGTCGATATTCGGAGCATATTTCGACCTGTACACGTCGAATTTTTCGTACGTGAAATGAGGTGCGAAAAACGAGAAAAACGATCAACGGCGACGACTGCAACGGTGACGGGGGATATTTCTAGTGCTTGTCGACTGCAACGGCGACGGCGAGGTGGTGGACTGCAACGGCGACGGCGACGGCAAAGGGCGGCGGCAAGTAATGCAATTGATTTTTTTTGTTTTCTTCCCTTCTTCCCTCCTCCTCGTTTTTCAATTTTTGCTTTTTTTTTATTATTAATTTTTCTTTTTTAAAATGGTCTTGCAAAAGTAAATTAATAAAAGAATTTTTATTTTGCTGTATTTTATTAGGGTTATTATAGTCTTTTTATATTTAATTTGATAAAAAAAAATTAATTTGGTCTTGCCCTAAGTAAATTTCTGATTGCAACTAGTCGGTGCCATAATATAAATAAATTAATGTTTTAACAAAAACCTGATAAATAGAAGTCTGAAAATATGCATGTCTAAATAAAAAACTTGTGTAAAGCAAATTTTAGAATAAAAAAAATATTAAATTTCAAATCTATTTTTAAAATAAATTTATAAAAAAGAAAAAAGAATAAAAGAGAAAAATAATTTAAAAATAGAAGAATAATTTTGTTTTAACAATAAAACAATTTTTACACATAAAAATATATAATATATATTAAAAAATGAAAATGTTGGGCCCCCTTATGACATTGGGCCCTGGGCGTGGGCCCTGCTCGCCCCACCCCAGGGCCCACACCCAGGCCAAATTTCAATTTTACTAAATTTCTGAAACTTAAATTAGGGGACTAAATTGTAATTTTCCTAAACATAAAATCGAATTGGATTTAAATATAATTAATCCAAAACTTTGGATCAAATTGCAATTTTTAAATTTCTTAAATAAACAAAAAAAAAACATTTTTATGGAAAAAAAAAGAGTAAAACCCTAAAAAGAATAGGAAAACTTCATCCCTCAAGTTTGCATCGAATTCAGTCATTTCTGCAAATTTACGTTAGCACTAACAAATCAAGCGTGGGCCTGCGTGTGCATTTCACTGACTTAACTGATGGACTAACAGTAAATTGACAGAGATGACCAAATGTGTTAAATTATTGAAATATGTGGAACCAAATGTGTTTTTTTGAACTTGAGGGGCTATATAAAATCAGTGTAAACTTGAGGGGTGAAAACAGTAATTTTCCAAAATAGAATATTATAATGAACTCTGGTAGGAAAACGAAAAAGTAGAAAAGACGACTAATAAGAAGATAGAGTAAATTGCAAATACCACCCCTGTGTAATCCTTAATTGCTAAAAAAGTCCTTGTGTTATAAAAATTAGCAAAAACCCCCCTATGATTAAAAGTCAAAGGCGAAAAAGTCCATTAAAGCTGCTCGTGGTAATCACGCGCAGGTTGTGCGGTTCTTTTGAAAATTTTGGGGGTAAAATGACATAAACACCCTTTTATACATATAAATAAAAAATGTATGTTAAATTTGATGTAATTGTAAATAAATTAAATTCAAAGGACCAAATAGCAATTTTTAAAATCTTAAATCCTAATCATCTTCGTTCTCCCCATCACCCTCTCAAGTCTCAACGCCCCCACTTGGGAAAAAAAAAATCCAGCACCTAATTCTCTTCCCCAAAATTTCTGGAACTCAAAACAACACAGCCAACAACCACGGTCACTATCGCCGCCGAAGCCGCCCCTAATTCTCTCAAATCCTGTAGCTCTGTCGAAGCCGGCAGCCTCACGAAATAGTGGAGGAGAAGAGCAAGGTATCTGATGCCTCCAGATCCAAACCTCCCCATTGTTTTTCTGTTTTTTACCGTCTTCTCCGACGATGGTTTTAGAGTTTGCAAAAGAAGAAAAGGCTGTGGAACTGGTCGACGGCGCCGCCGCAGAGGAGGCAAGGGTCTGTGCAATGAATTTTGTGCGTAGTGTGTGTGTTTCAATCTAGGTTTAATAGTATTTTGAAAAATTACAATTCAGTCACCTAATTAAGTTTCAGAAATTTAGTAAAATTACAATTTGGCCTCTATTGTATATTAATTATAATTTTATGTTATTAATTAAAGGTTATATTTGTCTTTTCATCTCTGGTCAATGACTAAAATTTCAATAGGTGCGGTGAGCTAATAAAAAAATTATATAGGGGGGTTTTCGCTAATTTTTATAACACAAGGACTTTTTTAGTAATTAAGGATTACACAGGGGTAGTTTTTGCAATTTACTCAAGAAGATAACTAAAAACAAAATGTATGATAGGTTAAATAATACGATAATAAGCAGAACATTTAAGTGATTTCTCCCTAATACGATCGAAAGACTCACAAAGTTTGTCGATTTTCATGCCTAGTAACTCTTGAAACAACAAGACTTTTCCTATAAATTAAAAAAAAAAAAAAAAAAAAAAAAAGACCGAAGTAATTAAGTTAACAGATACTTAAACTATCATCAGAATAAAAAATTAAATCAATTCTCCATTTATAAATACTTGCTAATTTATCGAATCGTGGAGGGGCTCAAAGTCTGGCAAATTAAAGTTCTCTCTCCATTTCAATGCAAAGCGAGCACGGATAAGTTTCACTTGCACGCAGTATCGCAATTCTCCTCGCACTTCGGACAAATGTGTCGGGCTCCATTCTTTTCGATTGTCGTCATAAATCTCCATGCTTACTTCCTCCAACTCTCGTTTCCAAAACCGTCTGAACGGTTCGTCTTTGTCTCCGCTTTCTCTCTCCATGAAAATCTTCCACAGACACTCGATGACGTCCATATCCCATGCCACCATGTCGAAGTCGCAGATGTTTCTTGGACGAAAAATACGAAACACCCCATTTAAAAGAGGTGAAAATAGAGTCGAATTGTCGCATTTCAGTTTCACGCTCTCCACCACAACAGGCTTATCCAGAATAACGAATTGTGGTTCATGAACAATATTCCGGGGATGGTATATATAATAAATGGCCAGACTACGAATATTCGATTGGCTTAATGACTTAAGCAGTTCGTTTAGCTTGATGAACCACCAAGAAGAAGAAGCATCGGCCGAACGCACAAATATATGTGAATCCCACTCGTTCTGGGTGGTCACGAAAGTGATCGATGGGACAAAGTTTCCTTTGTATTCAAAAGATTTTATTTTTGGGGCATCGATAAATAGCTCGATTACTTCGAATCCATCACAATGGTCGAGAACCAGACGTTTGAGACTTGGGAATTTACATGATGACAAGTTGTCCGGCAACAATCTGACACCGTGCAGACGTAACACGTCGAGAAAACGAAACTCCACACCTTTGTGAAACAAGAGGTTACCGTATGTAATGAAGATGGTTTCAATAGATTGGTGACTTATTTCAAAGCTACAGCGTTCCGTATTTGCTACGCCTAAGTTAAAACCCGATGAGTGAAAGTCCTTGAGACGACGAAGATTATCCACATTAATGTTTCTTGACCCCTCGCAATTTTCAATACGCATCGTTTCAATCGAAGGGCAGTTCGAGATTATCTTCTGAAAAACCTCTTCGTCCTCGATGTTGATTTCTTGGAGGTGAAGTGATCGTAGATTATTCAAGAGTACTATCCTTTCAACAGCCTTTCGGTCCAACTTGAATCTTCGCACACGCAAATGTCGGAGCGATTCTTGCTCGAAGACTACACATGGCAGATCCAGATCAGTGTATCTTGGATAATGTTCCGAGCAAATAGAAAGACGAAACTCCTTCACACCCATATTTTTGAGTCTGGGGATCCATTTTTCGAGCAGCGAAACCGATTTTTGATACCAAAAATCGTCCAACCATATATGGAGGTGAAATTCTTCTAAGGACAACCTATGATCACAATATCGCTGTAAAGTATTTTCCACTAAGGATAGAAATTTTTGTTTCAAATCGTTCAAGTTGAACGGGCCTCTAAAATCAAGATTGGGGCGAGTACGCCAGATGTCACGCCATGATTTGGACAAGACAGATGTTCTGACAGCATCTTCTTGGGAGAGGAAATAAAGTATTCTCTGCAAGATGTCATTCGGCAACTCGGATATCCTGTCCATGGACTTGGAATCGTCTAAACTATCTGTTTTTTCCATGGCGAAAGCTTTTGAAAATTGTCAAATCTTAGGAGACGTGTATGATTTTTCAACCCAGTAAATCCTAAGAAACCTTGTGAGTTTTCAACTCAAGAAAACCTAAGAATCCTTGTTTATATAATTCCCCTAAAAATAAATTGTGGGCTGGGGCCGAATAGTCTCGTAATCTTTTCCTTGTGAATAAAAAAATAAAAAATTGGGCTTTTTTTTCCCTTTCGATTGGCCAGAATATTCCCCCAGGTGGTTATGTAGGTCAAAAAACCAGTTTGGGTGTGCGCGAGCAACTTTTTTTTAGTTAAGGTGCCAAAATGCAAAAACGGGCAAAGTACAGATGGCAAAATGCTATTAACCTTTTTTTTTTATTTTATTTAAAATTTAGAAAAGGGCAAATAGCATTTCACCCCCTTAAAAATTGCCACTTTAGCACTTCCCCCTAAAAATATGAAAAGGAGATACTCCCCTTTAAAATATACAATTTGTTGCAATTTGCCCCGGAAGTATATATCCAGTGAAATTCTCATCGGATTTGAGTAATTTAGAAAGGTAATATCGTCAATTTCAAAGTCAAGCGTGAACGGGCGTTAAGTCGTGCACACTTCTGGAGGTTGCTGATGTGTGGGGTGTCGGATCGGGTTTTAAGATCGACCCATCGTGCTTTGAGGTTCATCCACATGTCGACTTTAATTTCATCTCTTCGTAGATTATTGTGTAAATTTCAAGGTAGGTAGGCTTTCTTCAGTGGAGTGTAGCGGTGTGGGGGGTGGAGTCTCATGGGATTGGATTTGGCGCTGGAGATTCCGTGTGCTTTAATGGCTAGAAGTTCGATATTTGGGCAAATGGGAGGAAAGACTGTAGTGGCGGATTGGCGGTGGCTTCGACGTCCATGGTGGCGGCAGTAATTAGAATATTAGAATTTATCATATTAGTAGTTTTAGTTTTAATTTTTTTGCGAAAGTGGGTATTCTTATTTTTGAAAATTATGGAAATTTCCGAAATATTTTTAAAATGTTAAAACTTATGTGATTTCCAAAATTCTGAAATTTCCATAACTTTTAGAATTGGAATGGATTTCTAGATTACGAATATTTTGGAATTGAAATTAGTTTTGTACTTCTAAAACAAATAGAAAATTTTCCAGAAAGGTTAATTCCAATCTGATCTCTTACATCCGACTTTCAGCCCTACCCAATATGAAAGACATTTTGGAAGTTCAACATTATTTTAGGCACTTTGCCCCCTCCCAGAATTAAGATTTTGCACTTAAGCCCCTACAAACATAAAAAAAATAGCACATTGCCAAAGCCCAATATTATGTAGTACACATATTATATTAACTGTGTTGTGCTGATGAACAACAATTGATGTATCATATTCACAAGCATATATATATATATTATGTCATAAAAAACAATTGAGCCCCAAGCAAATCCAAAACCAGAGTAATTTTTCTCTGAGCTGACTATCAGCATTAACCAAATATATGATGATCCCCTATTTATTTCAGGCAATGAAATGAATGCCCAGCTGTTGAAGGGGTTTAATCGGAAAAAAGAAAGAATCATTCCAAATGCGAAATCACGAACCTTAGCCTACAATATCTCGGGCAAAAGATAGGCCAACAGGAAAAGAGCGGTGAATTCTCATTTTTGCAGCAGAAGCATCTTTTGCATCCACACATGAAAAACTTTTCTGTAATTTGCTTGGTTCGTCGCTTCCAACGATGAACTGAAGACCCTGGATAGTTATTTGTTCGTGTACATTGTCAACCGGAGAAGATGTAAAAAAATAGGGCAAATTGCACATCACCCCCTAAAAAATTCTAATTTTTAGCACTTTACCCCCTCAAAAATTTAAAAAATTGAATGTCCCCCTTCAGTATTCTTGTTGCACAATGCCCCAATAGCAAAATTTTGATGGATTATTCATCCGCATTTGAGTATTTTTGTTGTACGTTGCCCCTTTATCACGTTACCCCTTAAAAATATTATCTTTTTGCACATTGCCCCTTTAAAATGTTATTTTTGTCGCACAATGCTCACCAAAAATTGGCTTTTGGGGCAAAGTGCAACCAATATAATATTTTGAAGGGGGATAATCCAGTTTTTGAATTTTTAGGGGGGGAAATGCGAAAATGGGTAATTTGTAGGGGGTGAAGTGCATTTTGTCCTAAAAATATATATATAATAAATAAATAATTCAACGAACTTACCTTTGCACCCCCTCCTCCTGGAACTGCAGTTGACTTGCTGTCTATTAGCTTGGCTCCGACATCCTGTCACATTACACTAAACTCTTCATCAACCGAACAAAGACGAGTTATAAGAACGTACGAAAGCAGCTCATTTGGTATCTCCTTATTTGCATAAAATCAGCAAACAATAGTTTGGGTGAAATTAACAAACCGAAATTTTTAAAGTCAGTCACATGCAGACATAGCCACAGGTCGTTGAACCGGCAGCTGGTTTAGCTTTTTCTTATGTGAAATAAAATATTATGTGATTAATTTTCAAATATGATATTTGTAATTTTTAAAATTATTCTCTGAAATGCCATTAATAAACTTAAATGGCACATCTTCTTAGTTAATTCTAATATTCTTAGTTAATTCTAATATTGTCGCCAAATTAAGGGAACCCCAAATTAATTATCTCCTCTCGAGCAAATTTATCATCAAATTGCCGATTTTACAAGCATATTCCCACTAGAGTGTTTGGCAAACTACTGTTTCTTGGTTTAGTGAGAAAGTCGAATCCTAATTTATTACAATAGAATTTCATAATAAATCAGGATATGATAAAATTAGCTTCGACTAGAGTCAGAAAGTGAAGTGATAAACAATGGCACTAACTACTCAAGAGATTTCAAGAAAACGAAAAAAGGAGGCCGAGGCAAAATTTGACTAAGCAATTTCTTGGTAACGGGTGGAGGTTCCTAGGGCAGTGATTTAAACGTAAGCTGACATGCACCGAAAAATTCACATTTTCCACACAAAGTACGGAACCAGAATGTCAAGAATGATGTTAAAAAGAACAATGACCTGGATAATTTTCGAACTCTTATCGTCTTTAATATTTCCAGCCACTTGGCAGAGATACCACAGCCCTGAATTAGTCATATCCTGCATGCGATAATATACGTATGTAAAGAAAACCGCATATTGCTAGTAATTTTTTTTTATTAATTGAGATTTACAAACAGATAATCATGAACTTTACCTGCTTACTTTCAAGAAGCTCAATCTTTCCTTCCTGAAGTCAAATAATTTTGAAATGGTTTGACAGATAAGTCAGTAGGGTCTTAATTTACATTGAAAAGATTTGGATTTACGAAACTGTTATAACTTACCAAGCCAGATACCATCTCATGAATCAACCCGATGTCGAATCCTATTTGGTTAAGATTCGATTTCACTTCAGTAACCTGCATTATCAACAGATGTATTAGAAAGCATATCGTGCATTTAGAATGAGAAAAAAATGAAGAACCCAAGCTTCTTTGCACTAACGAACAAGGCATATATGTGATACTACTGTAATTTACGATGCTCGTGAAATCTTAAAAACAACCAACAAATGGTAAGCATGATCCAAGGAAACTATAGTATCTTTGATTGTAGTAAATATGTCGTTTCAAGGAAATGCAATGCTACTACTTACATCATTACAGATAAATTTCGATATTTCCCTCTGCTCGTCCAGTTTCCAATCCAGGTTTTCCAATTTCTTTGTTAAATGTCTCTTTGTCGACTGCAAACGATAGAAGCCGAAATGAATATCTAAGAAATAATACTTTTGGAGAAGTAACAACGGAAAAGAAAGGATTGAATACGTTTTTTTATTTACTTACAGCCAATGCTTCTGAAACATGGTCTAACTGCTTCGACACTGATGCAACAGCGGTTGCCATATTATTCTTGGTAACATACATAACATCCGAAAATGACCATCCCTGCAGAACCGAAAAAAGAACAAAATAAAGCAGAAATATTGATAATAAGAATTTCTTTTCTCCATGGACAATGATTCCCCTCAAACAAACAGGAAAAAGTCAAAAACAAGAGCTAATGATTTGGTCTATTAGAGTTTTTCATCATAACAATGATTTCCCTCAAAAAAACTGCAAATCTCGACCCACATTAGGGGGGGGGGGGGGAAGTTTTCTGATTTATTTGCCACATATTTGAGACAACATTTGAAAAAGTTTTCGGCCAAATGCTAGCTTCTGTAAACCATCTTGAGTTGTAATAGAAAAAAAAAGATATTTGAATAACGATAGCAAATGGAGTAGCTGCTATTTTTGGCAACAAGTCAATGATTCCATAATTAAAAGGTTAAATGGCTCAAGTGTGAACACTAACCTTCCACCGCATGTAACAGTATCCCGCCGCACCCACAGCTGCTGCAGGCAATATATATGAAGCATAACTTCCTGTTCAAACCAGATAAATTGTAAGACTCGTTGCCATATAATCCGTTTAAATAATGTTGAAGTTGATAAAAATGGGACCAGCCATAAAAATGTGACTTTGTTCTTTACCACGCTAATTCTATGGGATAATAAACCGAAAGGCTTCTAAAAGATAGGTCTTGTTTGCAGTTCGGATCCATAAGATTTCCGAAATTTCAGAGAACTGTGTGCTTAGGTTCTTTAAGGTTTGATCGCCTGATAAGATGATTTTGATAGACCCATGTACAACTGAAAAACGGAACCTCTGCAGACATTTTTGCTACTAAGTTGAAATTTTTATGGTCTTTGATATAGAAATTAAAAGCAGATACCCTGATTTATTAATTATAACATTATTATTTTTTGAAGAACTTTACTAAACCATTTCTTCAGTTAACACAAGAATAACCATCTTAATGAATATTTACATGGTTGCATACGAATAGACAGATGTATTTAGGACCAATTACGCTTTTCAAGAAGTCTCTTGAATTGCATACATTTGACCATCTGAGTGGAAGATTTTAATCATAAATTTTGAAAGTGCTTCAAATCCTAGCCAAAACGATGTTTCTAATGTCAGGTATAATACTCATCTGATGAACTTTACAGCAACAAAAGTCAAGGCATGCAACATTTATTATTTATCACATACCACTGGAGGATGAATTCCCATTAAAAATCGTAACGGGATTGGATAAACTCAACTCCTTGATCTCTTTAGCCAATTGCCGAACCTGAAAGAATGAAATTTACAGGGAAACAAAAGAAATCAGTGAATCCATGTACTTTTAGTCTTTGTGCCGCATAAAATGTAAAACGGGCAACAATTTAACTGAACTAGTGAAGCAGATATTCGATGCTGTTCCTACCTGAGCTGCTAGAAGAGCGGCATCATATTTCCCAGGTGATGTTTCAGCTTCATTTAATCTTTTTATCAAATCTTGAAGATGAGACAGCAAATCCGACAACTGTCCGCTCCTCAAAATGACAGATCCAGTTACACCTGCTCAGAACCAATAGAAACGGAACTCGTTGGTTTATTTTATGAAACTCGAAATACATCCAGACAAAGCATGCACCAGGTAAAGCATATGTTGTCAATTAAGGTACGACGTAATAGATGGTAATATGAGGATTGGGCTTTTATTATGAACTCAAGAGTCAATTTAAATCTTGAAAAACGATGATTCCATTACTTACTTTGCATCACCAACTAAACAATTAAAAATTGATTTTAAAGGAAAACTAAATACGAAACATTGCAAGATATCAAATTCTAAAAACACGATCATCCAGAGTTTTATCGAACTTCCCAATTACTTTCAAGCAGACGATTAACTAATAAGTAATCACATAGTTTACCTGCTCCTAATTTTTCAAAGTTCCTATACTTATCTACCCGCGAGCTTCTCTCGACTACAGATGAAAAGGGGATACAGTAATTGAATCTGAAATCGAATTTGAATTTTTATAGCACGATTTTCAATCCTTAAAAGGACTTCAAAAACATAATCAATCATCGCCATGTATAACAGATTAATCTATCAATTTCAACTTTCGAACACATCAGCTAAGTTCAATCCGATAACCTAATAAAAAAAATGGAACAGAAGCGATTCTGCCTATACAGATAAATTACAGGCGCACACGACCCACACACATATATACACATAGGAAGGAGGGAGGAGGGAGGGAGGAAGGGAGAACCTGCGCCGACGAGAATGAGGACCTTTGAGGCGGCGACGCCAGTCTGCATCGCCATGGTTGAGTTTTTACTTTACTGGAACGGTTCAACTTTCCTCTCTTGTAGAATAGTAACATGACTTGGATTTTTTTGGGGAAAAATGATCATTTAATAGAAAAGGGAAAAAAATATTATTCAAGGAAGCCAGAATATTTGACTTAATCTCACTTTGCACCCTTGAAATATAATATTTTGACACTTTGCACCCTTAAAATATAATATTTCGACATTTTACATCCTCAAAATGACAAAACACAATAAATAATGCATATGCACCCCAAATGAATTTTTAAAGCTAGTAAGGTTAATTTAATAATTTTAGTCGTGTTTTTTTTTTTTAACGCCAAATGTCAAATCAAATTTTTGTATACATCAATCATTTTGAAACTATAAATTGCAAAAATAAAAATACATTTCATCAATATATTTAAAAATTATATTTTTTATCAGAAAAATAATATTTTACGAGAAAAAAAATATCCTTCAGCTATTTCGTTATCAAGTAATTTGAAAATCATATTTTCTTACAAATTTGATATACCTATTATTTTCACAAATTACAATAAAAGATCCATCAATCGAGTAATTTAGTGATAAGAGTTTATTTTATTTTATTTTGTAAGAAAATATAGTTTTTTCAATAATTCGATGTGATTTTTTATTTTTTTTCATACTTGGAGGTTGAAGAAAATAACAACTTAATTTGTATTTTGCATCCTGGAAAAAAAGATAATTAAAAAAAATGAAATTACCTTTATTATTCAATTCATGGTACATTGTGAATGATTTATTGTATTTTGAGGGTGCAAAGTGCTATTCTTATTTTTTAAGGGTGCAAAGTGCCAAAAGACTCCATTTCAAGGGTGCAAAGTGGAATTAAGCCTGAATATTTAGGGGAAATTCATTTTAGTACAAAGACTTTGGCCGACTCATCAAATTAGCCCACCAGCTTCTAGAAATTATAAATTTGACCAACAATTTTTTTATTTAGTTAAAGGTATAAAAGACCATCAAGAAGAAGATGAATGAAAGAAGAAACTATAAATTATGTTGTTTAGTTAAGAAACTGTAGATTCTCCTCAGAACGGCTACAATCTTTTCAAGAAACAGAGCTTATGATTTTGATGCTACTAAAATATATAGCACGGAAACTTCAACTTTTTAATGTTTTCGCGTTTTGAACATGTTTTGTGTCGGACAGTCGAGGACACCGATCAGACATCTTATGAACCATTTTGTAATTTCTAAAAAGTTAAAAAATGTTTGAATAGCAAATTTTTTAAATGTTTTTTATATTTCCATAAATTTACGCGATTTAATGGTCAATTGCAAATTGATAGTTGATAGAGTAGTAAATTTATTTGAATATCTTTATATGAAAATATATATAAAAATAATTTTTATATAAATAAAAACTTATATATATTTATATATTATAAATATACCCCTATAATTTTAATATTTACATATCTTCCCAAATTTTCCGTATCCCCATTTTAGGGTTATGTGGTTTCCATTCATATTATGGTTTTGGCGTATCACCGTTTCCGTGTCTGTGTCACATAGTTACAATACATAGGATCATAGGTCATTTAAATTCATTATATACTTCCGAGACAAAAAAAATATAAATAAATAAAATCAATCGAACAGTGCATCAAATATTACACCTTACCATTTAACCATCCAAAAATCAACAAAAATAAAATAAAATAAAATAATATCAATAATAATAAACACAGACAACACCACCATCACATTCCATTTCATAAAAGTGTACACATTCCACTAATCAATACAATGCAACAGAGGATGCAACATTTTTTTTCAACCACTACTACCTCCTCCTCCACCACCACCACCACCACCGCCGCCGCCGCCACCACCAAGCTCCCTCAACATCGCCACCACCTGCAACATACTAGGCCGTTTCGACGGGAAATCGTCGACACACTGCAACGTAATCTCCAAGTACCTCACCATCTCCTTCACCTCCTCCACCTCATCCACATCACTACCAACACCCTTCCTCACCTCAACCAACTCCACATCAATTACCTCCATACCCCTCCCTTCCCTCACCTTACCCTTCACCCACCCCACCAAATTCGTGTCCCCGAAATCCTCCTTATCCGTCGGCCTCTTCCCCGTCACAAGCTCCAATAGTATCACTCCGAACGAATAAACATCCCCTTTCGCCGTACATCTAAAGCTCTGGTAATACTCCGGGGGTACATACCCCGGAGTGCCAGCCAACGTGCTGACACTCAGATGAGTGTCGAGCGCGCTGATAAGCCTCGCCATTCCGAAATCCGACACCCTTGCCTCCATTTCGTTATCGAGCAATACATTGCTCGATTTCATGTCTCGATGGATAATGTGAGGGATGCAATTGTGGTGGAGGAAGCATAGCCCTTTGGCCGCACCCCTAGCTATCTTCTTCCTCTCCTCCCAACTCAAGATTCGTCTGTCTTTACCCCTTTGTCTACCGTGAAGCATTTCTTCTAAGCTCCCGTATTCCATGAACTCGTAAACCAGAAGCCTCTCCTCGCCGATTTTGCAGTACCCTAATAAAGGGACGAGGTTCTTGTGCTTGATCTTGCCAAGTGTCTCCATCTCGGCCATGAACTCGCGGTCGCCCTGACAGCTCAGACGAATGAGTTTCTTGATCGCCACGGAGGATCCGTCCCTCAGTGTGGCCTTGAAGACCTCGCCGAACCCACCCGAGCCGATCATGCTGGCGGCGGAGAAGCCGTTTGTCGCCTCGATCAATTGAGAGAACTTCAACTTCCTTAGTTGCCGTTGGAAAGTGGCTACGTTGATGCTCAGTGGCTCCTTCTCCTTCTCAATTTTCCATGTCGTGGCGGCTTGTGACGCTTTTAAGCTGCTGAGCATTTTGGCCCCCTCGGCTTCTCGTCTTCGTGCGCGCATTGCTATGGCCCACACGATTAGAATGCAGACCGAAGCTACGGAGATGAGTATGCCCATTACTATACTATTAGCCCACGAAGCTGCGGAGGCAGCTTTCTGGACTTGTTTATCGCCAGACGAGCTTTGTTGGTTGTCGTTGTACTGGCACTCCGCCAACGGAACACCACATAGACCCGGGTTATTGGCGAACTGAGTCGCCGGGAGCGTGCTGAGCTGTCCTCTCGACGGAATCTCGCCGGTGAGTTCGTTGTACGAGAGATCGATCTGAACAAGGAACGACAGCATGGAGAAAGAATCCGGGATGTGCGCCTGTAGTCTGTTGTGGGATGCGTCGAAAACGCCGAGGTTTTTAAGCTGTCCTAAAGCCGCCGGAATCTCGCCGGAGAGCTGGTTGTGGGAGAGGACAAGTACTTGCAGGGCAATCATCTCGCCGAAACCGTCGGGGATTTTGCCGCGGAGCTGATTGTAGGAGAGGTCGAGGTACTCTAGGGTTTGGTACCGGGTGAAGAGGCTGAGAACCGGGCCGGAGTACATCCGGGTGAAGTCGCAGCTCCGCAGCGACGGCACCTGTAGCAGCCTCTCCGGCCGAATTCCGGCGAACTCGAGCAACCCGCCGACGCCCCTGCACGAGTTCCCTACGTTCCGGACGAACACCAGCGTGTTGCCGGAGAGGATTCCGGTCAGCGCCTTCGCTCCGATCTGCCGCCCCAGCCGCGGCGGGATCTCGCCGCTGAGTTGGTTGCTGTTTATGTCCAGCCAAACCAAGCTGGTGCAGCCGGCCAACTCCTTCGGAATCTCCCCGCTCAAGGTATTGTTCCCTAGTTGCAGAACCGCCAACCTCGTCAGCAACCCGAATTCCGCCGGAATCTCGCCGCCGATCCGGTTGCTGGTGAGCGAAATCCACTCTATGTTCCCACAATTGAAAAGCTCCGTCGGGATTCCACCGCTCAAATGGTTGTTGTTCAGTATCAGATTTTTCAGTTTCTTGCACTTCCCCAACTCCGCCGGAATATTCCCTTCCAGCCCATTGTACCACGCTATTAGCTGTTCAAGATTCCCAAGATTCCCAAGCTCAACCGGAATCGAACCGTTGAGATAATTAATGCTGAAATCGATAATCCTCATCTCCGAACAGAGAGATAACTGAGGCGGGATTTGTCCGGAAAGAGCGTTATCCGGTGCTCTCAGCTCTTCGAGCAACACCGCCCCGGGACATATATCCGGTGGAATATTCCCCGAAAGCATATTAGAACTAAAATCGACTACCTTCAATTTCTTGCAGAACGAAATCGAAGACGGAAGCCCACCCGAAATCCGATTGCTGCTTAGTAGAAGCTTCTCCAAAGACGATAAGCTCGAGAGAATCGAATCAGGAAAAGGGCCCGTTAAATTATTGCTCGACAAATCAAGAATTTGGAGCCAAGAACACGAAGAAAACGAAACGGGAATCGTGCCCGTAATGTTGTTTTTCGATAATTTGAGTTCCACAAGTGAGCCACACACATTGCCCAATTCGGAGGGGATCCAACCGGTGAGATGGTTTTGAGAAAGATCCAATCTTTGCAAGCTTTTAAGTTCACCGAAAGCCACCGGAATTTCGCCGGAGAGAGAATTCTCCGGCATAATTAATTCGTTGAGGCTCGTGCAGTTTGAGAAAGACGGTGGTAAAGATCCAGTGATTTGATTCCCCGACCAATCGAGTCGCGACAAAGAACTGCACTTTTCGATTCTTAAATCCGATATCGAACCGGTTATATTGTTGTAAGAGAGATCGAGATACTTCAACTTATCGATGTTGAGAAAAAGATTCTCCAGTAAAAAACCGGTTATGTTGTTGAACGCAAGATTGACGTATTCGAGATTTGGGCAATTGGAGAATAAATTCTCCGGAATTTGACCTAAAAGACCCGAGAAAGAGAGCTCGAGTTGCTGTATGCTATAAGGGATTTGGAGTAAAGAAGTGGTGGCGTTTATAGTGAACGAATTTGCGGAGAGATTTAGGGAGTTTAGCATGTCCATTGAAGAAAAGGGTGCGAAAGAGATTGAATGGGAGACGAGATTTGATTGGGCAAGATCGACGGATGATACTCTTCTAATGTTGGTGGCGGTGGTGGTGGTGCAGGTGATGCCGTGCCACGTGCATGGATCTTTGTCCGGCCGCCAGTCGGATAAGGCTCCGTTTGGATCGTTTTGGATCATTTTCTTGAATGATAGAAGGGCGTACGCGTCGGTTTTTATGGAATTTTTTCCCTGTTCGATGGAGAAAACGTGATCGAGAGAGGTTGTTGATAGTAATATTAGAGTAATATGGAGAAGTGCCATCTTTATCTCCATTGCAGGAGAAGAGAGAAGATGAACTCAAGGAAGGATTTGTTTGTGTGTGTTGTGTGTGTAAAAAGATGGAAGGAAAGAGAAAGTAAGGGGAGAGAGAGAGAGAGTGGTGAAAATGATGAGAATTTTGCTTTTGTGCAAAGGAGAGTGAGAGTGTGAGCTTTAGGAAGAAAAGTTTTGTTCCTAGAGAGATTGCAATATATGTTTGTATATTGAGAAAAAGGAGGGAAAGTGGGATGGTGGAATGAATGGGAATATTTAAAGTTTGGGGGGTTAAAAGTGAAAGAAAATAATAAATTACATCTCGCTTGAATCTTTCTCCAATTTTTCACTTGTGCGTTTAAAAGTTGAAAGTAGTGTTTTTAAATTTAACTGTAAAAGGTACTTCGTGTAATCTCCAAATATCAAAAAATCCCTGTAATAAATAAACTATCAAAAGTCCCCTATGAAATTTAGTCAAAGGCAGAAACCCTCTTGGTTAACTTTCGTGTGACTCACTCGCCGGATGCACGACTGGTAGTTGTTTTTTGAACGTGAAATGACAAAATTGACTCTCACAATGTATTTATATGTTCTTTTTAATTTGATTGTTCAAGAATTTAAAATATTTTTAAAAAATAATAAACAATTAAATTGAAAAAATATTAAAAATTTGTTAATCAAATTAAGCATAGGTTTTTTTAAGTACAACATAAAAAAATACGTAATAATGGAATTTAAGTTTTGTTTTAATGTAGGGATGATTTAAAATATATACATAAATTATCTGATAACAAAAATAGAATAATAACTAAGATATAAATAAAATAAAATAAAATAATTAAAATGTTTAAAAAATATAAGAATTTATTTTGTAAAATCCGGGGGTACTTGTGTTTTTTTATATCAAGTCAACACTCAAATGAATAATGGGCTGAATATGCTATATAAATAATTGCATAGGGGGGTTTTGCTAGTTTATTTATCACAGAGAGGTTTTTGCTATTTGAAGATTGCACAGGGGTATTTTTTACAGTTTACTCTTAATGAATAATTATTTCTTCATAATCACATAATAAAATTCGAAAATGAGGGGATCCAAAAATATTAAAAATTCATCCTTGATCTCATCTTAATAGACTTGGAGAGTGTTTGGCTAAGCGTATTAGCTGTTAAAGGGAATTTATAAGATATTTAAGAGCTTATAAGCTTTTCCAAAATCTTTTTTTTTTTTTTTAAAT
>NW_012193768.1:1338034-1420051 GCF_000504015.1 Erythranthe guttata | reverse complement strand
TATATATATATAATTAAATAAAAACTTATATATGTTTATGTAGAAAATATATAGATTATCCCTATACTTTTAATATTTACACAGTTTTTCTCAAGTTCTCGTATCTCCATTTTCGGAACATGCCATTTTTCCATATCACTGTTTCCGTGTCCGTGCTACATATATAATTCAATTTTCTTTATTTATTTTAAGTAGAAAGCTAAGTCAAATGAAAGTTTTTCTTTATGTATTTTAGAGAAACCAGAATTAATATTTTAACTAAAAAAATTCAAAATAACACACTTCAGTATGAAATTCAATTTTAGTAATAAAAAAAGCTGAATCAATAGATGTGAGTAGGGGTGTGAACGAGCCGAGCTCGTCTCTTTTGGCTGGCTCGAGCTCGAGCTCGAGTCTATTTTATCGAGCTCGAGCTCGAGTCTATTTTGTCGAGCTCGAATCTATTTTGTCGAGCTCGAGCTCGTCGAGTTCTTCTTTTTTTGGCTCGAGCTCGAGCTCGTGTTAATTTTGTCGAGCTCGAGCTCGAGCCCAATCTCTTTTTTTTTTTTTTTTTTTTAATATTTTTTAATTATTATTTTATTATTAAAAATTATTTTAAAAAAATACAAAATAAAAACTAAATTGTGATTATATATATTTTTTAATATTTGTATTTATTTCTATAATATTTTATATTATTATACATTATTTAAATAAAAATAACATATAAAAAATAAAAAATAATAAAAAATAATAATAAATCCGGCTCGCGAGCTGATGAACAACTAAAATCCGGCTCAAGCTCGGCTCTTCAGAAAGCTCGAGCTCGAAAACCTCGAGCTCGCGAGCTCGAGCTCGAGCTCGAAAACCTCGAGTCCGAGTTCGAGCTTTTTACGAGCCGGCTCGTCGAGCTCACGAGTCGGCTCAGCTCGTTTACCACCCCTAGATGTGAGTGTGTGATGATTTGCCCACATGGCAATATCATAAATTTAAATTAAATTGTTTAATTCAAAATAAATTGGGACTTAAACTAATTGAGGAGCCCAAACTAGATATGATCATATTTATGGCTTCTATGGGCTTTCAACTTTAAGCATCGTCTAAAAAATAACGGAGGCCCAATTATCCAAGATATATTAGTATGCCCATATAATATACAATATGCTTTCAATAAAGCAAATTACGAAAAACTCCCTGAGGCCAATGTAAATTACAAAAAAATTCCCCATATTTACGTAATTATGAAAACTCCTTTAAAATATATGTTGTCATCTTACATAGCCTCTCTGCTATTACTATTAACAGAATCTTTTTTATTCTATGGAATATTACGCTAAAAATGTCATTTTTACCCCTTTAACACGTGTCATTACTATACAGAGAAGGTAATTGTAAGCATATTAATTACCTTTAGGGTAAATTTTAATATATTTAGAAGCTTAATTATTTTTTATTTTAAAACTTTTATGTATTTCTTCATTTTATAATTATCAAAAATAATGAAAAATATATAAAAATATCTTGTAACATCAAAAGTTTTTATTTATATAGTAGTTTTTTGTTTACATTATTTTTAAAAATTATTCAACAAACTCAATTTATGTTTACAAATATTTTTATTATTTAAAAATTAATCTGCCTTGAAACTCTAACGAGAAAGATAATATGAGAATAATTTTATTTCGAGGAATCAAGATCACTCACTTGAGACGATCAATTTGAGATTTTCATAAATGTCCTTCAAAAGCTTTTGATCTATTAACTCCAATTATAACTACAAAATATTCATGTCCGGTACACCGTACCGTACCGAATATCGAAATATTTAATAACTAGTATTTATTTATTTTCTTTTATTTAAATTCTTTAAAGTTACAATAAATTATAAATACTTTTAAATTAATGATTGTTTTCATTATGTACAAATTAACCTCTAATCACTTTTTATTTTAGGGTCGATTATTAAATCTTGAATGTCAAACTCAAGAAATAATTAGTTTAACTATATATTTTTACCAAAATATATTTTTGGTTTCACCGATGTAGAACCTAATTAATTCCATAAAAACCTTTAGGCTAATCAAACTATCGGAACTTTAATTTACTAAAATTCCGATACAGTATTATCGAATATAATTTAAAAAAAATTCGAACTCAAGTTAAATAAGATAATATTTTTTGGGTAAATTACAACTACTCCTAAGGTATGGTTAAATTACGAAAATCTCTATCTTGTTTAGATAATTACAACCACCCCCTCAACTCCTCAAATTTAGTGGAATCTTCGATATTATATGGAATATTATCACTTTTATACCCGTTTTATCTCATTCGAACTCTACATTTTGAAGCAATATGGTCATAATATTAATATGTGTTTTTTGGCTTGTATATATATATATATATATATATATATATATATATATATATCAGATTGTGGTGTATCAGAAACTATATATTTACACAAAACAAGTACAAACTAGAACACATTCCACGAAATCTAGATGATTATGTTGAATTTGACACTATAAGGGTGGAGGTATAAGAAACAAACATAGTTGAGGGGTAGATGTAATTATCCAAACAAGAAGGGTGTGTTTGTAAATTGACCATACCTCAAGGGTGTGTTTGTAATTTACCTTATTTTTTTCAACTACTAAATACTAATTAAACCACTCCTTGGCCCACGTTATCCAAACTTTTGAAACATGTGATAAAACGCGGTACAATTTTGTTACCCAAATTTGAACGCGTGTTTTGACGCGTCGAATTGTTAAAAAAAAGAAAAGAAAACGTGTTCCACGCGGAACAATTTTATAGTCAAGACAGCAGCCACTTGGTTGACTCGTCAATAATTTTCCAAGTAGTACATTCCGCTACGGAAGCTGTACGCTAACTACTCCACGCACTTTCCCTTATATAAATGGTACTCTTCGGCCATTGGTTGTTCACCCATACATTCACAGTACCTTTGATCGATTGAGCTAAATAGCTAATTTCCTCTGCAATTTTCTACGAAGAATTCTAGAGAGAGAAATTCTAGAGAGAGAAACAGAAACAGAAACAGAACCAGAACCAGCCATGGCGACCTTGACCTTTCCTCCGCTGCTTACTTCGCCTCGCGATGATGCTACGCATCTCTACAAAGCTTTCAAAGGTTTTTTTTTTTTTTTAATAAATTATTATCTTCTGTTTTTGGCTCGTTTTATAGTTTGTGTGATGTAATTTTGAACTCTTTTCGGTTGGATTGATATGTTTGAAGCAAATTAGGTTAGTTGATTTCTCGTTTGTAATGTGATTTATATTTTATTATTTTCAGTGATTGGAGGAACCTGCGCACCAAATTCCCCATTTGCTTATATTATATTGTGTAGAAAGAAATCAATTTTTTTTCGCCTGTTAATTATTTAATTACATGAGGGGATTTGGTGCAAAGGTTTTGCATTTCTGTTAATATGGGTGATTTATGCATGGAATCCCCTTCTCTAATTAACTGTTATAATTAATTTATTAATGAAATAAGGGTTTCCGTACAAGGAAAAAAATAAACAATTGGGGGATTTTACTTGATAATTAAAACACGAGGGGGTTTGGTGCATATTTTTTTAATACATGGTTTTTTTTTTTTTTATTAGATACCGCTTGCAAATAAAGCAACTAGTGAAACACTATTTTTTTGTCAATACATTCTAACGAGCATGCATTGTAAATTCGTATAATGTTTATTTGAGCTGAAAATCGCATACTATTACTTCTTACTATTAATTGCATTGTTTAGGTTTCGGTTGCGATACGGCAGCAGTAGTTAATATCCTTGCCCATAGGGATGCAACGCAGCGTGCACTTATCGAGCACGAGTACAGAGCTATGTACTCTGAAGAACTTTCTAAACGCCTTGCTTCGGAACTTCGTGGTGATATCGAGGTACTGAGAAAGAATCATCCAATATTATATTATTTTCTCGATACTTTTAACTAAAAGATTGTGCTTTCAGATTTCTTTATAAACGACTTCTTTATAATTTGTGTTTTATTAATGATTTTTCAGAGGGCAATCTTACTTTGGATGCCTGATCCTGCTGTAAGGGACGCAACAATAGTAAGGAAAGCGTTGACTGGTGATGTCGTTAATCTGAAAGTTGCTACTGAAGTAATATGCTCTCGTACTTCGACACAAGTGCAGCACTTGAAACAAATTTACCATGCTCGGTTTCATTCTTACCTTGAGCGTGATATTGAGTCTCAAGCATCTGGCGATCTCCAAAAGGTAATCTCTCTCTCTCTCTCTAGAATCTCTCTAGAATCATTTACACCGATGTTATATATCTATTTGTACCAGTGTGAAAGAAAGATATTTGGACCATGTCAAGTAGCATAGATGGCAACTTGCATGCCTCACGTAGAAGTTTTATGATTAGTTATGTGGCTTTGAATGTGATCTCCATACTGATTAAAACATTTTTTTGGGGTTACCAATACATATTGTATGTATCCTTTTAGGCCTCGTTTGGTTGGGGAAATTAGCCATTATTAACTAAATAATTGGACTTTGTTTGATGTCCCTAATAACTTGCCGGGTTGACCCGCAAATATTATGTTATCATGCCTTATCTTGCCTTCTAGGCATGTTTTTTTCTTGGACCTTCCAAAGGTCCAATAATACAATGGGGTTTCATTAGATTATTTAATCTTATCTTGGCAACTAAACGAGGCCTAAGTGTTAATGACACTCATCCTTCATCTTTATATTTTTTTCTTTTTCCTTGTTGAAGAAAACCCTTTATTTGGTTTACTGATACATATTATTATTTATCTCCTTTAATTCGAGTGGAGTTTTAAGATTACGATATGTTTTTGTGGACCCCAACTCATTAATAACGTTGCTTATTTTGCCCAAGTACTTTTTTCCCATACGAGTTGCTTATATGAAAGCATTCAGAACATAGTGGAATCTGATTTATTAAACAAAGTAACTGAAGAAAATTGGTATATTTGATTGTGAAGGTGGTATGAAATTATAGAATCATCTATGTGCTCAAGGCAAAACGAAAAACAGTCTCTTCTCGGGCAAAAAATGGTGTAACTGCAGGAATATAAATATATCACAGCAAGAACTTTATTCGAATCATTCTTGTGACTTGTGTATATAAATTTAAATAACTACAGCATAATTATGTCTAACTGTGTTTTGATCTATTTCAATGGTCTTCAATTTTGCAGTTGTTACTTGCCTGTGTTAGCGCAATTCGGTACGAAGGTCCAGAGGTTGACAGGGCAATGGCAGAGCATGATGCTAAATCTCTTTACAAAGCTGGGGAAAAGAAGCTAGGAACCGACGAGAAGATTTTCATACGCATCTTTTCTGAAAGAAGTCGTGCACATTTGGCTTTTGTTTCTTCTGCTTATCATAACATGTACGGGAACTCGCTGAAAAAGGTGAAAAAAGCTTTTCATTTAAACAACATTATATCCTTAAGATTTGCTTTCCGTTTGTTGGCTAAATAGACATCTTTTTTGCAGGCCATAAAAAAAGAGACCTCCGGGAACTTTGAGTTTGCACTCCGAACCATATTGCAGTGTGCTGAAAACCCTGCAGTATACTTTGCTAAGGTAAACGACGTTTTATCTTAAGAATACACAAGTCAAATTCCCCTTCTATTTCAATCTCCTGAATCATTATTATATTGCTTATCCTGTATGTGTTCAACGAGTTTCTGGTTATAAAGGTTACGATTTTCTGCTTTGACTAGTACTCTTCATGGTTTTGATCACACTCGAAACACGTTGAAATACACTATTCTTGCAAAATGATTTGGAATATAACTCCATCGATACACGCTTACATTTACTGACCCTGTATTTCATTTCGAAATGATTTAAGGTGCTGCATAAGTCAATGAAGGGAGCTGGAACTGACGATTCAACACTTACGAGAGTGATAGTAACAAGAACCGAGATCGATATGCAGTACATAAAAGCAGAGTACCAAAGGAAGCATGGCAAAACGCTGAATGATGTTGTTCATTCCGAAACTTCAAGTCATTTCAGGGCATTTCTTCTCGCTCTTTTAGGTCCAGCTCATCGCTAGTTGTCCGAAAAAGAATCAAGCTCCTCAATAAAAAAATAAAATAAAGGCTATCCTTTGTTCTTCAAGTTTCTGCTTTCTTCTTCTGTATATGTAGTAGTGTATTTTGTTACTTCCACGTGGGAATGTAGTAAAACGTGTGCAGCGTGGTTTTGGATTGCATGTATGTTTTGTTATTACTTCCTAAAGAATATTGTGTAGATCTGTCTGAAGTTGTGGATTGTGAAAAAAAGTTTAATGAAGTACGTTTTAGTGAATTTTGATTACTTGAGTAGTTTTAATATTACACTCTCTTCACCTTAGCTCCTCCTACACCGCCGTCAAGGAGTCTGTACATCAAAACACTTTCACCGCTGTCTTGCAACGACCGACGTATTGTGTGACAGAGGTTCTCCCATCCGTTTGATAATATACGCTTTAATATTTTAATTAACTATAGTCGATTAATAAATCAACTACACAAACAACATTGTCGATTTACATTTAGTTTAATGCAGGATTTCGAAAAAAAACATAACGTAATCCAGAATTTTGCGAAAAAAACATAAGAAAAGGATTATCATTAATTATTTTCATGTAGCAAACCTATCCCAATGCAGTTTTAAAAGGGGTTTTCACTAATTATCCCAAGCATGGGGAATTTGCCGTAATTTGTCCTTCAAATTCAAATAAGGACAAATTTGATATGAGTAAATAAGGGGAAGACGATCCCAACTCCATGGACATGATTTTCGAGTTGCCGAAAGTGATGTTGCACATAATACCGTATTTCCTCTCCTAAGAAGATGCTGTCCGAACATCAGCCTTGTCCAAATCATGGCGTAATATTTGGTGTACTCGCCCCAATCTCGATTTTTTGGAGGACTCCTTCAAAGGAAGCAAAGAAGAATTTTTATCACTGTGGGAAATACTTTGCAGCTGTACAGTGATCAAAGGATGTCCTTAAAGTAAAAGTTTTGTACAGTCCTTCATCAAATACTTATCGGGCCAAGGGATAGGGACCCCGGGGGCGAGTGATTTTGCTTTTTGGTGCAAAATATAGGGACCTGAGCTAAATTTAATTCCGTAACTTTCGTCTCAATCTATACTTTCCGACGAGATATTATGTCATGTAAGCGTGATTAAAAAAAAGGGTTGAATACAAATTGCACCCCTGTACTATCACCAGTGTCGCATGTACCCCCTGTACTACAAAATGCGACAAAGTGACCCCCCCAATTTAACGGTGGACCTTCAAACCTCTGACACTGTTAGTTTATGTGGTGTAGTTACCTTTTTATCTTTACATTTATATGATATAAATAAACACTTTTTAACTTTTTTATTTGGCCAATTATTTTATTTTATTATGTAGCACTCCGGTTGTATTGAAAAGTGGTTCTAGAAAAATATGCTACGTAGTGTTTGGACGTGAAAAATAAAATTCATGAATTTTGAGAATTAGAATTACGGGAAGCATTTTCAATCAAAAATTTTTGAGCTGAAAATGAAATTATAAAATTTCAGAAATTTAAAAAGAATTTAAAAATATTATCCATAATAAAATAGTTTCATAAATTTTGGGTGAATTTTTAGGCTGGGAACAAAATTGCAAAATTTTATAAATGTAAAAGGAAATTATAAACAATTTTCAGAATATAATTTTTTGTCAGAAAATTTGTGTGAAATTTTTGCGTTGTGAATAATAAAATCAGGGAAGAAACATGAAAAAAATGTGAGTAAATTGAGTACAAGAAATAAAGAAATAAAGATATTCACTTTTATATACAACCAGAGAGGTATTTTCATCCGAAATTGTCCAATATCAAGTGCAATAGACAATGACCTTTGTAAACGAACGGCAAATACCCCACTCTCACTTCACCAAACAATTTCAAAACACAAAATTAGGGATTTTAGTCCGAAAATTGTGAGAAACTTCCATTGTTTCTTCGATTTAAAAACTATCCTGGTGTTTCCCGTCACAAGGGTTAAAAAATCATGAGAGAAGGAACACAAAATAGGACGCATGTAATGTATGGTTTCAATTCAAACAATTTGGAATTTTGGGAGAGAAGAACCCTAATTTTTCAATCCTAATGTGTAATCCGTGGGTTACATGACTAGGGCTTTGGCTTGGGTATGACAAAGCAGTATATATACCTGAAATGACGACAATCCCGTGAGTGGACGGACTTTTGCCAGTTCTGGTAACAAATAGGCCGGAAGTTTGACTTCGGGGCAAAGTGCAAAAAAAATATATTTTACAGGGGATGTCTTTGTTTTTTTTTTTTTTTTTTTTTTTTTTTTAATTTCTAGGGGGCAAAGTGCAGTTTTTCCTTTATTTATTTATCATACAAAATACAAATATACTAGAAATTTAAGATTATGAACTAACAACTATAATATACCATCAACTTGTGATATATTGATTTTTAGTTTTTAATTCGAATATCGCAAGAAATTAATATAGAAGGCATTGTGCCATGAGAAGTATAATTAAAAGGTGGATTTTGCCAATTTTGAAATATTAGGGTGCAAAGCGCAACAAGGGATAATTTTGGGGTGCAAAGAGCAATTCACTTGTTGTAAGCAGTAGAAATTAATTTGGATTCTAATTCGATTCCATCTAGGCATTCAGCACAACCTTTATTTAGCAAACCCTTACAGAAAAAGTGTAATCAATCTGCAACCTCGTCCAGAACAAAATTATTAGGGTTTAGGGTTTATTAGATTAGAGGCATGAAGAAGGCGAAAGGCGAAGAGGGTTCGATCTCGATGGACATGATATCCGATTTGCCGAAAGACATCTTGCAGAGAATATTGTCTCTCCTCTCCCAAAAAGATGCTGTTCGAACCTCTGCATTGTCCAAATCATGGCGTTACGTTTGGTGCACACGCCCCAATCTTGATTTCTCCGACGACACCTTCGTAGGAAGCGTAAAGGAATTTCAAACCGCCGTCGACAACGCTTTACAGCGATACCGCGATCAAAGCCTGTGCTTGGAGGAGTTTCGTCTCTCTATATGGCTAGACGGTTACCTGAGCCGCGAATCGGTTTCGCTCCTCGATAAATGGATCCCGTTATTCAGAAACATGGGCGTCAAGGACTTTCGTCTCTCCGTTATTTCCGGCCGTCAGGTTGAATACGTAACAACTCTGCCCGGCGTAGTACTAGAAGCCGAATCTCTCAAATATTTGTACGTGAGGAGATTCGGTTTGTCCCCCGGCAACACGATACTCTTCAAGCGTATAAAAAGAATCCATCTGGACGAATGCCGCATTGACGGAGACATGCTTGATAAGATAATCTCGAGCTGCCCTTTGATTGAATCTATGCATCTGGAAAGATGTCGAGGCTTAGCAGATGTTAAGGTCAACGGTCTTCGTAATCTCAAGGACTTCTACTATGAAGAATTCGAAGAGAAAAGGCATCATCCGAGCATCGAAATTGATTATCCTTCGTCTCTCGAAACCGTCAATATTATTTACGGCGACATGGTTTGGTTCCGCAATGCGGATTTTTGTATGCTCGATCGTTTATATCTACACGGAGTGAGTTCTTCGTTTGAGCTCTTCTCGACGTGCGAGTTTCCGATTCTCAAATCCTTGTTTATTATTTCTTGCAGCGGCCTCGAAGAATCTTCCAATCTATATATCAATGCCCCAAACATACTCTATTTTGAATACAATTCCGACCGATGGTCAACACTTTCCATCTCTTTCGCAACAACTTCCAACGAGTGGGATTCGCATGTAACCCTACCCTATTGGCCTTCTTCTTCGGATAAACTCGTAAGCATAAGTCAACTCCTCAACTCGTTGAGCCAATCTAAAATATTTCTGACGATTTCAAGATGTGCTTTAGAGCTTCCGTGCCTCTCTGATGTACCGTACAATGGTTGTAATAAACCGGTTGCAGTGGAGGGATTGAAGTTGAAATTTGAGGTGTATTCCTTTTCGTTCCGTGTGCGCAGTATTTTTCAGTCTTGTCGTCCGAGAAAGATTTATGTGTACTTTGTGTGCAAATGGGATTTGGTGTATTTGTGGGAGAGTGCATTAATGCAGGGAGAAAGTGGAAACCAAGATCAGCTCAGAGAGCAGTGGCATCGAGATTTGGAGGAAGTAAGAGTCGAAATTTACGACGATCGTAATAATGGATGGCATCCGATAACTCTGTCGTCAGGTTCGGAGTTTCCCGAATGTCGTGAGTGGGAAAATATTTCTCCTCGTTTTTCGTTGAAATGGAGAGAAGCTTAGTTCCTAATCTGACCTCTTTCAGTCTTTCTGTGTTTTTGGTTTGAGTTGTAATTTGAATGCTTTTATATTAAAGTTATTAGGCTTTATTTCAAGTATTTTTACGTGATATATTCACATAAGGAGCAAGAAGTGTGCATATATATGGAGTATATACCTCAGTCATCGTAATCTTCGGGAGGGTAAATATCATTAAACCGTCTAAACTTTACCTGTTTTTGCGGATTGCCACCTCAAAAAAAAAAAAAAAAAAAAGAGCTCCGATCCCACCTAAACTTAATAAAGATGTGTCACGTTGCCTTTTACTTCTGATTTTGAAGCCAAAATGGCCGGAATTAGACGTATGTGCATTGCAGATGCGATTTGTACGGTTTTTTCTTTTGTCCACTTCCGCCTCCTCGTCTTCGTCATCTTCTTTTTTCCACAACATAATTTCGAGCGTATGTATTTCTGTGTTCTTGGTTTGATATGTATTTTGAATGCTTTATATTAAAGTTATTAAGCTTTATTTCAAGTATTTTTACGTTATATATATTCAAATAAAGAGCAAGAGGTGTTGCATATGCAGTGTTTGCAGAGTACCAATGGAAGCATGAGCGACCAAACAAACACATGCTTGTTTAATAACAAACACCTGAGTCATTGTAATTTTCGGAAGGGTAAATAGCATTAAATCGCTTCGATCCCACTTGAACTTAATAAATTGTGCCACATTGCCTTTTTCTTATGACTTTCAGGCCAAAAGGGCCGGAATTAGATGCGTGTGCGTTGTAGATGCGATTTGTAAGTTCTTTTTTCGTCCTCTTCCTCCTCCTCGTCTTCGTCTTCTTCTTTTTCTTTCCACAACATAACTTCGAGCGTATAAATTAAAACGCGGAAACACAAAAATTATAAAGAATTACTGAAAAAACTGTTTTCTTTCAATAAAAACTCACTAAATTATTCGATTCATGGATATTTGTTTGTAATTATTAAAAATGGTAGAAATCTTTGGTAGAACATATATATTTTTCAGATAACTTAATACGATTTAGTTGAAGTATACTTTTTTTTTTGTTCTTTTAGTTTTTTGTAAGATAATGTTTTTAGGAGAAAAAAGTTGATAGGTTGATGAGATGTATTTTTAGTTTTGCACTTTATAGTTTTTGAAAGATTAATGAATAAAAAAATTGATTTGACATTTGATATTCTAAAAAATACCACTAAGAATATTAAATTGCATTTACTAGCTTAAAAATTTCATCGAGGCTGCATCACGCATGATCGTGTTTCGAGGGTGGAAAGTGTTAAAAATATTTTTTTTGAGTGTGCAAAGTGCCAAAAAACTATATTCCAATGGTGCAAAGTGGAATTAAGCCAATCTTAATCATAATTTTGAGCTAATTGCACATAACCCCTGTGTAATTTCAAATGGTCGAATAATCCCTCGTATTAAAAAAATAGCAAGAACCACCCTATGTTATTTTTTACGAGACACACTGCCCCTTATTTTGTTTTTTTCGGTTGCTTTAGCTGAATTAACAAAATTACCCTTAGAAAAACAAAATACTGGACCAAATTAAAAAAAAGGGGAAAGTACAGTTTGCACCCCTGAACTATAGGGTTTGTTGCAAACACCTCTCTGAACTACGAAACGTATCAAAATGATCCCTCCATATCCACCATTTTCTCCAGCCCTTCGCAGCCTGCTACGCCGCCTCTTCAGCCCTCGACAGTTGCTCCGCCGACACAATTATCCAAATCAGAGTGGCGTGATTATGATTTTCAGATTTTTGAGGTGAAGAAGAGCAGAGGAGAGGGGCATCACGATCTGATGGTAGCGGCGGCGATTGGAGAGCAACCCATGGTGGAGTGCGGTGGTTGAAGGTTCCTGCGTGGACGCGGGGATGGAATTGATGGTGGTAAAATGAGAATTATAGGGGCAATTATGTTATTTCACGTCTCAAAATCCATTTCTACTCGCATATATCTGCGAGTGTGCAACACGAAAGTGTTCGGGAGGTTTATGCCTTTTGACTAAATTTTACAGGGGTTTTTTTCTAGTTTATTTATTACAGGGGTGTAGCAACAAATTCTTATATGCGATTTAGACAAACAAGAAAAACTTGCACAAATATAAATTTATTGAATTAAAAATAAACATTGCGGGTTACAAAATCTAATTTAATCCTCTGATTCTTCTCTCAAGAACAATATATGTTGACTTTGAATTTCGGAGTCGGGTCGTTGACTTGATCTTCTCCGGATTTGATTTTGAACTTGAATAACGTCTTCCGAGGGTCTTGCGACTTGAATCTCGGATCGAACGCAGAACTTTGACGGGTTTTGACTTGAAGATCTTGGAGTTCTTGATGGATTTGGCCCTTCAATCTTCCTTCGATCTTGATTTGTTGAACTTTGACGGGTTTCGACTTGAAGATCTTGGAGTTCTTGATGGATTTGGCCCTTCAATCTTCCTTCGATCTTGATTTGTTGAAGAACACCCTCGATTTGATGAAGAACGCCTTGAATTTGATGAAGATGACTTGAATGTTGTAGAGAGAATTTTCTCCTACGATTTTTATTCTTCTTGAGTTGTGTTTTGAATTGTGTAGGGAGGGTCCCTATTTATAGTGGTAGAATAAGAGTCCTACACAAAGTCTTCTTGATGACGTGGCGCGATTTGATTGGCTCTCTTTAAATTGATATTTATCTCTTCTAACTTGGAAGAGAAGAAATAATCCTATTGGCCAATAATTAATTGATAATTATCTCCATAACTTATTTTGCAAGATAAATTATAATTGAATTTAGACACAATTTAATTGGCTAATTTAATTAACCAATTAATTAATTTTATGCGTCTACAAATGCCTTCTCGAGACTTGTTCACGGACAATGCATCTTGGAGTGAATGAGTCTCGATAATTGCTCAACTTCAATT
This sequence comes from Erythranthe guttata, assembly GCF_000504015.1. Next base: position 1,406,829 of record NW_012193768.1, on the reverse strand, counting down.
GCAACTTGATCTAGCAAAGCGCATATATCTTTTGAAATCATGACTGAACTTAGAGAGATTCTAAGTTGCCTACGTACCCTATAAAGGGATCAAGTCATAACGTAGTTCAAAATATATCATTTTGAGGGATATCGTGCACAGTTTATACTCATGTGGACAAGGAGAAACATTTGCAGTTTAAGCTCGTGCTGAAGGAGCATTTGACTTGAATTTGTAGATAGTTTATGCTCGTATCAAGGAGCCTTGACTTGATTTCGATATATAGATAGTTTATGCTCGTATCGAGGAGCCTTGATTTGATTTGGATATATAGATAGTTTATGCTCGTATCAAGGAGCATTGACTTGATTTGGACATGTAGATAGTTTATGCTCGTATCAAGGAGCCTTGATTTGACTTGGATATCTAGATAGTTTATGCTCGTATCAAGGAGCCTTGACTTGACTTGGATATATAGATATTTTATGTTCGTATCAATGAGCCTTGATTTGACTTGGATAGTTTATGCTCGTATCAAGGAGCTTTGATTTGATTTGAAATTGTAGACATTTTAAACTTGTGTCAAGAAGTACTTCATTTGATTTGGACATGTAGATCTTTTAAACTCGTGTCAAGGAGTACTTCATTTGAGTTGGGCATATAGACCTTTTAAACTCGTGTCAAGGAGTGATTTACTTGATTTGGACTTGTAGACCTTTTAAACTCATGCCAAGGAGTGCTTAAATGTATTTGGACATGTAGACCTTTTAAACTCGTGTCAAGGAGTGCTTCACTTAATTTGACTTGTCATATTGCATATGGTGTTGTTTCTTCAAAAGACTTGCCCCCATCCTCATGATCTTCTTGTTCTTCTTCAACATGTTCTTCTTTGAGCTGATACGACTTTTGGAATGAAGGTTCTTCGACTTCATTTGCAGTTATGCTCAATTCCATATCATATGCTCGAGTGGCCAACTCTTCAAAACTTTTAGGTTGAATTCATTGAAGAATATATCGGAGTACCCATTGCATTCCTTGGATGCACAGTTCAATAGCTGATGTCTCGGGCAGTCGATCCTTGCAATTAAGACTCAAATTTCTCCAACGGTTGATGTAGTGGATGACAGGTTCCTTCTTCCATTGGCGGGAATTGGTGAGCTCAATCATGCTGATTGTTCTTCGAGTGCTGTAAAAGCGGTTGAGAAATTCTTCCTCCAAGTGCTTCCAACTATCAATGGAGTTTGCCCCAAATCAATGTACCAATCAAACGTGTTGTCTTTGAGCGATCGGACGAATTGCTTGACGTGGTGATCTCCGTACGTCCCGACATCATTGCAAGCCTCGACGAAGTGTGCCACATGTTGCTTGGGGTTGCCTTTCCCGCTTTCTTCCAACTTGTCTTTGATGGTTCCACTGATCAGCGTCTTGATCTACATGAATCATCCATTCTGGAGAAACTTGAAGTTCTTGAGCTGGAGCCTTCTCGTTTCAACTGGTTGTTGCTTTGTGGATGTCTCAACTTCGTCTTGAACATCTATCTGATTCTCCACAGCTTGACTAGCATCGGCTTTGTCCATCTTGTTGATCAACTCGGCAATTTGAGAATCTCGCTGTTGAACATGCTTTGCGAGTCCCTCAATGGCCTTTCTCAAACTTGCAATTTGCTCCTCCATGGTTGTAGCGTTTGTTTTCATGACGGATGCCACCTCTGAGTAGCTTGATGTTGAACGAGGCGTGGGCTGTGAAATCTCTCGTTTTGAACCTTCCACGTCTGCGTTTGTGTTGACAAGAGGTGGTAAGCCTTTCTGAATGGTTTGAGGCGTTGAGTTAGTCTCGGAGGATGCATGCAGCTTCTTAGCCATACTCCTTGTACCTAAGCCACACTTGATGAATCCGAAGTAGCAATATTCATTGTGAATGTAGAGCAGTCACTGCAACACTTCGAGGATCTTCGAGAGAGAGAAGAGATGAGAGGTAGAGATGTCCCACCGGGCGTGCCAAAATTTGTAGCAACAAATTTTTTATCTGCGATTTAGACAAACAAGAAAAACTTGCACAAATATAAATTTATTGAATTAAAAATAAATATTGCGGGTTACAAACTCTAATTTAATCCTCCGATTCTTCTCTCAAGAACAATATATGTTGACTTTGAATTTCGGAGTCGGGTCGTTGACTTGATCTTCTCCGAATTTGATTTTGAACTTGAATAACGTCTTCCGAGGGTCTTGCAACTTGAATCTCGGATCGAACGCATAACTTTGACGGGTTTTGACTTGAAGATCTTGGAGTTCTTGATGGATTTGGCCCTTCAATCTTCCTTCAATCTTGATTTGTTGAACTTTGACGGGTTTCGACTTGAAGATCTTGGAAATTTGATGAAGATGACTTGAATGTTGTAGAGAGAATTTTCTCCTACGGTTTTTATTCTTCTTGAGTTGTGTTTTGAATTGTGTAGGGAGGGTCCCTATTTATAGTGGTAGAATAAGAGTCCTACACAAAGTCTTCTTGATGACGTGGCGCAATTTGATTGACTCTCTTTAAATTGATATTTATCTCTTCTAACTTGGAAGAGAAGAAATAATCCTATTGGCCAATAATTAATTGATAATTATCTCCATAACTTATTTTGCAAGATAAATTATAATTTAATTTAGACACAATTTAATTGGCTAATTTAATTAACCAATTAATTAAGTTTATGCGTCTACAAGGGGAATTTTCGCTATTTCAAAATTACAGGGATACCTTTTGCATTTACTCAATTTTGATTCCCCATCTTTCATCCTAATCGACAACAACATATACTACAAGAAAAAGTTGCATTAGCGACATCCCAATTGTGACAAAAGCAAAAGTTGTCACTTAATGCACACATTAAGTGACAACATCTTTTTTACTGTCACTAATAGCTCTTTTTGTTGTCACTTAATCATTATTTATTGTTTCTATAGAGCATTAGCGACACCCCGTCAGTAAGCATAGTGACAACGGTTTTTGTCTAACTATATGAAAAATAAGTGTTGTCACTCAAAATAATTTTTTTTGTAGTGATACTGATTTAAATAATCAAGTTTAACCAAACACAATATGCTTTCGCTTTTGCATTTTAATTGGGTAAATAGCATTTAACCCCTGTGGTTACAAATTTTTGCAAATGGCTCCCTTGTGCTCGTAATATCAGTACATAACCCTTATGGTTTAGGAATAGCTTCCGTTAGTTTTTCGGTTAAACTTAAACGTGTGTGTCAAACTTCAATATACTTAATTAAGAATCCTTCGTAATTGAGAATTATATTTCAATATCATTAAAACAGTGACATATAATAAGGGTAACTTTTATTATTACTTTTTAGGGCAGATTACGGCCACCCCTCATTTATGGTCAAATTACGAAAACCCCCTCCTGTTTGAGTAATTACAGTCACCCCTCAACTATGTATTATTTTACGAAAAAAACCCTCAAAAGGTAAATTTAGGGATGTGCGATCGGTAAAACCGAACCAAAATTTTGGTATGACAACATTTCATACCGTTTGGCGTCTACTGAAATGAATACACGATTTGATTCAGTAAATAACCGAATTACATAAATTTTATGTAAAAATATTTAAAATAAGGGTGTTGGCTGTAATTACCAAAAAAAAGGGTTTTCTGTAATTTGGCCCTACTTTTTATTATATATGTACATGGAAGGTGGGAAAGGGAGATCTTCTCTAAATACTTAAGAATCCTTAAAGAAGGAAAACACGCTGCGTAAGATTTTTCTTTTAATTATTTGTATGATTTGTTAGGCTGACAAATTGATTAGGGTTTATTAATAAATCGGCGATTCTTATATCAAAATCTTTTTGAGCAGTATTTACGTAACAATGAAAACGGCAAAAAGGGAAGACGGTTCCAATTCCGTGGACAAGATATCCGAGTTGCCAGAAGGTATCTTGCAGGGAATATTCTCTCTCCTCTCCCAAGAAGAGGCTGTCCGAACATCTGTCTTGTCGAAATCGTGGCGTAATATTTGGTGTACTCGTCCCAATCTCGATTTGTCAGACGTCACATTCAAAGGTAACAAACAACATTTTCTCTCCGTTGTGAACACCGCTCTAGAACTGTATCGTGATCAAAGGCTGTGCGTAGACGAATTTCGTCTATGCATATCGGTAGGGCATTCGGATCACGAAATTTTTTATCTTCTTGAAAAATGGGTCCGAACACTCACGAATATGAGTGTGAAGAAGTTTTGTCTCCGTAATAGTTCGAAAGATAGAAACGGGCTTGTTGAACTGCCACCTGTAGTCCTTGGAGCCGAATCTCTGCAACATTTGCACGTGGAGAATTTTATGTTGAACCGAAAGGCTATTCGGAGGCTAGTGATCTTCAAGCATCTACGATCACTTCGTCTCGATGGAGTCTCGATTAGCGACGAGATTTTTAAGAAGATAATCTCGAGGTGTCCTTTGGTTGAAAATATTTGTGTCGACGAATGTATAGGTCTAGGAAAAATCGAGTTGAATAATCTTCTTAATCTCAAGAACTTTTATTTTTCTGATATGGACGACGAGCATATTTGTACCATCGAAATCCACGCGCCGTATTCTCTTGAAACCATCCATATTCTAGAAGGCGATATTTGGTTCCACAAAGGAGCGGAGTTTCGTAATCTCAACTCTTTAAATCTGATCGGTGTGAAATCGTCGTTCCACCACTTGTCGTCGTGTAAATTCCCGGTTCTTGAAACGTTTGGAATTCGCGATTGTGACGGGCTCAAAGAGATTCAACTATTTATCGACGCACCAAAGATTCGCTCTTTTGATTACTGCGGAGAGTTTGTCCCATCCATCTCTATAGCAACAACTTCAAGCAAGTGGAGTTCAGATATAAATCTATGGTTTCGGCATTCGAGCGATGCGTCTACTTTGTATTTCCTCAAGCTAAAAGAACTGCTCAAGTCATTAAGCCAATCGGAAATTTCTCTGAGTTTTCTTTCAAATTACATGAATACCGATATGGCGCACGTGTTTCCAGAAAACAATCAGGGACAAGAAATAGATGATGGTGGTAATAAAACTGCGGTTGTGGTGGAGAGCTTGGCATTCGGTTGCCCTTTATCTTCGAATTTATCTCTTTTAAACCGTGCGCTTAGTATTTGTCGTCCAAGAAACATCAAATATAGTTGTCTCTGCCTCGACAAAGGGGAGAGGGAAAGGATTGAGTGTCTGTGGAAGATTAATTCTAATGCAGATGATCAGTTCAGAAAGTTGTGGAAACGAGATTTGGAGCAAGCGAGCTTGGAGATTAAGAAGAAGACCGGCGGAGAAGAAGAAAAAGAAGAATGGCGTACGATAACTCTGTCGGAATTGCAAAACTATGATGTCGATAGTAAAAAAGAATGTCACCACGTGAGTTTGTCGGAATTGCTGTGGTACCATCAAGAAATAGATAAAAAAGGATGTCATCACATGAGTTTGTCGGACGATCAAGAAAGAGAACGTATTTTTACTCGCTTTGCATTGAAATGGAGACAAGATGAAAACTAATTATGGAATTTGGTAGTGTTGGTGGTATGGTAAACCAGCGTGTTTTCATCAACTACATTTTTGTTCTTTTCCAAATGTTTTTTTTTTTCTTTTTTTTTTTTTGCTGAAATAGTTTGTGGTTTTTGAGGAATCTTTCATAATTTTTGCATTCTGTACATTAAATTTGCCTAGTTAAGGTTTACAGTATTTAAAGCAATGTTCTAAAAATTTCTCGTGGCGGCTGATGTATATCGGCTGCAATATCGGTGGCGGTTATAAACCTTTACGTTTTTTTTTTTGTCGGGCGGTTTGGAAAGTTGGGTTTTTGACGGTGAGGCGGTTTGTGACGGTGTGTGGCGATTTGAGGCGGGTCAAACCGATATATTGTTTTTTTGTTTTTGGTTATTTCTCGGAAGCAACTAACCCCGGTTAAAAAATTGGGACTATTAGTGAGAACCCCCTCCACCTTTATTTTAATAAGGATGGATCCAGCTCTTTTTTCTTTATTAGTGGGAGACCCATCCTTTTTTTATTCTCAAATTTACCCTTCCTCTATTCACTACCTATTATAAACTACTTTGATACACTTTTAATTTTTTTTTATTTTGTATTTTAATTTTAAATTTCATTTTTTTATTTATTTCTTATTTAAAAAAAATATTTAAAAAAATATTTTTTTAACTTTTTTATTATATTTTTAAAAAATATTTTTTTACTATATTTTTTTGTCTTCACTTAAAACAACTATATTTCAATAAAACAACTATTATTAAAACAACTGTTATTAAAACAATATGATTAAAACAACTATATATCTCCAACAACTCTCATTTATCAAAATCAACTATTACATTCAACTAAAAAGTAATAAAAACAACTATATTGCTGACGAAAACAACTATATTATATTGTTGTTCGAAAACAACTATATTGCTGTACGAAAACAACTATATTGCTGTACGAAAATATCTATAAATCTGTAAATAACACCACACAATTTCAACAAAAACAAAACCTACATTATACTATTGATTGAACACAAAATTAGCCTTCTATATAAGAATTCAACAAAAAACTCCAATTAAGAAAATTAAGATTCGAGAATTGGATTCCAAAAACAAAAATCAGAGAAGAAGAAGAACAACAACAATGAAACAATGGGGCGGTGGTCTGTATTGAAATCTCAGACGCAATATCAACCCTAGCGCCGCTGCATAATCTCGTCTTTCTCCCTAGCGAAAACCCTAACGCCGTCCTTGACGAGAGAATCCCAGGGGTGAAGACCATCTTCTTTTCGCGTCGGTGGAGGGAGGAACGCCGTTGGGAGAAGAGAATAACGATGGCGGCGCAGAGATTGAAGAGGGTTGGAGGCGGTGGCAGAACACAGATGGAGGAGAGTTGGAGGCGGCCGATATGTAGAGAGAAAAGAGAGAGAAGAATAAGAGAAATAGAGAACGTGAAATATGTTTAATTATTTTAGATATAATAGGGCAAATTAGGTATATTAGTAATGTCTAAAATAATATTAATTAAAAAAATATTATTTAATATAAGGTGGGGGGTTTTCACTAATAATGAAAAGGAGGTTATATATATCCACCTTAATATAAGTAAATGAATTGGGGGGTTTTCACTAATTATCCCTAAAAAATTTAGCAAAAACCCCCTTATGAAAATTAGTCAAAGACTATAAGGACCTTGACAGTTCATCTTAGATTGTCGATAGGCTACGACGACGACAATCCCGATCATGAATCCGCAACGCATCTTGAAAATTGGATCCGAAGACTCGCGAACATGGGTACAAAGGAGTTTTATCTCTCCATCCGTCCAAAATATTATAAACGTTATCGGGACAAGAACGAATACGCGATCAATCTTCCCTCGGTGGTCTTCGAAGCCGAATCTCTCCGAGGTTTGCGTGTCGTAAGATACAAGATGGACACAAAGGATAAAAATAATAATAATAATAATAATTGCAAGATTCTCTCCAAGCATCTCAAAAGGCTTCATCTCGAAAAAGTCATCATCGATGACGAGACTTTTCAGCACATAATCTCGGGCTGCCCTTTGATCGAGACCATGTCTCTCGAATCGTGCAAGGGGTTGAAAAACATTAAGGTGAGTGGTCTTTGCAAACTCAAGAAGTTCGTAATTCACAATTATTGTGGAATTGAAATCCATGATGCCCCTTCTCTTGAGATCATTAAAATTTCATCGGGTAAGATTTCGTTTCACGAATCGGACTTTCGAAGTCTCAATATTTTAAGTCTATTCGGCGTGGAATTGCGCGTCTTCTCGTCGTGTAAATTCCCGAGTCTTAAACGCTTGGTTCTCACATATTGTTACGGCTTTGAAGACGACCGGCTATTCATTGACGCCCCAAACATAATATATTTCAGATACCAAGGAGATTTTATCCCATCCATCTCTTTTGCACCGACTTCCAATGAGTGGGATTCAATTATACTGATACCGTACGAGTTCAAGATTCGTGGGAATATTAACGAAGATTCTTCTTGCGCGTGGTTTCTCAAGCTACACGAACTGCTCGAGTCATTAAGCCAATCTAAGATAGTTCTTGATATTGAGCAATGTTCCATGAATATTGATCAACACCTTGTTGTGGGAGATGAAAATGATTATAGTAGTAATAAACTTGTTGTGGTGGAGAAATTGAATTTAAGTGGTCCATTAAATTCATCTCCGTCTACTCTTCTGAATCTTTTGCTTCGTATTTGTCGTCCAAGAATCATCGGCGACTACGCCTGGAACGTGGATACGGAATTCATGGAGTTTTAATGGGAATATGGATCAATGTAGACAGTTTTGGGTACGAGATTTGGAAGAAGTGCGCATGGAGATTAACGAGAGGGGTCGAGAATAATGGAAACCGAGTGTGTTTCTACTTGCTTTGTATTGAAATGGAGAGAGCAGCTTTGTGAGTCTCGGTCCTAATTAATTATTTTTATAAATTGCAGAAATATTATTAGGGCAAATTGCATGTCACCCCTATAAATTTTTAATAGAGTAAAAAGCAGTTTGCCCCCTAAACTAATGGTCATTTTGCACTTTGCCCCCTAAACAAAAAAAAATTGCACATTTTTACCTAAACTCGTTAATTTGTTGCAGTTTGCCCCCTAAACTGAATTTTCCGGCAATTTTGGACGGAAAGTTAAACACGTGCATTGCACGTGAAATTCGCAGGGGTAAATTCATACATTCTCTTCCATTTTATATATTAAATATTAATTAAATCATTAACATAAAAAAAAGTAAATAAAGAAAAAAAAAAAAAAAAAAAAACCACCTGCAACAACATCTTCCCTCGCCCACCCACCACCGGCGATTTACCTACGCACTCCAAAGCTCGAAATTCATGATCCTCTCTCCACCCTCGCCGACACCGACCGCCCGACACGCTCCCTAGTCCCTCCCTTTCCTCCGCCGCTTTCTCCTCCATCTTCGCCGCCCTTATTTATCCCGACTACGCCTCATCGTACTCTCTTACCTCCGCCTAATTATATCCTCCATCTACCTCCACCGCATCCACCATATGGCCTCCAATGTCCACTCTCTCTCCTGTCAAATCATAAATGTCCTCGATTCTTCCTTAGAGAGAGAAATCAAAATCATAAGTGTCCCCATCACCAATTCTCTCAGCCTCCGCAATTTTACCCCATTCTTGTTGATGTTGATCTTGTTCTTAGCACGTGCTTCCTTCTTCGATTTCGCAGCTGAAGCTTTGACGGGCTCCTTTGTCAGCCCAAGTTCCACGGCTTCGCCTCCTGATTAGCCTCGTCGCCGGCAAAACAGAGTAGGTTAACAATGGGATGGTGGGCGGTTGTGGGCTAGGGTTGTGGTCTGGGGTTATGGGCTGGGATTTGGGGGTGGGTCTTGTTGTTGGATTCCGCTCTCAGTTGTTGTGCTGGAGTTGGTCAGGTGAATCGCGGCGGCGGAAGTGGTGGGAATTGGAGGCGGAGGTGGAGGATAAATGAACGGCAAAGAAGAAAATAGAACAGAGGAAATAAATGGAGAATAAAAAAGAAAAAAGGCATGTGGCAGGTGTTTTGATTTTTTCCTTTTTTTTAAATGATTATTTTATATTAATGCGTAGAATTTAAGTAAATTGACAAATTTACCCCTGTAAATTGCACGTGCAACGCATATGATTTAACATTCCGTCCAAAATTGCCGGAAAATTCAGTTTAGGGGGCATCGTGCAACGAATTAATGAGTTCAGGTAAAAACGTGCTAATTTTTTTTGTTTAGGGGGCAAAGTGCAAAACGACTCTTAATTTAGGGGGTAAACTGCTTTTTACTCTTTTTAATATTCACATTTTACCCCCTCAAAATTTATAAAGTGAATTCCCCCCTTCAAAATGTTGTACTTGCTGAGTTGCTGTACATTGCCCCGATAGCAAATTTCCGATGGATTGTTAACCGGAATTGAGTGAATTTTTTTAAACGTTGCTCCTTTAAGTGTTATTTTGGTTGCACGTTGTCCCCCTAAAAACACTATTTTTCTACACGTTACCCCTTTAAAATGTTATTTTTGTTGCACAATGCCTACCGAAAATTGGAACCAAATCAATATTTCGAGGAGGTTACCTCTTTTCTGAATTTTTTGGCGGGGGCGAGGGGGAAATGCCAAAATAGGAAATTAATAGGGGTGAAGTGCATTTTGTCATTATTATTGACAAATAAATTTATCAGATGAGTTAGACATACAATTTGATCTTCTGTTTGTTAATTAGCTATACTTGTGAGTTTTATACATGATCAATGCTTGAGCCCTCTTTCTTTATGTTGATTATTTTTCCATATTGTATGCTTACAAGAATTAATCAAAGAATCAGTTTTCTCGGTAGAAAAAGAATTTCGTTTGTAACAAGATTCAAATGCTTTATTAATAGTCTAATTTTTAGGGACCCAATTGCAAAAATATTTTCTTAAGAAGCTAGGGAAGAAACAGAGGTGAAAAAGGGGAAGAAACATTTGAAAGAAAAGAGGAAGAAATTGGGGTTAATAGCATTTTGGCACCTGTAATTTGCCCGTTTTTGTACTTTGCCACTTTAACAAAAAAAAATTGCACGACCACACCCAAACCCATTATTTTGACTCACTTAACCACCTATGATGAATATTCCGACGAATCGGGCGCACAACTTCGAAATTAATGGAAATAAAGCTCTGGTTCTTCTTCTTCCATGGGAGCTTCTTTACGCAGATCAACTTGAATAACCCAACTAGGGGTGGTAAACGAGCCGAGCCGGCTCGTGAGCTCGACGAACCGGCTCGTAAAAAGCTCGAACTCGGACTCGAGGTTTTCGAGCTCGAGCTCGAGCTCGCGAGCTCGAGCTTTCTGACGAGCCGAGCTCGAGCCCGATTTTAGTTGTTCATCAGCTCGCGAGCCGGCTCGCGAGCCGGATTTATTAATATTTTTTTATTTTTTTTATTTTTTTTATTTTTTATATGTTATTTTTATTTAAAAATGAATAATAATATAAAATATTATAGAAATAAATAAAAATATTAAAAAAATATATAATCACAATTTTGTGTTTATTTCGTAATTATTTAAAATATTTTTTAATAATAAAATAATAATAAAATAATATTTAAAAAAAAAAAAAAAAAAAAAAAAAAAAAAAAAAAACGGGATTGGGCTCGAGCTCGAGCTCGAGCTCGACAAAATTAACACGAGCTCGAGCTCGAGCCAGAAAAAGAAGAACTCGACGAGCTCGAGCTCGAGCTCGAGCTCGACAAAATAAACTCGAGCTCGAGCTCGAGCCAGCCAAAAGAGGCGAGCTCGGCTCGAGCTCGGCTCGTTCACACCCCTAAACCCAACACAACTTAGCCATTAATTAGTCAAAGGCAAGAAGGCCCCTGCGAGCCAAACATGACTAGCACGCGCGAAATGTGCGAATGTGTGTGTGTTTTTCGTCACGAAAAGACTCAAATACACTTTAAATTAGAAATTTCAAAAATTATAAATTCACCCCATAATTTTAATAAGGCCCAAAATGAAGTTCTCAAAAATTTCAATTCAATCCCCAATATTTTCTAAAAGTGAATTAAGGTCAGGCTTACAGAGTAACAAAGAAGGAATCTGACAAACTCTACTTGCACTCTGATTATCAAAATTTAGATCTAATCACACTAAGAAATTACGCCTCTTCCATATATGATATATATCGAAATTTATGATCAAGCTTTTAGGGCTCGAAAGACTCACAAAGTTTCTCTCCATTTCAATGCAAACCGAGTATTATGATGTCCCCTTTGTAGTCGATAGTTAGGCAATTCTGATAAAGTTGTTGCATGCCATAAATCTCGGTCCCTCACACAAATCTCCAAGCTCACTTCATCCAAATCTCGAAACAACAGCTGTGCGAACTCATCTTCGTTTCCGTTTTCTCTCTCCATTAAAATCTTCCACAGACACTCGATGACTTTCATATCTGACTCCAAAGTACTATAGCTGTAGAGGTAGTAGTCACCAATGTTTCTTGGACGACAAATACTTAATGCACCATTTAAAACAAATGAAAAAGAAGATAAATGACAGCGTACACGCAACCTCTCCACCACAACAAGTTTATTACAACCATTATCTTGCACCAGATTAATGTTTTCTTGAATTATGTGTTCATCGTCCATGGGATATTGATTAATGTTGAGCGAAATTTCCGATTGGCTTAATGACTTGAGCAGTTCGTGTAGCTCGAGAAACCACGAAGAAGTTACTTCTGAAAGCCGGTACGATATGTGTATCTCTGAATCCCACTCACCGGAAGTAGTTGTTGCAAAAGAGATGGACGGGATAAAGTTTCCTTCATATTCAAAACGGAGTATGTTTGGGGCATCGATAAATACCGTGATTCCTTTGAGTCCAGGACACCCGGAAAATTTCAAGTATTCAAGACTTGGGAATTTACACGACGACAGGTTGTCCAATGATAATTCCACATCGCCCAGAGATAAATCGTTCAGATTACGAAACTCCGCTCCTTTGTGGAACCAAAGATTACCGTATCTAATGTCAATGGTTTCAAGAGATGTTGGATGGAATTCGATGCGACAAAGTTCCTCTCCGCGGGTAATAGCGTACTCTCTGAAGAAAAAGTCTTTGAGATTGTGAAGACGACTCACCTTAATTGTTTTTAGCCTCTTACATTTGTGGACAACTAAAGTTTCAATCGAAGGACAATTCGAGATTATCGTCTCGAAAATCTCGTCATCAATGCAGACTCGTTCGAGACGGAGTGATCTTAGATGCTTGAAGGGTACTATCCTTTCAATAGCCTTTTGGTCCAGATAGAAATCCTCCACATGCAAATCTTCGAGTACTGATTCGGCTCCAAAGACTACAGGGGGGAATCTAACAAAACCCGGGCTCGAACCCGTACGAATAGAAAGACGAAACTTCTTCGTACACATATCCGCGAGTGTTTGAATCCATTTTTCAAGATGCAAAGCGTCCGATTTCTGATCGGAATTATCTAGCGATATACAAAGGTGAAATTCCTCTACACGAAGCCTTTGATCACAATATCGTTGTAAAGTATTGTCAACAACGGATAGAAATTTTTGTTTGTTACCTTTGAAGGTTTCGTCTGAAAAATCGAGATTGGGTCGAGTGCACCAAATATCACGCCATGATTTGGACAAGACAGATGTTCGAACAACATCTTCTTGGGAGAGAGAGAAAGTATTCTCTGCAAGATGTCGTCTGACAACTCGGATATTCTGTCCATCTTTTAACGGCGGTTGCGGATTTCTCTTTTCTCTCAGGGTTGTATTATAAGCTTCTTTTTATAAATTCCATAAGCTTGTTGGACGGTTCTACACATGGTAAAATCCAATGATTTTTTAGCAAAAAAAAAAAAAAAAAGAATCCAATGATTTATGTTTTGGCAAACGTGATTTACTTGTTTTATGATTCTTAACTATTAGGGGTAGATCCCACTTGGTTGTATGATTCTTACCTAATGTGTTATTTCTTGGAAGCGAAAAACCCACCCGGATAAAAAATCAAATTAGCTCATAGATCCCTAAGTTTTGTTTTACGAGGCATACCGCCCTATTTTTGAAAGTTAGTTGTTTGACTTACATGAAATGACTGAATTATCCCTAACGAATTTTTGATATTATTTCATTTATAAACAAACAAAATTAGAAAACTATAAAAGAAAAAAAAAAGCCCCCAAGTTAAAATAATTAGCAATTAACTCCCTATGTTAACAACGGATAGAAATTCTTGTTGGTAACCTTTGAAGGTGGTATCTAAAAAATCGAGATTGGGGCGTGTACACCACGTGTAATGCCATGATTTGGACAAGACAGATGTTCGAACAACATCTTCTTGGGAGAGGAAATAAAGTATTCGCTGCAAGATGTCTTTAGGCAACTCGAAAATTGCATATAAGGGTAGTATAGTACTTTTGCTTCTTCGGGGGTATGTCAAAGAATGATTTGGGTTGAGGTTTATTCCTAATTTATTTGGTAGCTAGGGGTATGTAAACTAACCCCTTGTCATAAACTCGACCTATTATATTCTTATTTTCTGAATTTGTTCTATTCGAAATTGGAATTAGTTAAAAAATATTAGACATTTCAATATTCAATTCAATTTAATTGCCGAAAAAATTCAGAATATTCCAAAGGTTTTTTGAAAAATTCATACTTATACATATATAAAATACAATTTTCATTCCTCAAGTTTGCACCAAATTAATGTTTTGTCCCTCATGTTAACAAAAAATACATTTGGTCCCTCATATTTCAAAAATTCAACATTTTTAGTCATTTTCGTCAATTTTTCATTAGTACTAACTGGATCAAGCTTGTTCCCATCATTGCCTTAACTAATGTACTAACGAAAAATTGACGAAAATGACCAAAAGTGTTAAATTATTGAAATATAAGGGACCAAATGTGTTTTTTTGTGTGAATATGAGGAACCAAATATGAAATCAGTGCAAACTTGAAGGATGAAAACTATTTTTCCCAATTTATATACATATACAAATACCCTAGCAATATATTTCATTAAAAATTAGACTATTTTTTTTTTCTCATAAATCCTTAACATCTCAATTTTTTCTTCTCATATTTGTTGTCGCTTCAAAGTCTCATCATCTCATTTTCAGTTGATTTGTTAGATATAGTCAGTGTTCTAAAATCCGGCCGAGGCGGAGGCGGTCAAAAACATTTACAATTTTAGTGTAAAGCTTTGAGAAATCGGTTTTTGCCTGTGAGGCGGTTTGAGGCGGTTCGAGGCGGTCTGAGCCGGTCCGAGACACTTTGAGGCGGTCAAACCTTTATGGCGAGTCAAACTTCGGCGGCAAAAATCGGCTAAAAATCGGTTTTTTTTTTTTTTTTTTTTTTTTTTAATTCAAAATAAAAGTTGGGATTTTAAAAAACAAAATATAAATTATGTTTTATTTTGTTTATGTTAACTGTTATTGTTAAAAACTAATGATGTATGCTAGGAATGTTCAAGAATAAATGTAAATTCAAAAAAATTGCCTTTTTTTTTATATTTTATAAGGATATTTATGTATTATGATCTTATTATTATTAAACTTTTATTATTTTATTAGGATATATACATGATGGAGATATAACTATGTTTAAATATCTTTTTATATATGTTTTGAGTATTTATAAATAATATCTAAAAATATATTATATTAAATTTTAAAAACCGATTTATTTCCGATTTATCACCTATTAATCACCGCCGCACCGATTAATCGTGAGTCGGTCCATGACCGTCTCCGACCCGATTGCAGCATTTTACAACCTTGGATATAGTAATGATAATTTTATATTATCATTGTGGATAAATCTGACTTTGGTTTGTGAACAAATATGCCATAAAATATAAATCAGGAAAAATATATTTTTCAGCCCCTAAGTTTGCACCAATATCACATTTAATCTCCATATTTAAAAAAAAACACATTTAGTACATCATGTTTCAATAATTCAACACCTTTTGTCCTTTTCGCCAATTTACCGTTAGTCAGTCAGTTAAGACAGTGAAGGACACGAGCTTGGTTCTGTTAGTACGAACGGAAAATTGACGGAAAATGGCTCAAAGTGTTGAATTTTTGAATCATGAGGGACTAAGTGTTTTTTTATGAACATAGCTGACCAAATGTGAAATCAGTGCAAATTTGAGGGATGAAATTTGTATTTTTCCCAAATATAAATCGTATTGGATAAAAAGAAAAGGTATTTTGAAAAAAGTTATAATGAATTTGGAATGTTCCTTATTTTTTTTGAAAAATCCGCAATGCCATTTAAAACTTATAAATGCGATAAGATCTCCGAAAATTCCAAGGCTTTCCGAGTATGAAACGGACTTTCAGGGTCCATTTGGATGGAGGGATTTGGGGAGGGATTTGATTTGGGGAATGGATTTGAAATGACTCCAATTTTGGAGTCATTTGAAATCCATCACTATTGCTCCAAAATCAACTAAAAAGGAGGGGTGGGGATTTGAAATCCATCTCCAAATCCCTCAATCCAAACAAGTCGGAGGGATTTGTTATTATGGATTTGAAATCCCTCCCCCAAATCCCTCCATCCAAATGCACCCTCAGATTTTGGAATTTCTGGACCGGAAATAGAAGCTTTTTTTCAAAATATGAAAACCGGAATACCTTTATATACGACGATTTTATAACCGTTGGGTAAACAAGGTGTTGTATAAACACTAACATGTTTTATAGCTTTGAATCTGTATAGAGAACAAAAACAGGGGATGAAGAGAAACAGAGCAGGAGAGACAGAGAGGAGATAAAAGAAATTAGTTTATTTTTTGGGAAAAATATAGTTTTTGTCCCTCAAGTTTGCACCGATTTCATGTTTGGTCCCCCATATTCACAAAAAATACATTTGGTCCCTCATGTTTCAAAAATTCAAAACTTTTAGTCATTTCCGTCAATTTTCCGTGACTAACGGTAAATAGATGGGAATCATCCACCACAACTGGTTTATTACTACAACCGTTATCGTCTTGTACCACAATGTTATACACGCGATTAACGTTCAGAGAAATCTTGGATTGGCTTAGCGACTCGAGCAGGTCGTTTAGCTTGAGGAGCCACAAAGAAGAATCATCGTCCGAATGCACACACATTAGGTCTATAAGCGAACGCCACTTGCTTGAAGCAGTTGTTGCAAAAGAGATGGATGGGATAAAGTGTCCACGGTATTCGAAATAGTTTATTTTCGGGGCATCGATAAATATCTTGATTCCCTCGAGCCCATAGCATTCCGAAAGAGTCAAAAGCGTGAGGCTCGGGAAGTTTACACGACGACAAGTGGTCCAATGATGAATAGACACCCGTCAGAGATAAACTAGTGAGATTACGAAAGTCCACTCCTTTGATGAACGGAATATTCCAGTCATCAAAATCAACGATTTCAAGAGATGGGGTATGGATTTTGATGGTACAATCCATGAGGGAGCGGTCATTCGAAAAAGTAAAACTATTGAGATTGTGCAGACCGTCCACCTTAATTGTTGTTAGCCTTCTACATTCTCTGACAACCAAAGTTTCAATCAGTGGGTAACAATTAGGTGTTCACCATCGATTGTCCAAACAATTTTGTCCATAATTTTATACATTCCTTTGATATTTTGTCTTTTGTTCTGAATATTGGGGGAACTAGAGTCGCGAATAATTGGGGGTAGCTCTTCTCCATCGATCTTTTCGCCAATTTGGAAAGTAAATATTGTGGCTTTAGGAACCCTAGGTAACTCAGTAGTGAAAGCAGGATTCTAAATCAGAAAAAGTAAAATGACATGTACACCCTTAATCCAACGAGAATTAGCTAAAAACTACACATTTGGGGCAAAGTGCACCGAGTTATGTATTTCGAAGGGAAACAGTTTCATTTTTCTATTTAGAGAGTGGCAAAGTGCAAAAATGACACTTGTTGAGGGGGCGAAGTGCAATTTGCCCTTATTAAAAAACCATGAAACTACTAAGAAATAAGTCAGTGACAAGATGCAAACAGGTAAAGTGAATTCTTGTAAACACACGAACGAGGCAACAAATTAAACCAATAGAGAGATGAAGGAGCCATTTGTTCCAAAGACAACAGAAAAACAAAAATCGAATGTGTAATAACGTAAAAATGAGTTGTCTACGATTCTAACTTGTGATGCTTAGAACTCGACTCAAAAGCTTCCCTCCATTTCAATCGAAAGCGTATACGATGATAGTACGGCATTAATAATCCAGATTCTGACAACCTCGTCACATGTAAAAAAGGCTGCCATTTTTTCCGACTCCAATCAAATCCTTCAATGGTAAAATCCTCCAAATCTTCTTGCCACATTTCTTGGTTTCCGCTTTCTTTCATCTCTTGGATCTTGAACCAAAACTCACTGAGTCCATTCCTTTCACTTTCTTTGTGAAAAATTCCTGGCCCGAACCAGGTCGGATCGATGTTTCTCGGACGACAAATATAAAACAAACCATTGAACAAAGGCATAAGTAAACGCGCGTGGAAAAAACTCACTCGCAAATGCTCCAACGCAACTGGCTTATTATTAATAATGTCTTGTAGTAGAACGTCTTGTTGAATATTGTGCATATTCTCAACGGAGAGATTTAAAACACTCAACGAAATTTCGGACCGACGTAAAGCCTGGATCAGCTTGTTTAGTCTGAGGAACCACGACTGAGCATCATTTACATCATCGTCGCCCAGAATAAACAGTTTTAAATACGACTCCCGGCAAGTTGGTGCGAAAGAGATTGACGGGATAAAAGATCCTGAATAGTTAAAATACTCTATGTTGGGGGCATCTATACATAGCTGAGATTGTTCGATTGAATTGCTACAGATTTCCACAGTATTTAGAGTCAAGGACTTTAAATTACCGAACTTATGGCAGTGAAACCTAATCTTGTTGTCGATAATCTTGATTGTTTCGAGAGTCGGCATGTCGATCTCAACGCAGCATTTGTCTTTACTATAACCATAACCACCATGATTAATAAAAGTGAAGTGCTTGAGATGTTCGTGAAGCTTCGTCTCCAACTTTATAGTTGTCAACCCTTTACATTCTTGGAACCACATAGTTGTGAGCAAAGGGCAGCTCGATATTATCTTGTCGAAAATCTCTTGCTCGATCGAGACGTTTTGGAGGCGAAGTACTTGTAGACGCAGAAAGGGTATATTCTCGGGAATATTTTGTCCCAAATTGCAATTTTCCAAACGTAAAAGATTGAGAGATTCCGCTTTAAAGACTACAGAGGGAAGATTGGTGATTCTATAACCATAATTTGAAACAATAGAAAGACTAAACTCCTTTACGCTCATGGTTGCGAGTAATGGGATCCATTTATCGAGAAACGAAACATATGTAAGATCCCAATGATAGGTAAGCGATATAGAAAGGTGAAATTCTTCTAAGCACAGCTTTTGATCACGGTACAGCTGTAAAGTCTTTTCCACAATCGTTAGAAAATTATTTTTGTTACCTTTGAAGTTGTTGTCTGAGAAATCGATATTGGGACGAGTACACCAATTGTAACGCCACGATTTCGACAAGACAGATGTTCGGACAGCATCTTCTTGAGAGAGAAAATACAGAATTCTATGCAAGATGTCCTTTGGCAGATCAGATATCCTGGAATTATTACCTTCGTCTTCTCGCTTTGCCTTTTTCATGCCTCTCATAAACCCTAGTCAATACTTTTCAACCCGGAAAACCCTAGATATTATATAGGATGGTATACTTTTTGTCATATCTTATTAATAAAAGCAAGGTTGTTCTGGTGAAACCCTAGGGTTTTTTTCCCGCTCATTTTATGGTTACATTTGTCTTTTATACCATTTATTTATTTTATTATTTTTTTATTTATAAAAGCAAGGTTGTTCTGGTGAAACCCTAGGGTTTTTTTCCCGCTCATTTTATGGTTACATTTGTCTTTTATACCATTTATTTATTTTATTATTTTTTTATTTCAATTTACATTTAAACTAATTTTAATAATATTTTAATTCTAAACTATAAACTAATTACGTACCTTTTAATGATATATCTTATTTTAATTAATTACGTATTTTAAATGAATTATCCAGATTTTATTATTTTATTATTTTAATGATATTTTAATTCTAAACTAATTACATTTATAGTTAATAAGATTAATTATAATTTTAATGATATTAAATGAATTATCCAGATTTTATTATTTTATTATTTTAATGATATTTTAATTCTAAACTAATTACATTTATAGTTAATAAGATTAATTATAATTTTAATGATATATTAATTCTAAACTAATTACATTTAAACTATAAACTATATCAATAATTTTAATTCTAAACTAATTACATTTATAATTAATAAGATTAATTATAATTTTAATGATATTTTAATTCTAAACTAATTACATTTAAACTATAAAGTATAAACTATATTAATAAGATTAATTACGTATTCATTTAAACTATAAACTAATTACGTATCTTTTAATGATATATTAATAAGATTAATTATAAATTTAATGATATTTTAATTCTAAACTTTTTTTTTCAGGATATTTTAATTCTAAACTGATTACATTTAAACCATAAACTAATTACGTATCTTTTAATGATATTTTAATTCTAAACTAATTACATTTAAACTATAAAGTATAAACTATATTAATAAGATTAATTACGTATTCATTTAAACTATAAACTAATTACGTATCTTTTAATGATATATTAATAAGATTAATTATAAATTTAATGATATTTTAATTCTAAACTAATTACATTTATAGTTAATAAGATTAATTATAATTTTAATGATATTAAATGAATTATCCAGATTTTATTATTTTATTATTTTAATGATATTTTAATTCTAAACTAATTACATTTATAGTTAATAAGATTAATTATAATTTTAATGATATATTAATTCTAAACTAATTACATTTAAACTATAAACTATATCAATAATTTTAATTCTAAACTAATTACATTTATAATTAATAAGATTAATTATAATTTTAATGATATTTTAATTCTAAACTAATTACATTTAAACTATAAAGTATAAACTATATTAATAAGATTAATTACGTATTCATTTAAACTATAAACTAATTACGTATCTTTTAATGATATATTAATAAGTTTAATTATAAATTTAATGATATTTTAATTCTAAACTTTTTTTTTTCAGGATATTTTAATTCTAAACTGATTACATTTAAACCATAAACTAATTACGTATCTTTTAATGATATTTTAATTCTAAACTAATTACATTTAAACTATAAAGTATAAACTATATTAATAAGATTAATTACGTATTCATTTAAACTATAAACTAATTACGTATCTTTTAATGATATATTAATAAGATTAATTATAAATTTAATGATATTTTAATTCTAAACTTTTTTTTTTCAGGATATTTTAATTCTAAACTAATTACATTTAAACCATAAACTAATTACGTATCTTTTAATGATATATTAATAAGATTCATTACGTATCTTCTAAACTTATTACCTTTTTTCAAGGAATTCTCCAGATTTTATTATTTTATTATTTTCATTTTATTAATAAGATTACTTCTTTTAATGATAATATTAATAAGATTCATTACGTATCTTCTAAACTTATTACCTTTTTTCAAGGAATTCTCCAGATTTTATTATTTTATTATTTTCATTTTATTAATAAGATTACTTCAATCTCTATCCTCTCCACTTCTTCTCCTTCACGATTCCTTTTTTTTTCCTTTAAATTTTTCTCTTCTTCTTTACAAATCCGACCACCACCACCGGATCCGGCCAACCCCAACCAACCCCGCGAAGATCTGCGCAAATCCAGCCACTCATGACTAATCCCACGGCGATTTGTGCTCCACCCACTCCACTTCATCTTCACGGCTCTTCTCATGTTTTTCTCCCCAAAAACACCTATTTATATCATTTTCCCACTTCTCTATGGGTATCTTTCTCTTTGCAAAAATAAACTCCATTAGTCATCAGGTAAGTTCCACGGAATCTTCCCACTTCCCACTTATTCTCAACTTCCTATGTATTTAACAGTAACTATAGGATTGGAAAGGGTTTAATTTATATGGATGTTTGTTGATTTATATTTCTTCTATCGGCCGGTTTTGTTATTAGAATATGCATCAGAATGTATATAGGAGAACAATCGAGCTATTTTGTTTCGTATTAGAATAGTCAATTTTTAACTTCGTTGAATTCCGCAATTTTTTTTCCCTTCTGTATTCGATAGTCGCATAACAACAAAGTTTTCCGACTAAAATGTTTTTCTTTTTGTTTTTCGTTTCAGAAAATGATTGGATTTTTTTTCCGTTAGAAATGGAATTGTACTTATTGAAATCTTGATTTTTGATTTCAACAGTGGATTAAAATTGACAAGTGATTTTTATTTAAACAGTGGATTTTTGTTTTAATATTTTTTGTGTTCTTTATCACAATTTAATTCCCCTTTTTATATTTTTTTGTGTTCTTTATAATAATTTAATTCTTTTTTGTAATATTTTTTTGTGTTCTTTATCAGAAATAGCAAACATGGTTACCAGCACGTCCTTCATTCGCGAAATTGTTTCGGGCAAAAAGACTGATTGGAAAATATTGGTTCGGGTCATACGTATGTGGTTCGTACCAGATAAGTGGAATCTGAAAGAGAATGCTGGCATCGAAATGGTTTTTATTGACGAGGAGGTGATTGTGCTTTTATATTTTTTATAATGTGTATTTTTTTATAAATTTATCTTTCAAGTATTGAAAACATAATTATCTTTCTGACATTTATCCGAAAGAGAATGCTGGCATCGAAATGGTTTTTATTGACGAGGAGGTGATTGTGCTTTTATATTTTTTATAATGTGTATTTTTTTATAAATTTATCTTTCAAGTATTGAAAACATAATTATCTTTCTGACATTTATCTCAGGTTTCAAGTATTGAAAACATAATTATCTTTCTGACATTTATCTCAGGGTGTGCGGATTCAGGCTAGCATAAAAAAAATGCTCATTCGCAGGTATAAAGAGTTGATAAAAGAAGGCAGCAGCTATATTTTCCAAAATTTCTTTGTGGTTGATTCCAATGGTGGCTTCAGAGCAACAACACATAAGTTTAAACTAAACTTTATGGGAATCACAAAAGTTATCGAAACATCAACCGATAAGATTCCATCAACTCATTTTCAGTTTGCTACGTTTGACACAATCAAACAAAACGAGGATGAGAGCTTACTGTTTGGTATGTAACTACTCATATTATTCTACTAATTTCATATTGATTATATCATTAAATGTTGATGTGTTTTCCTTTGACTTGCTAATTTGTTTATTGTTGCAGATATAATTGGCCACGTGGTTGAGAAAGACCCTATAAAGGATATCAATATAAAGGACAAGGACAAGAAAAGCAAGCTTTTGGAGATTGTCCTCCAAGATTTAGAGTATTTAAAATATTACAATTTTAAAATATAGATCATTGTGTGATGATCTCTTAATGTTATTCATAACAATTTACCAATTTTCAGGAAAAATACCGTTAGATGCACTTTGTGGGAAGCTTTTGCCGAAAGAATGGATGCATATCTTCTCAAAGATGATCACAATGGACCTATTGTGGTCATCCTTCAATTTTTTAGGACCAAGACTTATTTAGGTATTTTTTAACCCTGAACCCTAGACCGGCCATAATTTTTTTTATTTTATTTTGTAAGATTATATTATTGATTATTTCACACTCACATAAAAATTAGGAAAAACGGGTTTATCCAATGCTCTTAATGTGTCAAACTTATTGATCAACCCGGATTTGAAGGAAGTGTTGGACTACAAGGACAAGTAAATATATTTAATTGTTCAAATTACTATTTAATAAACTCAACTATGATTATAAACCTTTATTTGTTCAACCTGTAAACCGGCAGATTGGATGCAAGTGAAGAATCCTACGTCCCATCGATTAGTCAGTTATCGTCTCAAAGTTCTTTTTCTCAAACCAGTGATCCACTTCAGACAGATAGGATGACTATTGATGAGTGCATTGAGGCTAATCAAGTATGTTTATGCATATTATATAACTTTCTTTACAAACGATGCGTGTTTAATAATTTATTGATTTATATTGCAGGAATGTGTTGTATCTGTGTTGGCAAAAGTTATGGATATCGAGGGAGATAACTGGTGGTATCACGGATGTAGCAAGTGTAGTAGGAAGGTTGAGCCTTCATTATCATTAAAGAGGTATTTCTGCGTAAAGTGCAAAAAAACTCTTCCTGCTGTACCAAGGTAAATAAACCAGGTTCTGTTATCACCCCATTGGTGCACCAATCTTTTGGATTATTTTTTGCATCGTATATTCACAATTATCTGTTGTTTGGATTATCTTTTGTATTTTTGTATAGGTTTAGAATCCAGATGAGTGTCATTGACGATACTGGGTCGGCTTCGTTTGTTATATTTGATCGTATTGCCACACAATTAATAGGAAAAAGTGCTTCAGATCTTCTTGATACATCAAACAAGGTATTATATATCTATGTATCTAGAGCCATCGTAACAATCTTATGTCACGAGTATTCGGATGAAACTGAGATTTTTCTTTTATCATGCAGGACAATCAGAATAGTGATTATCCTTCTGACATAGATGGTTTGATCAATGTAGAAATTTTATTCCAAGTATCTATCAGTGATCGAAATGTTGAAACTAAATGGCCAGTTTATACAGTTAAAACCGCGACGAATGATGAGGGTGTTATACAACAGTTTAGGACTCGATACTCTATTAAGGTAATAAAAATAGTTAATATAATAGATTTATTTTTTGTTCGTAGCAGCTATCACATAATTTCCTTTTTCTCCTTTTTCTTTTTTGTGTGTAGCAGCTATCACATAATATCCTCTTTTTTTTTTTTTCTTTTTTTTTGCAGCTATTTGATGAAGAAGATGAGATAGCGGTATCACCAGGCAATGTTTCTCAGCAAGTTGATGACAATCTAAAGGTATTATTATTCTTAAATCTTTATATTATAACTTAGCAAGAGAAAAGAAGAAATATTGATATTTAAAAATTTTCACTCACGTACAACACTTCCAATCTTGCATGCTTAATGGAATACTATTTATGAAGTTAAAGTCTGCTATACGTTGTTAATACACCGGTATAATGCAAAAAATATACTTTTTTCAAATTTTGTATACTATATTCTTTTGCAACCGCATTTGGAGAACTGTGAATAGTTTTTGCTTTTTTCATGTTATATTATACTTATTTTATTTTAGACTTTTTGTAAATCCTAATGTAAAGAACTAAAATAATTTTGTATTTATTTTGCAGGATTTGACTGCACTTGATGATCAAGTCACTCCAACGAGCAAGTCACCCAAGAAAAGAGAATGTGTTGATGTTGATATATGTGATTTGTCTGATGATGGTGCTACACAGCGATCGAGCAATAAAATATTGAAGAAGATCAAAATTGAAAAGGATTGAATTTTTCGTAGTATTTCTTTTATTTGAGACACTGTTTTCCTTTACTTGCAAGACATTGTTATTTTATTTGGGCTCCTAAGAATATTTCCCATGACGTTTGTGTCATTTGCAAAGACTATCTATTTATTCTTATATAACAATTGAGTGATGATGAAATTGCTTTCTATTTCATTGAGTTGTTCCTTTCTTGTGAGGTATTTTTTGTGTGCGTTTTGTTAGATTTACGGTAATATTTTTCATTGTTTGGTTCACATGAGAGATGAGAAATTCATTGACTCATATCAGTAATAATATTTGGAGCTGGAAAAAATGTTGGTTTTTGCAATTGAACATATGTGACTAATAGCTAATTGTCCTTTTGGTCGTAGCAATTAAAGCCGGTCGAGTTCATTTTGTAGATGCATCGAAAAGTCGATTGGATCAAAAAACTTATTAGTGACAACAAAATAGTTTATTAACCACGTAACATAACGAACATCGCCTTATTATTTTCACTTTGGCTTCATCCTTTTCCACTTAAATAAAAAATCATATATTTGTTTTGTATTTTGGCACAAATATATTTTTTTGAAACATATATTTGAATCAGCTTTTTCGAATTAATATGGAAAAAATGGTGAAAAAACGTATAATTTTTCAATGTCTAATTAATAAATACGTCATATAAAATAAATGTTTCCCATGTTAATATATATATATATATATATAAACAAAGGAAGCTTCTTCGATTTCCAGGTATTATTCGATAATATTCAATTTTTCTTACCAAATCTACTCAATATAAAATATTAAAATATTTATAATATTGACACAACTATATGTGACAGATTTGCAGCTTAGTGAAGACGAATTGAAAAACTTCACTCTTGCAGACATAGAGAATATTTTGCGGAGTAACAATAGGAGTCTTGCTGATTTTCCGACAATGCCGAGCGGAGATCTGTCTTTGCTTACACAAGCTCAGAACAGACTTATTCATGATGAACTTCGATATGATAGACAAGCACTAGATGCAGAACACCGTCAACTTTTGGCTAATCTTACCGATGAACAAAAAAACATCTACCATAAGATAATGCTTCGCATTGCAAATAAACATGGAGGGCTGTTTTTTATATATGGGTATGGTGGTACTGGCAAAACATATATTTGGAGAACTCTTTCGGCTGCTCTGAGATCGAAAGGTGAAATAGTTCTTACCGTTGCTTCAAGTGGGATAGCAGCTCTACTCATTCCTGGTGGAAGAACGGCTCATTCGAGATTTGTAATCCCCATAGATGTTAATGAGGATTCTACTTGCAATATTGCACAAGATAGCCCACTGGTTAGTTTGATCGCCAAAGCAAAACTGATCATTTGGGATGAAGCTCCTATGATGCATAAACACTGTTTTGAGGCTGTTAGCAAAACCTTCAAGGATATACTCAAATTCTCCAATCCTGACAGTAAAAAACAACCTTTCGGGGGAAAAATAGTTGTTTTTGGTGGTGATTTTCGACAGATTCTACCTGTGATACCGAAAGGAACGAGACAAGAAGTAGTGTTTGCTAGCATTAATTCCTCATGTTTATGGAGATACTGTGAAGTTCTGACGTTGACAAAAAATATGAGGCTACAATCCGGCAAATCAGATTCTGAGGTTCGCGAAGTGAAAAAATTCTCAGAATGGGTGTTAAGTGTTGGGGATGGCACTGTAGGTGGTCCTAATGATGGAGTAGTCGATATTGAAATCCCTGATGACTTGCTCATAAAAGATTCAGGTGACCCACTTGCTTCGATTGTGAATGAAACTTATCCATCATTTTTAGAGAATATGGATGATATCAGTTATTTGCAACATAGGGCTATACTGGCTCCGACTAATGAGATTGTTGATGTGGTGAATGATTACATGCTATCGTTTGTTCCTGGCGAAATGATGACGTATCTCAGTTTTGATAGTCCGTGTTCAGCGAACGAAGGCATTGACAGACCTGATGACATTCATACGCCTGAGTTTCTGAATACCATTAATTCTTCTGGTCTTCCAAATCACGAGTTAAAGCTTAAAGTTGGTGTTCCAGTCATGTTGCTGAGAAACATAGACCAATCGTCAGGTTTGTGCAATGGCACCCGACTGTCAATCACGCGATTAGGAAAGCGTGGAAGCAAAAATTATATCAGGCTCCAACATTGGTCATAAGGTTTTTATTCCACGACTCACTCTGACGCCATCCGATAGCAGAATTCCTTTTAAATTTCAACGTCGCCAGTTTCCTATCATGCTTTCGTTTGCAATGACAATAAATAAAAGTCAAGGCCAGTCTCTTCAACATGTGGGTATTTATCTTCAAAAGCCGGTGTTTTCGCATGGACAATTATACGTTGCTATCTCAAGAGTTACCAGTCGCAAAGGATTGAAGATACTTATATGTGACAAAAATGGAAACACTTCAAATACTACGACGAATGTCGTTTATAAGGAAGTGTTCCAAAATTTGATCTAAGTAGTTTATTTATATTATACTTTTTAAACTTATTATGTTTTTTTAGTATTGCTGACTTTAAATATATTATGGTGATGATATATAACTTTTACTTTTGAAACTTATTATGTTTTTTAGTATTGTTGACTTTAATATATTATAGTGATGATATATAATTTTGGGTTATACAGTAAATTTTAGATTGTGATATTATGTATTAGATTCATACTCTTAGTTAGTGTTTGTTTGCAGCACTAGATGGGATAAAATTATTTTATCCCACATAAAAGAGTGTCTACTTTTGTTGGTACCTCTAATTCTCCCATCCCCAAGCTTGGCAACATTCGTGGGTGGTTAAAATGCATAAAGAACTTTGAATTGTCTGTGAATTTATGAAATTTAATGTAGGTGTTATGAAGAATACACGATTCCATTTTGACTGTATTCATGAAATTGTTTATATTCATTAAGAGATTAACGTATTAATCTTGGTATTTTATATTTTTTTATCAAGTATTTAAATTAAGATTTGTTTATGTAACTGTAACTTTTAGCAAAAGTATGGTAGCCGTAGGGGCTCATTTTAATCAGTTTTTTTAGCAGTTTATTTACCATATAATTGGTCTGACTTTTAAACACGTGCATTCCTAAATAAATAGAGTATTAGTCTGCATTAATTTTATTCCAATCTGTGCATCGCACGGGTCAGATTACTAGTATAAAATAAAAGGTCGTGAGGTGAAAGATGTGTATACCTTTTGCATTCTTGTTTTATTTTCAAGGGCAAATAGCAAAAAGGCCCATCACATGGGATTTAAATGCATTTTAGTCTACAAAAAAAACAGTCTCTCAATTAAGCCCATCCCCATGTCTTTAGTCTAAAATACCCTCAATAATATAATTCTTAACAATTCCACCCATTATGCTCCAACTTCCTTAATATTACACATTGACCCCGGATTTAAACAAATATATCACATTAACCCCCAAAACTTTTTTTTTTTCAGAAAATAATTTTTTTTCTGAAATATTTTTTTTCCGGCCAGATTCCGGCGTTGACTTTTTTTTTTTTTTTTTTTTTGAATTTTTTTTTTCCTGAATTTTTTTTCCGGTCGGTCAACCACCGTTGACCGCCGGTCTCCGGCGTTGACTTTTTTTTTTTTTTTTTTTTGAATTGTTTTTTCTTGGAAAAAAAATATATTAATTAATATTACTGTCTTGACTACTAAATTACTGTCTCAGACAGTAATATTACTGTTTGGGACAGTAATATTATGAATATTATTTTTCCGAACAGTAATATTATTAATATTATTGTCTAAGACAGTTAAATTACTGTTGGAGACAGTAATTTAACATCCAAGACAGTAATATTAATTAAAACAAATTTTTTTGTAAGGAAAAAAAAAAAAAAAAAAAGTCAATTAACAGTTAAATTACTGTCTCCGACAGTTAAATAACTGCTGGAGACAGTAATTTAGCAACGAATACAGCAATATTAATTAAAAATATTTTTTTTAAGAATAAAAAAGTCAATTAACAGTTAAATTACTGTCTCCGACAGTTAAATAACTGCTGGAGACAGTAATTTAGCAACGAATACAGTAATATTAATTAAAAATATTTTTTTTAAGAATAAAAAAGTCAATTAAAAATTAAATTACTGTCTCCGACAGTTAAATAACTGCTGGAGACAGTAATTTAGCAACGAATACAGTAATATTAATTAAAAATATTTTTTTTAAGAATAAAAAAGTCAATTAACAGTTAAATTACTGTCTCCGACAGTTAAATAACTGCTGGAGACAGTAATTTAGCAACGAATACAGTAATATTAATTAAAAATATTTTTGAAGAAAAAAAAAAAAACAGTCAATTAACAGTTAAATTACATTCTCCGACAGTTAAATAGCTGCTGGAGACAGTAATTTAGCTGCCAAGACAGTAAAATTAATTAAAATATTTTTTTTAAGAAAAAACAAAATTATTAAAAAAAAAAAAAAAAAAAAAAAAAAAAGTCAACGCCGGAGACCCTGGTACTTTCAATTTCACCCCCTTATGATATTTTCTGGTGAAAAGACGAAAAAACCCTTGTACTTTCGCATGTGCATCGCGCGTGCCTTGAAAAATGAGAATATTCGCCGGAATATTCCCCTTAGGTGGTTATGTGCGTCAAAAAACTGAGTTTGGGTGGGCACTTGCAACTTTTTTTAGTTAAGGTGGCAAAGTGCAAAAACGAGCAAAGTCCAGGTGGCGAAATGCTATTAACCCATTACAAAATTCCACAACTTCCTTTGTGCAAGACCACAAAAGCAAAACTCATTTCATCTTCCTCACAAATCCATTTCACACAAATTCTTCAAAAAAAAAATTCTTCATCTTCTCCAAAAATGCTCAACACCCAAAACCATCAAATCTTACTAAAACATGCAAATGAAAACATTATGGTGTCACGAGACATCAACATGGAGAATTCTATAGAAAAAAAATAGAAAACAAACTATGAATGAATGTATTTTTATAGTTAGGTGATCGATTTTTAAGTTTTCAAAACGAAAATTCGCACAGTCAAAATTCGACATTGACATGTCGAATTTTGTCACAAAATTCGACATTTAGATGTTGATTTTTTAACAAAACATCGACATCAACTCTAGATGTCGATTTTTGTGACAAAAATCGACATCTACATGTTGAATTTTGTGAGAAAATTCGACATCAACTCTAGATGTCGATTTTTGTGACAAAAATCGACATCTACATGTCGAATTTTGTGAGAAAATTCGACATCTACATGTCGATTTTTCGCCAAAAAATCAACATATATCTAGATTTTTGCCAAAAAATAAACATTTAAATGTCGATTTTTCACCAAAAAGTCAACATGTACAGGTCGAATCTTCTTCTTCTTCTTCTTCTTCTTCTTCTTCTTCTTCTTCTTCTTCTTCTTCTTCTTCTTCTTCTTCTTCTTCTTCTTCTTCTTCTTCTTCTTCTTCTTCTTCTTCTTCTTCTTCTTCTTCTTCTCCTCCTTCCTCTTTTCTCCTTCCTCCATATTCTTCTTCTCTACCTTTTCAAGCACCAGCTATTGGGCGGCGGCAATTCTTCGGCGGCGGATGGGCGGCAACAATTATTCTCGTCTTGTGTTCTTCTTCTTCATTTTTATTTTCTTTTTGGTCTTGCAATAGTAATTATGTCTACTTTGAATGAATATTATCAAAATCAATATTGAGCTTATATTTGTAATTTTCAGTCTTGCTCTTAGTAAGTTTATCTATATTTTGGTCATGCATCAAGTAAGGTCTTGCACTTAGTAATTTTAGTCTTGCATATATTCGTTGCCTATCTTTTAATTGTTTTTAAAAAAAATTACAAAATCACCCATATATAAAAGAGCCATCTTTCAATTTATTCCTTAACATTTTCAAAATGCCCTCTTCTCTAAATCAACCATCCATTACCACAAATCATCTTTATTTTCCCATTTCCGGCGTGCCCATGAGATTGAGAGAATCGTATCAGAGCTTCGGGTTTCAAGAATCAGGGTTGTTAGATTGCTTTCTTCTCGTTAGAGATTTGTTCAAGGTGGGGGCGTCGCTGCCGCCTTGTACGAGCGTAAGAGGTGTTGCATTGGGTGGGGCGGAGATGGTGCCCATAACACCAACAATAGGCTGCCGATTTGGGGAGATTTTTGCTTGAATTTGGCGTGGTTTGAGGTAGATGTCGAGAGGACATCACCAAATGATTTTGGAGAATTAGAAATTGAATTTGCAGTCGCCGGAGTTGCTGATGAAAGAGGTATTGTCTCTAATGTCCATCTCCAAACTTCAATTCAAACCGAATCAAACCGTTGCGGAGCATACGACAAAGGCGGCGGGGATGGTGGATTGTGTTAGAGGAATATTTAGGTGATTTGAATTGATAATTAAGCCTTAATTATGTGATTTGATTAGATTCAATATAATCAAGTCATAATTAGTTATTTGATTAGGGATTTGATTAGGTGTAATTATTTTATTCCTTTTATTGTTTCTCTTTTGTGTGTATACAAATGTACAAGCACTCATTGATGAAATATAAGAAAAAAATCATCTTCTTCATTATGTGTTTCATCAATTTTACATGGTATCAGTGAATCTTTGATTTTTTCTCATCATTCTTCAAAATGTCTACCGACGATCTTCTTCCTACAAAGTCTTCTTCATCATCACCAACACCCATCTGTAGATGCATAAAATTAATTAATTGGTTAATTAAATTAGCCAATTAAATTGTGTCTAAATTAAATTATAATTTATCTTGCAAAATAAGTTATGGAGATAATTATCAATTAATTATTGGCCAGTAGGATTATTTCTTCTCTTCCAAGTTATAAGAGATAAATATCAATTTAAAGAGAGCCAATCAAATCGCGTCACGTCATCAAGAAGACTTTAAGTAGGACTCTTATTCTACCACTATAAATAAGGACCCTCCCTACACAATTCAAAAACACAACTCAAAAAGAAGAAAAACCGTAGGAGAAAATTCTCTCTTCAATATTCAAGTCGTTCGCAACAAATTCAAGGCGTTCTTCATCAAATCGAGGGCGTTCTTCAACAAATCAAGATCAAAGGAAGATCGAAGGGCCAAATCTATCAAGAACTCCAAGATCTTCAAGTCAAAACCCGTCAAAGTTCAACAAATCGAGATCGAAGGAAGATTGAAGGGCCAAATCAATCAAGAACTCCAAGATCTTCAAGTCAAAACCCGTCAAAGTTCAGCGTTCGATCCGAGATTCAAGTCGCAAGACCCTTGGAAGACGTTATTCAAATCCAAATCAAATCCGGAGAAGATCAAGTCAACGACCCGACTCCGAAATTCAAAGTCAAACGCATATTGTTCTTGAGAGAAGAATCAGAGGATTAAATTAGAGTTTGTAACCCGCAATATTTTATTTTAATCTAGTAAATTATCTTTGTGCAAGTTTTTCTTGTTTGTCTAAATCGCAGATAAGATTTTGTTGCTACAAATTTTGGCACGCCCGGTGGGACATCTCTACCTCTCATCTCTTCTCTGTCTCGAAGATCCTCGAAGTGTTGTAGTGACTGCTCTACGTTCGCAATGAAGATTGCTACTTCGGATTCATCAAGTGTGGGCTTAGTTACAAGGAGTATGGCTAAGAAGCTGCAAGCATCCTTCGAGATTAGCTCGACGCCCCAAACCATTCAGAAAGGCTTACCACCTCTTGTCAATACAAGCACAGACGTGGAAGGTTCAAAACGAGAGATTTCACATCCCACGCCCCGTTCAACATCAAGCTACTCAGATGTGGCATCCGTCATGGCAACAAACGTTACAACCCTGGAGGAGCAAATTGCAAGTTTGACAAAGGCCATTGAGGGACTCGCAAAGCATGTTCAACAACGAGATTCTCAAATTGCCGAGTTGATCAACAAGATGGACAAAGCCGATGCTAGTCAAGCTGTGGAGAATCAGATAGAGTTTCAAGACGAAGTCGAGACATCCACAAAGCAAAAGGCTCCAGCTCAAGAACTTCAAGTTTCTCCAGGAGGGATGATTCATGTAGATCAAGTGATGACGCTGATCAGTGGAACCATCAAAGACAAGTTGGAAGGAAGCTCGAAGTCTCCATTAACCTATGTCAAGCCATACACGCAAAGGATTGATGATCTAAGGATGCCAATGGGCTATATACCTCCAAAGTTTCAACAATTTGACGGCAAAGGCAACCCCAAGCAACATGTGGCACACTTCGTCGAGACTTGCAATGATGCCGGGACGTACGGAGATCACCTCGTCAAGCAATTCGTCCAATCGCTCAAAGACAACGCGTTTGATTGGTACATTGATTTGGGGGCAAACTCCATTGATAGTTGGAAGCACTTGGAGGAAGAATTTCTCAACCGCTTTTACAGCACTCGAAGAACAGTCAGCATGACTGAGCTCACCAATTCGCGCCAATGGAAGAAGGAACCTGTCATCGACTACATCAACCGTTGGAGAAATTTGAGTCTTAATTGCAAGGATCGACTGCCTGAGACATCAGCTATTGAACTGTGCATCCAAGGAATGCAATGGGGACTCCGATATATCCTTCAAGGAATTCAACCTAAAAGTTTTGAAGAGTTGGCCACTCGAGCACATGATATGGAGTTGAGCATAGCTGCAAATGGATTCGAAGAACCTTCATTCCAAAAGTCGTACCAGCTCAATGAAGAACATGTCGAAGAAGAACAAGAAGATCATGAGGATGGGGGCAAGTCTTTTGTAGAAACAACACCCTATGCAATATGACAAGTCAAATCAAATGAAGCACTCCTTGACACGAGTTTAAAAGGTCTACATGTCACAATCAAATGAAACACTCCTTGACACGAGTTTAAAAGGTCTAGATGTCCAAATCAAATGAAATACTCATTGACACGAGTTTAAAAAGTCTACATGTCCAAATGAAATACTCATTGACACGAGTTTAAAAGGTCTACATGCATGTCCCAATCAAATGAAACACTCCTTGACACGAGTTTAAAAGGTCTACATGTCCAAATCAAGTGAAATACTCCTTGACACGAGTTTAAAAGGTCTACATGTCCAAATCAAATACTCATTGACACGAGTTTAAAAGGTCTACAAGTCCAAATCAAATGAAGCACTCCTTGACACGAGTTTAAAAGGTCTACATGTCCAAATCAAGTGAAATACTCCTTGACACGAGTTTAAAAGGTCTACATGTCCAAATCAAGTGAAGTACTCCTTGACACGAGTTTAAAAGGTCTACAAGTCTAAATCAAGTGAAACACTCCTTGACACGAGTTTAAAATGTCTACATGTCCAAATCAAATGAAGTACTCCTTGACACGAGTTTAAAATGTCTACAAGTTCAAATGAAATCAAAGCTCCTTGATACGAGAATAAACTATCCAAATCAAATCAAGGCTCCTCGATACGAGCATAAACTATCTTTACATACAAATCAAGTCAAGGCTCCTTGATACGAGCATAAACTATCTATATATCCAAATCAAGTCAAGACTCCTCGATACGAGCATAAACTATCTATATATCAAAATCAAATCAAGGCTCCTTGATACGAGCATAAACTATCTACAAATTCAAGTCAAATGCTCCTTCAGCACGAGCTTAAACTACAAATGTTTCTCCTTGTCCACATGAGTATAAACTGTGCACGACATCCCTCAAAAGGATATATTTTGAACTACGTTATGACTTGATCCCTTTATAGGGTACGTAGGCAACTTAGAATCTCTCTAAGTTCAGTCATGATTTCAAAAGATATATGTGCTTTGCTAGATCGAGCTGCGATTGAAGTTGAACAATTATCGAGACTCATTCACTCCAAGATGCATTGTCCGTGAACAAGTCTCGAGGGGGCATTTGTAGACGCATAAAATTAATTAATTGGTTAATTAAATTAGCCAATTAAATTGTGTCTAAATTAAATTATAATTTATCTTGAAAAATAAGTTATGGAGATAATTATCAATTAATTATTGGCCAGTAGGATTATTTCTTCTCTTCCAAGTTATAAGAGATAAATATCAATTTAAAGAGAGCCAATCAAATCGCGCCACGTCATCAAGAAGACTTTAAGTAGGACTCTTATTCTACCACTATAAATAAGGACCCTCCCTACACAATTCAAAAACACAACTCAAAAAGAAGAAAAACCGTAGGAGAAAATTCTCTCTTCAATATTCAAGTCGTTCTTCAACAAATTCAAGGCGTTCTTCATCAAATCGAGGGCGTTCTTCAACAAATCAAGATCGAAGGAAGATCGAAGGGCCAAATCTATCAAGAACTCCAAGATCTTCAAGTCAAAACCCGTCAAAGTTCAACAAATCGAGATCGAAGGAAGATTGAAGGGCCAAATCCATCAAGAAATCCAAGATCTTCAAGTCAAAACCCGTCAAAGTTCAGCGTTCGATCCGAGATTCAAGTCGCAAGACCCTTGGAAGACGTTATTCAAATCCAAATCAAATCCGGAGAAGATCAAGTCAACGACCCGACTCCGAAATTCAAAGTCAAACGCATATTGTTCTTGAGAGAAGAATCAGAGGATTAAATTAGAGTTTGTAACCCGCAATATTTTATTTTAATCTAATAAATTATCTTTGTGCAAGTTTTTCTTGTTTGTCTAAATCGCAGATAAGATTTTGTTGCTACACCATCATAACCGATTTTTACACAATCCATCATTCCGATAGTCCTTCCACTATCCTTGTCACACCTTTGTTGACAGGAGATAATTACAGATCATGGAGTCGTGCAGTCACAATGGCACTTCGTGCCAAAAATAAGCTTGGTTTCGTTGATGGGTCACACCCAATTCCGACAGAGAAATCTGACATTTCTAATTGGGAACGTTGTAACGATTAGCCTTAATCGACTATGCTTCATAGTCGATTAAGGAAAATCTTTAATTTTTTAATTTTTTTTTGTTTTTTTTTTTTCTATATCATGTATATTAATCGACTATGATGAAGCATAGTCGATTAAGAATCTGCTACTAAATATAACAAATCACAATTGCGAAAAAATGCAAAATCAACTATATTTTACAAAAAACAAAAGATATACAAACATTATAATTGATTTATACACTTGGAATCAATAAACAAAAAATTCAAAATAAAAATAAAAAAATGGAGTCGATCAACCTTAATCGACTACCAGAACATAGTCGATTAGCTTAATCGACTATGAACGTGTACATAGTCGATTAAGGTTTTAGCATGCGCGAAATTCTCTACACGCACTGTCATCCGCCCAATCCACCAAAAAACCCTAAATCTGCCTCTCCATCGTCACCACACCGCCGCCACAATACACCATCACCACCTTACTTTGATATTATGACAGTTTTTTATTACAAATAAATAAATAAAATCACAACTCGCACCACCAACTAAAGCAGAACCACCACCTATCAAAATTCGATTCCGATTGACAATTTTACCTCTTTTCGCCGCCAATGTAGCAATCGTGGTATTCGAACTTAGAATCGCTATCAAAATCGTCATCATCTTTATGGCTTTTGTTAAGATCTGCAACGACGACGACGACGGCTTCAACGGAATTGGCATCGTTGTTCTGGCGGTGATGTTGGTGGTTGGTTCTTCATCTTCCGATGAGAGAGAATGAGAGAAAAGTATAAAAGAGAGAAAGAAAACAGAGAAAAGACGCGAGAGAAGAGACGGAAAAGAAAAAAATAAAATTAGGGTTTTGAAAGAGTATAGTAGACAATTAAGGGTGGTTTTGGAATTATGAAAATATCACTTGGGTGGATATTAGCTTAAGGAGTTTTCTCTAATTATTTTTGGGAGAGGGTGTTTCCTTAACTCATTTTCCTAGATGGGGGGTTCTTGCTAATTATCCCTATTATTAAACTTTTATTATGTTATTAGGATATATACATGATCGAGATAAAACTATGTTTCTTTTTTTTCTATGCTTTGAGTATTTATAAATACTATCTACAAATGTATTATACTAAATTTTAAAAACCGATTTATTTTCGACTTATCACCGATTAATCATCACCGCACCGATTAATCGTGAGTCGGTCCCTGACCGCCTCCGACCCGATTACCGCTTTTTACAACCTTGATTTTGCCCCAAATGTGTATTTTCGAGTTAATTTTCGCTGGATTAAGGGTGTACATGTCATTTTCTTTTTTCCGCTTTAGAATTCGGCTTTCCCTCAGTTACTTAGGGTTCCTACATCCACAATATTCACTTCCCAAGTTGACGAAAAGATCGATGGAGAAGAGCTACCTCCAATTATTCGCGACTCCAGTATTCACGACTCCAATTCCCCTAGTATTCAGAACAAAAGACAAAATATCAAAGGAATGTATAAAATTATGGAGAAAATTGTCACGTTTGATGAATTGTTTGGACGATCGATGGTGAACACTCTATCATCTTTGTAGCCTTCTTGACCGATGGTCAAGATCGTGACACCTTTCGTGGCCGGAGGTAAAAACTTTCTTGGCAAGTAGATACAGTTTATTTGATATGCGCTCTCTTGCTCTACCGATTAATCTTTGATAAAAACTTTCTTATGTCAAGATTTTGCAGATGACCCTCTTATGCTTTTCAATATCAGCACATAACCTCCTTGTAGTTAATAGGGGTAGCGTCCATTAGTTCGTTAATCAAAATTAACTGTGCGTTTCAAATATCCAAATACTACATTTTTTAAAACGACCCCCTTGCTCTTACATTTTCCCTTTAATTTTTGTAGATGACCGACCCCCTTAAAGTTTGACACACGCAGTTAAGTTTGACAGTAAAACTAACGAATTCTACGACCATCAACCAGAAATGGGTTATGAGTTTGATATTACAAGCACAAGGGTGTCATCAGCAAAAGCTTGTAACCACATGGGGTTAAGTGTTCTTTACAAAATAATTAATTGGGTAAATTACGGCCACCCCTCAGGTGAGGTTAAATTACGAAAAAACATTTCATGTTTGGGTAATTATGACCACCCCGCAACTATAAATAATCTTTTTACACATGTCCACGATTGATGTGTCAAATTTAGTGGAATCTTTTAGTTTGTGTAAAATACTATCCATTTTGTACCCGTTTTACCACATTCGCTCCACATTTTGAAACAAGATAATCATATGTGTCTTTTGGATTGTAAATATCAGATTGTGATGCATCAGAAATTATATTTTTGCACAAAACGAGTGAACGTGTAAGAAGATTTATGGTTGAGAGGGTGGTTGTAATTACCCAAATAAAAGGGATTTTTTTGTAAGATTATGTTGAATTTGATACCATAAAAATTGACGTGTAAGAAAATTTATAGTTGAGAGGGTGGTTGTAATCTTATATATATAAAAAAGAAACGCTGGACAACCCTAAAAAAACCCTAATGATATTTATGTAATTATTAACAAAATTAAAATTAAAACTACAATTTTTAACAAGGGTAAATTACACCCACACCCCTGAGGTATGCTTATATAACTTTAAGGTCCCTGTGGTATCGATAATTACACTCACCCCCTTGAAACGTAGTTATAAACTCTAATGGGATAATGCATTGGATATGTTATTACGATAGAGTTCTAACGGACTATTGGTTTCAGGAAGTGGTGGGGACAACAAAGAGTTATGGGTGATTTAAGAAATATTGGGGGAGTCATGCCACCCCATTACTCCCCATAACTCTATGTTATCTCCACCACTAGCTAAAAACAATAGTCTATTAGAACCCTATCGGAATAATGTATCCAATGCATTATCCCGTTAGAGTTTCTAACTACGTTTCAGGGGGGGTGACTGTAATTATCGATACCATAGGGACCTTAAAATTATTTAAGCATACCTCAGGGGTGTGGGTGTAATTTACCCTTTTTAACAATTATCAAAATTAAAACTAACCCTTCATTTATTTGGCCAGATAACAAGATCGAAAGAGATAAAACCTCTTTGATTCGTTGTTATTGTTGTTCGATCGTTTTCTGATTCTGGGGTTGTAGCTTATGAGGAATTGTTTGTATTGTTGTTGGTTTGTTATTGCAGTTGATGGGGTTTTCGCTGCCATTATTGTTGATTCAAGAAACAATGAAAATACGAGATTTTTCCGGAAAAAAATATGAGCGATTTTGCCGGAAAAAAATATGAGCGATTTTGAGAAATTATTTTGGAGGGAGGCCAAGAAAAAGTGTGTGTGTGTGTGTGTGTTAAGTAAATACCATGGGCATAAGAACAAAAAAATTGCTGAATTGCATTCTTTCTCGTCTGTGTTTTTTAGTGGTCTGAACTGCATTTTTCAATTTAACAAATTTATTTATTTTTTAAATTAACACAAGTAACTTGTAGTCCTCCCCTTTTTTTTTTTTCTGGAAGAATACTCATAAATAAAAATTTCTCACTCTACTTTTTGAAGTAAACTATTTTATGCAAATAGCAAAACAACGAAATTCTTTGCAATTGTGTAATATGATTATATTAATTTAGTGCCAATTTTCAATAATTTTGAAGAATACATGGTTTCCTCTCATTGGATCTTGACACAAGGTTTCTAAAAAATGAAACTGATTGAAATGAGTTCTATACAAATAATGGGAAGGATAATTTTGTCATTTCCAGTTTTATCAGTCCGAATCATGTAAACCAAACATCACATTGCAGTTGTCCTTCATAGGTAAATCCTACAAACCAAACCTGATTTTTTGGTTACTATATAATCATGAACAGTGGTAAATTATATAATCCTTAAAATTTTATCAATCCCATCCATCCAACCAAAAGAGCCCTTAGAGTTTCTAACTACGTTTCAGGGGGTGACTGTAATTATCGATACCATAGGGACCTTAAAATTATTTAAGCATACCTCAGGGGTGTGGGTGTAATTTACCCTTTTTAACAATTATCAAAATTAAAACTAACCCGTGAAGAATCCTACATTGTTGCTACTTATGTAATTATTTATTTTTAATATTTTTTATGAACTAATTTTTTAACTATAATTTTCAACAATTATTGATCTCCTAATTTTCATCAATATATCTCTAATCTCAAGAGATAAAGCTAGAAATTCAATACTAATAATACTACATTATTAAATTTTACTATATTAATGTACTATATTTTCTTATTATATATTAAATTGATTTTATTTTTTTTTCACTATTTAAATAATATCCCGTGTGCATCGCACGGAGAAAAGGCTAATTACCAAAACGAGAAGAATTTTTTTGTAATTTGAATTTACCGCAAAGGGCGGCCGTAATCATTCTACGCTTCATAATTCATATAGGTCTTGATCTTATATTCATGAAATTAAGTTTATAATTTGATGTACGCCTCTATTTGCAAATCCTAATTGGACACGGTAATCTGCCACGTATCCCTCTATAAAAAGGGGTTTTAAT
Organism: Erythranthe guttata; assembly: GCF_000504015.1. Next base: position 1,366,414 of record NW_012193768.1, on the reverse strand, counting down.
GATTTAATTAGGGGTTATTAATCAGAAGCTGAAAAATAATCCAAGCAGTATAACAACATGAAAAGGCCAGAACGAGAAGACAGTTTCAACTCCATGGACATGATATCCGATTTGCCGAAAGACATCTTGCAGAGAATACTTTATTTCCTCTCTCAAGAAGATGCTGTCCGAACATCTGTCTTGTCAAAATCATGGCGTAATATTTGGTGTACTCGCCCCAATCTCGATTTTTCAATCTACGCATTCAAAGAGAACAAACAAGAATTTCTAACGGCTGTGGACAAGACTTTACAGCTATACTGTTATCAAAGTCTGTGCGTAGAGGAATTTCGCCTTTCGATATTGCTAGACCGTGATTTTTACGAGGAATCGATTTCGCTTCTCGAGAAATGGATCCCATTGCTCACAAATATGGGTACGAAGGAGTTCCGACTTTGGATTGGTACGCAAAGCTATCCGGGCGTTATGCATCTGCCGCCTGTAGTCTTTGAAGCTGAACCACTCAAAGATTTGCGTGTGCGGGGATTCATGTTGGACCGAAAGGCTATTCGAAGAATACAACTCTTGAAGAATTTAAGAATACTTCGTCTCAAACAAGTCTTCATCAGTGACGACGATATTGATTCTACCATCAAAACCCATGCCCCGTCTCTTGAAATTGTCGATTCTGATGAATGGAATATTCCGTTGCTCAAAGGAGGAGGACTTTTGTAATCTCACTAGTTTATCTCTGACGGGTGTCTATTCGTCATTGGACCACTTGTCGCGTGTAAATTCCCGAGCCTCACGCTTCTGACTCTTTCGGAATGCTTTGGGCTCGAGGGAGTCGAGATATTTATCGATGCCCCGAGAATAAACTATTTCGAATACCGTGGGCACTTTATCCCATCCATCTCTTTTGCAGCAACTACTTCCGGAGAGTGGCGTTCGCTTATAGACCTAGTGTGTGTGCATTTCGGATGATGATTCTTCTCTGTGGCTCCTCCAGCTGAAGGAACTGCTCGAGTCGTTAAGCCAATCCAAGATTTCTCTGAACGTTAATCACGTGTATAACATTGCGGTACGAGACGATAACGGTTGTGGTAATAAACCGGTTGTGGTGGATGGTTTGGGTTTGGGTTTTTATTCATATTCGATTTCTTCATCGTTCATGAATGCTATGTTTTGCGTTTGTCGTCCGGGAATTATCTATGACTCTCTCGACTGCGGCTACGGATGGGAGATGAATCACATCCAGTGTCTGTGGGAGATTCTAATGCAGAGAGAGTGTGGAGACGGAGATGATCGATTTAGAAAGTTGTGGAAACAAGATTTGGAGGAAGTGAGATTGGAAATTCACGACAAGTATCGAAACGAGTGGCGTCCGATAACTCTGTTCGAATTGCGAAACTGGCGACAAACAAATTCCTGCTCGCTTTGCATTGACATGGAGACCAACTTTGTGAGACTTTGATCCTAGTTTTTTTATTTTTAGTTTTATTTTTAAGCAGTGTCTTACTTTTACGTTGTGTGCATTAACTTTACATAGATTAAGGTTTATTCTCAGTATTTAGAACTATTTTTCCTCAAGAACTTGTCTTGTAAAAGAAAATGGGGAAATTACAATTTTCACCCCACAAGTTTGCATTGATTTCACATTTGATCCCTCATGTTCACAAAAAACATAATTTAACACTTTTGATCATTCCCATCTATTTACCGTTAGTTCGTCAGTTAAGAAAGTGATGGTCACATGCTTGATTCCATTAGTTTTAACGGGAAATTGACGGAAATGACTAAAAGTTTTGCATTACTGAAACATGAGGAACCAACTGTGTTTTTTGTGAATATGGCGGACCAAATATGTAATCGGTCCAAACTTGACTGGTGAAGACTGTATTTTTCCCAAAAAATAAAATTAATTTCTTCTCTCCTCTCTATCTCTCCTGCTCTGTTTCCCTTCATCCCCTGTTTTTGTCCACTACATATTTCACGCTGTCAATGATTCAAAGCTATAAAGCATTTTAGTGTTTATACAACACCTTGTTTACCCAACGGTTATAAAACCGTCGCATATAAAGGTATTCTGGTTTTCATATTTTGAAAAAATGCTTCTATTTCCGGTTCAAAAATTCCAAAATCTGAAAGTCCGTTTCATATTCGGAAAGCCTTGGAATTTTCGGATATCTTATCGCATTGCGGATTTTTCAAAAAAATCAAGAAACATTCCAGATTTTGAAATTTTATTATATTTTTTTAAAAATACCTTTTCTTTTTATCCAATACGATTTATATTTGGGAGAAATACAAATTTCATCCCTCAAATTTACACCGATTATTTCACATTTGGCCACCTATGTTCATAAAAAAGACATTTAGTCCCTCATGATTCAAAAATTCAACATTTGTAGTCATTTCCGTCAATTTTCTGTTAGTACTAACATAACCAAGCTTGTATCCTTCACTGCCTTAACTAACGGACTAATAGTAAATTGACGGAAATGACAAAAGGTGTTGAGTTATTGAAACATGATGGACTAAATGTGTTTTTTGTGAACATATAGACCAAATGTGAAATCGGTGCAAACTTAGGGGCTGAAAATTATATTTTTCATGATTTATATGTTATGGCATATTTGTTCACAAACCAAAGTCAGATTTATCCACAATGATAATATAAAATTATCATTACTATATCTAACAAATCAACGGGAAATGAGATGATGAGACTTTGAAACGACAACTGGTTCCGGATGTGGTAAGTTGGTGCAAGGTCCTAGGATCGAATTCTCGCAGCCGCAGTATGGGAATTTCAACTCCAGTGAGGGTTGGTTCCTTGTGGGCACCAGGTCCGGGTCCGCTACCTTAACGGGCCGTTGAGTTACCATAATTTACATTTCTCCATCAAATACTTGTCGGGCCAAGGGATGGAGGCATGGGGCGAGGGATTTCGCCTTTTGGTGCAAGAAAAAGTTGAGATGTTAAGAATTTATGAGACAAAAGTAGTCTAATTTTTAATGAAATATATTGCTATTGTATTTGTATATGCATATAATTTGGGAACATTATTGTTTTCATCCTTCAAGTTTGCACTGATTTCATATTTGATCCCTCATGTTCATATTAAACACATTTGGTCCCTCGTGTTTCAATAGTGTAACACTTTTGATCATTTTTCGTTAGCCCGTTAGTTAAGGCAATGATAGGAACAAGCTTGATTCCGTTAGTACTAGCGGAAAATTGACGAAATGGCTAAAAATGTTGAATTTTTGAAACATGAAGGACCAAATGTATTTCTGGTGAACATGAGGGACAAAATTTGAATTTGGTGCAAACTTGAGGAATGAAAATTGTATTTTATATATATATTTTCAAAAAAAAAACCTTTGGAATATTTTGAGTTCTTTTCGGCCATTAAATCGAATAGGAAATTGAAATTTCTAATAATTTTATTACTAATTCCGAATTCGAACGGAACAAATTATGTACATAAGAATATAGGTCGAGTTTATTACAATCAATACCCATGTGTTATTTTGGGCAAAAAAACTACCATATGTTATGAATTACTCAAAAAAAAAAAAAAAATCCCGCTATGATTTTGGGCAATGTGCTCGTAATATCAGTACATAACCCCTTGTGGTTTATGGGGTAACTTCCGTTAATTTTGCCGTCAATCTTAACCGTCAGTGTAAAACGTCAAAGTGTATTTTTGCAGATGGCCCCTTGTGCTTTCATTTTTGCATGACCCCCTTGAAGTTTGACGCACACGGTTAAGTTTGACGGAAAAATTAACAAAAGTTACCCCATAAACCACAAGAAGGTTGTTATGTGCTGATATTACGAGCGTAGAGTGATCATCTGCAAAAGTTTGTAACTACAGGGGGTTTAAGCGCTATTCACCCTTTAATTTTTTTAACAATTATAATACCCCAGTCCCGGTGTAGGGGTTCGTGTGCTAAACAAATTCAATTCTAGGGGTGGTTCCGCCAATAAGATAATATAGAATGCTTTTTTTAGTAATTCGACCTAATACAGGGAATCAAGTGCAATAAAAAGAAGTTTTCTGGAAAAAAAGAGTCTGAAATCTCTGCCAGCTACCACCACTTTTTTTCATCTAAAAATCGCCGGAGTTGCTGTCGAATACCAGTATACCGCCGTCCTTCTCTCTAAAAATCTCCGGCGCTTTTCCGTTTTTCTCGGGTGGAGCGGTTCCGTATTAATTTCCAGGTAAAAATATACTTACATATCCTATAAAGATGTGTTTTTTGTTTTCGATTTCAAATTTTCACTAGGGTTTCTTGGACGCAGGATCCAAACTCCATGGACAGAATATCCGATTTGCCAAAAGACATCTTGCAGAGAATTCTGTATCTTCTCTCTCAAGAAGATGCTGTCCGAACCTCTGTATTGTCCAAATCATGGCGCTACATTTGGTGCACTCGCCCCAATCTCGATTTCTCAGACAGCAACTTCAAAGGTAACAACCAACAATTTCTATCCACTGTGGGCAATACTCTGCAGCTGTACTCTGATCAAAGGTTGTGCTTGGATGAATTTCGCCTTTCGATATTGCTGGTAGATCACGAATGGGTTTCGCTTCTCGAGAAATGGATCCCGTTACTCGCGGATATGGGCGTAAAGGACTTCCGCCTTTCAATCCCTTCCGATTACAGCAATCGGGAATTCATCGATTTGCCGGTTGTGGTGTTCAAAGCCGAATCGCTCAAGAGTTTGCATCTGTATAGATTTAATTTGGGGAAGAATATTCCCGAGAATATACTCTTTGTGCGTCTGCAAGTACTCCAGCTCTCGCACGTCGTGTTGCACGAGAGAGGGGTTTTCGACAAGATAATGTCGAGCTGCCCTTTGCTTACGGATCTGTGGTTACAAGAGTGTAAGGGGCTGGAAACTGTGAAGCTGGAGAAGAAGCTTCACAAATATCTCAAGCACTTCACTTTCATTAACCGAACGAATCACGCAGGATGCAGTATCGAAATCGACGTCCCGACTCTTGTAACAATCAGGATAATCGGCTGCAAGATTCGGTTTAACTGCCGTGAGTTCAGTAATCTAAAGATTATAACTCTACGGGGTGTGGAAATCGTACAATCTCAGTTGTGTATCGATGCCCCCAACATTTTATATTTCCAATATTCGGGATCTTTAATTCCGTCGATATCTTTCGCGTCAGCTTCCATGGTGTCAAATTTAAGTCTGTATATTCGGGATGATGATGTAGAAGAAGATGCTCGGTCGTGGTTCCTCGGACTAAGTAAACTGCTCCATGGTTTACGTCGGTCCGAAATTTCGTTGAGTATTTTTCAATTCGCCACGAACAATGTGCACGTCGTTGAAGACGAGATTCTAGTACAGGATATTATTAATGGTGGTAATAAACCCGTTGTGGTGTTGTGTTTGGAATTGGATATCGGTCATTTATCTTCGTTTTCGTCTTTTTTAAATGGATTGTTTTGTATCTGTCGCCCGAGCTACTTAATCCCGCGGTGGGTGCATGGACCTTGGAGCAAAGAAAGGAAGGCGAAGGAACTCGATGAGTTTTTCTGCAAGATCCAAAAGATGAAGGAAAGTGGAAACGAAGAAATCCGGCGATATTTGGAGGATTTAACCATTGAAGGATTTGATAAGGAGTTTCGGGTTCGGTTGCAATGGAGGGATCGAGATTGTGAGTGCAATTCTAAGCTTTCAGAATCATAGACGACAAATCTTTTTTTGCGATATACACAGTTTGTTTCTTTTTTCTGTCTATTTATTGATTTTGAGACAAATTTTGCTGGCTTGTTGTGTCGTTCGTTTGTTTACGAGACGAGAGTTCACTTTACAGTTCGCATGTCGTTTCTGATTTATTCTTTAGTATAGTGTTATGTTTGGTTACAAGCTAAGTGTCTGCAGAGTACTTGATTGTATATCTATAGATGCAAGTTGGACGAAAAGGCCCCTCATGGCAAGGTACCTTTAAAGCTTCTAGAATTTTCTTCGTCTTTGCGCGATGTCTTCATCAAGAAAGCGATTTTCGAGAAGATAATATCAAGCTGCCCTATGATTCGAACTATGTGGTTCCACGACAGTGAAGGGGTGAAAACCAATAAGTTGGTGCATAAGGATCATCGGAAATTTCGATAATCTTACGACAATTCAAGATTTCTGGCAGCAAGATTTGGTTTTAATGGCAATAATTGTAGTAATCTGAACAGTGTTTTGCATTTGTCGCTCGTCCGAGAGACATAACTCACCACTCGTACACCAGAGGGCATGCTGAGTTAGAAAGGGAATAAAAAGGAACTCACTGAGATTCAACACCCACAACCATTTGCAATCTCTCGTTTGTCGAGCACTTGTACTATTGCTTATGTAGCCATTGCATCCCGATTGATTTTTGTTGCAAGATGATAAGTGCTAGCTTCGGACTGAGAACAGACACCGTTTCGATTAAAATGCCAAATGTAGCAATCTACGTCTATGCTATTTCCAGTGGGGATGACACTGCAATCTTCTTGGTAAAACATCTCTCGGATTAATTCGACATTCCACAGCCCAGTGATAATCATCAGTTAACCGCAGTTGTAAAATTCTAAATTTTTTATTTTCACACTTTACCCCCTCAAATTCTGGAAATGTAAATGTCCCCCTTCAAAATGTTATTCTTGTTGCACGTTGCCCCAATAGCAAAATTTAATGGATTATTCACTGGAACCAAGTGTTTTTTGTTGCACATGTTCCTTTAAATGTTATTTTTGTTGTATCTCGTCCTTTGAAAACATTATTTTTTATGCAAGTTACCCCTTTAAAATGTTATTTTTGTTGCACAATGCCCAACAAAAATTGGCTCTTGGGGCAAAGAACAACCAAAATAATATTTTGAAGGGGTTATCCATTTTTTATGTTTTAGGGGGGAAAGTGCAAAAATGAAAAATTTATAGGGTGAACTGCATTTTGTCCCAAGAATAAACTTATTCTGTCATGATAAGGGAAAATTGCACATCGCCCCCTGTAAATTTATAATTTTCACACTTTACCCCTCAAAAATTTTAAAAGTGAATGTCCCCCTTCAAAATGTTATTTTGGTTGCACGTTGCCCCGATAGCAGATAGCAAAACTTCGATGGATTATTCATCGCAATTGAGTATTTTTGTTGCACGTTGCCCATTTAAGTGTTATTTTTGTTACACCTTACTCCTTAAACACACTACTTTTTTGCATGTTACTCCTCTATATTATTTTTGCTGCACAATTCCCTCTAAAAATTGGCTTCCTGGACAAAGTGCAACCAAAATAGTATTTCGAAGGGGTTGCCCTTTTTTTAATTTGTAGGGAGGAAAGTACAAAAATGAGAAATTCATAGGGGTCAAAGTGCATTTTATTATCCTTTGGATTATTATAATTTTGCAAACCCTAACACACAAAAAAAAAGGGTCAATCTCCAACGGCGGTCACCCACGATCGTTTATTATATTTTACTCTAAAAAAACTTGATTTGAAGGTTTATTTAGCAGACAAAATATCTAGGGTTTATTACAAGAGGTATGAAAAAGGCCAAAGCGGAAGACGATGGTTCCATCACCATGGACAGGATATCCGAGTTGCCGAAACACATCTTGCAGAGAATACTTTATTTCCTCTCCCAAGAAGACGCTGTCCGAACATCTGTCTTGTCGAAATTGTGGCGTAATATTTGGTGCACTCGTCCCAATCTCGATTTTTCAGACAACACCTTCAAAGGTAACAAACGAAAATTCCTCTCCGTTTTGGATACTACTTTACAGCGATACTGTGATCAAGAAGATCAAGGGTTGTGTTTAGAGAAGTTCCACCTTCGTATATCGCTAGACGATCCGTATCAAGAATCGGTTTCGCTTCTCGAGAAATGGGTCCCGAGGTTCACGACAATGGGCGTAAAGACGTTCCGTCTTTCGGTCGTGTCAAACAATGTGCACTTGGATTTGTCGTCGGTAGTCTTTAAAGCCGAACCCCTCAAGCGCCTGCGTCTGCGTTCATGCAATTTGGGCCGAGATATTCCGGACAATATACCCTTTGTGCGTCTAACGGTACTTCGCCTCCAAAGCGTCTTGATCGAGCAAGAGATTCTGGACAAGATAATATCGAGCTGCCCTTTGCTCACAACTATGTCGTTCGTAGACTGTCGAGATTTGACAAGTGTCAAGCTGGAGACGAAGCTTCATAAAAACCTCAAGCGCTTCACTTTCCACACAACAGACGAATGCAGCGTCGAAATCGACGACATCCCGACTCTCGAAAAAATCGACATTTTGGGATGTAAGGTTCATTTTCACAGCCATGAGTTCACTAACCTAGAGTATTTGTCCCTACACAGTGTGGAAATCTCTAGCAATTCGATCGAAGAATCGGATCAAGTATTATGCATCGATGCCCCGAACGTAAATTATTTCGAATACATGGGGAACTTCACCCCGTCAATCTCTTTCGCACCGACATCCAACAAGGGGAGGTGGTCGTCGAATGTACGATTCTACGTTCAGGAAGTAGAAGATGCTCAATCGTGCCTCGTTAAACTAAGCAAACAGCTCCAAGCTTTAACGAATTCCGAAATTTCTCTCGAAATTATTCAATATTCCGACGATAACATTGCGCACGTCGGAGAAGACGTTCTAGTACTACAAGGAGGCGGTGGCGATTATAAACCTGTTGCGGTGGAGCATTTGAAGTTGAATTGTATTCATGTATCGTCACTCCCGCCTTTTTTCAATTGTTTGTTTTGTATTTGTCGTCCGAAGAAAATAACTCGGCGCTGGTGGTCGACAATGCAAGGAGAATTGTTGATAAAGAGGGAACAAAAGGAACTTATTGAGTATTTCTGCATTATCAGAGAACGAGGAATCCAAGACTTGGAGGATTTAAGCATTGGAATTTTGGATAATAGTCGACGAAAATGGAAACGTTTATCTTTACGAGGGCCGATTTCATGGGAATCTGCATTGCTAGACGTTGACCGTATCTGCATTCGATTAAAATGGAGGGAATCTTGTGAGTCGAGTTCTAAGCTTTTGGAATTATAGACAGACAGATTACTTTTACTTTATTTATTATTCCCCTTTTTTTTTCTATCTATTTATTGACTTTGGAACAGAATTATGAACCATTGCTTTTAATTGGGAACATATATATAGTCTTTCTTTTGGTTTAATTTGTTTTTTGATCATTAGTTTGTTTAATCACAAGTTTTATTATATATTTACTAGTTTTATTGTTTTATTTAGCACAAAAGGCACTTAACCCCCTATAAATTTCCCATTTTTGTATTTTCCCTCCAAAAAAATCAAAAAAGGGATAACAACACCCCCTCGAATTTATTGTTTTGGTTGCACTTTTTTGCTCCAAAAGCCAATTTTCGGTGGGCATCGTGCAACAATAGTAACATTTTAAAGGGGCAACGTTGCAGAAAAATAATGTTTTGAAGGGGCAATGTGAAAAAAAAATAAAAAAATTGGTCAATTAACTTCATATCCATCTGTTCTAAATGGTTTGTTTTGTATTTGTCGTCCGAGAGCTGGTTTTCGCAAGGACTTAATTGGAACAAGAAAGGAAACAGAAGGAAGTCGGTGAGTTTTTCTGCAAGATCGAAAAGATGAGAGAGAGTAGAAACCGTGAAATCTGGCGAGATTTGGAGGATTTAACCATTGAAGTTTTGATGAGAACCGACTAGAATGGCAACCCTTATTACAGGTGACGACGTTGTCAGAATCTGCAGTAAATCGTTTTGGGGTTCGACTGCAATGGAGTTCTAAGCCTGTTTACAAGACAAGAGCTCCAAGGCTTTCTACAACTGAAAATGTAGAAAGTGTATAGTTCACGACTATTTGCAATACTAGTTTCATCAAGTGCAAAATCAAATTAAATTTTTCACTGTACAAATACTATAATACTTGTTACAAAATAAAATAAAATTGATGTCATATCATACACCAAAAAACCACAAAAATTTAGCCACAAAAACAATTCTCATATTCTCCACAAAAATTTGTCATGGAGTAAGTCAAAAAATATCAAAATGAAAGATTTTACGGTGAAAGAACCAACGAGGTATGCATTAATGTGTTTTATTAACTAGGTTGTCGTTTTAAAAAATCGTGCAGACGTGATTCGACATTTACAGGTCGAATTTTGTCCTTTAAACTCGACATTAAGATGTCGAATTTTGTCCCAAAACTTGACATCTGGTTGATGTCGAAAAACATTGACATTAGATGAACTGCATGTCAAGCAAATATATCCAAAATCGAGTTCTGTAGTAGATCGACAGTGTTCGAAAATAATCAAATTTAACCCAAAATCATCGACTATTAAGCATAATCTCACGACTACGTGAATTCTAAATAATATTTTAACCAAAAAAAAAAAACAATGAAAAAGTTCGATTTTCACAAAATCCATTTAATTTTTCGCCCTTTTAAAGACGCTTGGGCTTGGTTTTCCGGTGTTGGATTGCTGGATTGGATCACGGTGGCAGCGGTAAAGGATTGGGTCTTGCATCACTCTTGCAGGTTCTGCTCTAATTTATTTTCTTTTTCCGTTTTTTTTTTTTTAACTTAAACCTTGTTTAATTTTTTGGTCTTACAAATAAAATAGGGTAAATTATAAACACCCCCCTGAGGTATGGTCAAATTACAAAAACACCCCTCTTGTTTGGATAATTACATCTACCCCCCTCAACTATGATTTTTTCTTACACCTCCACCCTTATGGTGCCAAATTCAACATAATCATCTAGATTCCGGGAAATTTGCTCTAGTTTGTACTCGTTTTGTGTAAAAATACAGTTTCCGATGCACCAAAAACTGATATATACAAGCTAAAAATCACATATTATGATCATCTTGCTTCATAATGTAGAGTTTGAATGAGATAAAACGGGTACAAAAGTGATAATATTCCATATAATCTCGAAGATTTCACTAAATTTGAGGAGTTGAGGGGGTGGTTGTAATTATCCAAACAATAGGGGTGTTTTTGTAATTTGACCATACCTCAGGGGGGTGTTTGTAATTTACCCAATAAAATAAACAAGGGTAAATTACAACCACTCCAGAGATATGATAAAATTACGAAAATCCCCTTCATATTCGGGTAATTACAATAACCCTTTCCTGTTCGGGTAATTACAATAACCCATCAACTATAAATTTTCTTACACTTCCACCTTTGAGGTTACAAATTTAGTGGAATCTTCGTGATTATATGGAATATTATCACTTTTGTAGCCGGTTTATTCCATTTGAGCTCCACGTTTTGAAGCAAGATGTGTTTTTTGTCTTGTATATATCAGATTGTGGTGCATGAGAAACTGTATTTTTACATAAAACGAGTACAAACTAGAGCACATTTCACGAGATCTAGATGATTATGTTAAATTTGACACCATAAGAGTGGAGGTATAAGAAAATTCATAATTAAAGAGGGTAGATATAATTATTCAAACAACAGGGGTTTTCGTAGTTTTACTATTACTCATAGGAAAACAAATGATGGGTATATAGTCATTTCATCTTCCTTTTAATTGGTCTTACACTTGGTGAAATGAGTATTTCGAGTATCCACGACCATATATATATATATATATATATAGTGTATATATATTTTGGATCCGTAAAAATTGTGAGCACAGACGCAAGATTCAGTTATATACAATATTCAATTTGATAAAGGGCCCTTTATTTTTTTTCTCTACTTCTCTCCGCCGGACTCCATTTGGTTTGGTAAGTTTTTCATTTTCCTTCTTTTTTTTTTTTAGATTTTTTGTTTTGCTGTGATTGAGATAAATTAATTATAGGATGATTTTTTATCGTTAATGTCAATGTTGATTTTGTGTGTTGTGAATTTCATACGTTTATTAATTACAAAATTGTTCAAATATTTCTGAGATTTGTTAACCTTTTTAATGTATAAACTGTAAACCCTAATTAAGAGTATATTAAAGGGGCAAAATGGCTAAAAATAATCCTTATTGTTTTTTCTTTTCTTTTTTGTAAGTTTGTTATCTTTTCATTTCTAAACATAACATCAATATAACTAGAGATGTAAATGAGCTCAGCCGGCTTCATAAAAGCTTGAACTCGAGCTCGAGATTTCTAACGAGTCGAGGCTGATCTCATTCTTAGTTGTTCTCATTCTTAGTTGTTCGTGAGCTCTCGAGCCAGCTCACGAGCTTTTTTTTTTTTTAAAAGACACAAAATGGCTAAGAGCTCGATACCAAAAATAAATACTCGAACAGCTCGAGCTCGAGCTTGTCAAAATGGATTCGAACACTTGAAATCAAAATCAATCACAACTAATCAGATATAAGGTTATCAAACATAAATAAAAAAATAAAAAAAAATGGTTTTTCTTATGTGATCGAGAAGATTTTATTCGTAATTAGCCTTTGTAAAATTTTCAATTTAGGGTTGATTGGAGGCATGAAAAAGGCCAAAGAGGACGAAGCTCGTCCCAAGTCAATAGACATGATATCGGGGTTGCCAAAAGAGATCTTGCATAAAATACTTTATTCCGTGTCCCAAAAAGATGCTGTCCGAACATCTGTCTTGTCCAAATCATGGCGTAACATTTGGTCTACTCGCACCAATCTTGATCTCGATTTTTCACACCCCAACTTCACACGAAGCAAACAAGAATTTCTAACCGTTGTCGACAAGACTTTACAGCTGTACCGTGACCAAAGGCTGTGCTTAGAGGAATTTCACCTCTCCGTATCGCTGCTAGGCGACTATTACTCGGATCGAGAGTCCGTTTCGCTTCTCGACAAATGGATCCCGTTACTCACAAGTATGGGCGTGAAGGAGTTCCGTCTTTCTATTCTCTCAAACGAGTTCGTGGATCTGTCGTCAGTAGTCTTTAAAGCCGAATCCCTCGTTTTTTTCTGTCTGAAAAAATGCAAGCTGGGGGAAAAGATCCCCGAGAATATACCTTTCGGCAGTCTACAAGTACTCCGTCTCGAGAATATCTTTTTCGAGAACGAGATTGTTTTCGAAAAGATAATCTCGAGCTGCCCTTTGCTCACTACTATGTGGTTCCACGAGTGTCGGGGGTTGAAGACGATAAAGCTGGAGAATAAGCTTCACAAATATCTCAAGCACTTCACATTCATCGGCTGCTACACTTACGTAAACAACAAACTCATGGTTGAAATCGACGCCCCGACTATCGAAACAATCAAGATTTTCGGCAGCAAGATTCGGTTCGGCGAACACCACTTCCGTAATCTGAAGTCTCTGTCGATAAACTGGTGGTTGAGTAGCTGTACCGATTCGATCGAATTATGCATCGATGCCCCAAACATAAACCATTTCGAGTACAACGGGAACTTCATCCCGTCCATCTCTTTCGCACCGACCTCGAACGAGTGGAGGTCGTCGCACGTACGATTCTACATTCAGGATGTACAAGACGCTCGGTTGTGGTTCGTCGAACTAAGTAAACTGCTCCAAGCTTTAAGCCCGTCCGAAATTTCTCTCGATTTTGTTCAGTTCACGCATTATCGGATCGCGCACGATCGAGAAGACGTTCTAGTACACGACATTTTCGACTGTAGCGGCAACGGACCTGTTGCGGTCGAGCATTTGGAGTTGAGTTCCGTCGATTTATCCGCGTCGCTGTATTTTTTAAATGGTTTGTTTCGTATTTGTTGTCCGAGGAAAATAACTCAGCACTTGTTGATGCGAGGTGGTTCGTGGAATGAAAAGCAACTGATTGAGTATTTTCGCTATATCAGAGAGAGACGAGATTACGGAGAAACCTTACGGGATTTGGAGGATTTGAGCATCGAATGTTTCGATACGAGTCGACAACAATGGCAGCCTGTACAGATGGCGACTTTGTTAGTATCTGAATTGCGAAACATTAGTCGTATCCGCTATCGATTGAAATGGAGTGATTCGAGTTTTCGCAAGATTCCCACGTTTTATATTTAGACGAATAATCATTTTTATATTTATATCTATTTATTGAATTTGGGACAAAATTCTGTAACATGGCTCTGCTCTTAACAGCAGTGTCTCTGTAGTGTTTTTTCATATATATATATAAGGGAAAATTGCACGTCACCCCTTATAAATTTCTAATTTTTGCACTTTACCCCCTCAAATTTTTTAAAAGTGAATATCCCCCGTTAAAATGTATTCTTGTTGCACATTGCCCTGATATCAAAATTTTGATGGATTAGTCATCTACATTTGAGTATTTTTGTTGCACATTGTCCCTTTATATGTTATTTTTGTTGCACGTTACCCCTTAAAAACATTATCTTTTTGCACCCCTTCAAAATGTTATTTTTGTTGCACAATGCCCATCAAAAATTGGCTTCTGGGCAAAGTACAACCAAAATAATATTTTGATGGGGGATTATCCAGTTTTTGAATTTTTAGGGGGGAAAGTGCGAAAATGAAAAATTTGTAGGAGGTGAAGTGCATTTTGTTCTAAATATAAAGCCGGGCATATTGCATGTCACCCCCTATAAATTTCTAATTTTTGCACATTACTTCCTATAAATTTAAAAAGTGAATGTCCCCTTCAAAATGTTATTTTTGTTGCACATTGTCCCGATAACAAAATTCCGATGGTTTATTCGCCGAAATTGAGTGTTTTTGTTACACGTTGCCTCTTTAAATATTATTTTTGTTGCGCAGTGCCCTCTAAAAATATTATTTTTATGAACATTGCCCCTTTAAAATGTTATTTTTTGTCAACGGTGCCCGCCAAAAATTGGTATTTGGGGCAAAGTGCAACCAAAATAATATTTCGAGGGAAGGGTTATTCCTTTTTTGAATTTTTAGGGGGGGAATGCCAAAATAGAAAATTTGTAGGAAGTTAAGTGCATTTTGTCCTATAAAGCTAGAAGTTCCGATTTCCAATCCTATTTTAATTTTAAAATAACAAATCCTATTTTTTCCAAAAATATTCTGAAGTATTTAGAAATATTATACAATTTACTCAAAAAAAAAAAAAAAAAAAAAAAAGAAATATTATACAATTTTTAGGTGGTATTCGCATAAGATCATGTAAAAGTTCTGTAGATATTAAAAAAATAATTAAGAGTTAACATAAACATATGGGGCAAATTGTACTCCACCCCTATAAATTTCCAGGTTTCTCACTTTACCCCTCAAAATTGACAAAAATGAGTGCCCCTTCAATTTGTTATTTATTGTTGCATGTTGCCCCGATAGCCAAATTCCGATGGTTACTCGTCGAAATTGAGTATTTTTTCATTGCACATTACCCCTTAAAATGTTATTTTTACTGGACGATGCCCCTTCAAATAATATTATTGTCGTACATTGTCCATTTAAAATGTTACAATGTTGCATGTTGCCCATTGTAAATTGGATTTTGGAGCAAAGTGCAACCTGAACAATATTTTAAAGGGGAGTCTGTCTCGTTTTTTGAATTCCGTAAAACGGATAGTGCAAATCTGGAAAATTTATAAGGAGCGAAGGCGCATTTTGTCCTAAACATTTTGGTTTAGATTGGGTCTATGAATTTGAAATGACTAAATGACAATAAACATTAAGTATGAGGACTGAACTGTTATTTCGAAAGTACTTTTTCAACAGCTCCGTTCACGCATCCAGCGCCGGCTACCTAATTTTCCCAAGCTCTGCTGTACGGCTGTACCTTTTTTTCTTGTACTAATTTCTTCGCTGAAATCAATCTTCACAAAACCTAATACCACCGTTCTTTTTCTCTCAAAATCGCCGGAGTTGCTATCGTATACCGCCGTCCTTCTCTCTGCAAATATTCGCCGTCGCCGTCGCTAGTTATCCGTGTTTCAATCGTCAATTTCCCCAATTTCCAGGTTTTGCTTTTTTCTTTCCTTTCTCAAACCGAAAGTAGAACAATTTTTGTTATAATTCCGGTTGATTTTTTGTTTCTGATCAGTCCGATTTCCAGCCTTACCCGTAAAATATTTTATTGTATATAGATTATAGATATGGTTTCCCGAGTTAATTTCACTAGGGTTTCTTACACGCAGGGGAAAAAGGGAAAGGGGGAAGACGGCTCCAACTCCATGGACAGAATATCCGAGTTGCCGAAAGAGATTTTGCATAGAATTCTGTATTTCCTCTCCCAAAAAGATGCTGTCCGAACATCTGTCTTGTCGAAATCATGGCGCTACATTTGGTGTACTCGCCCCAATCTCGATTTTTCACACAAGTCCTTCAAAGGTGACAAAACCAAATTTCTATCTGTTGTGGACAAGACCTTACAGCATTACTGTAATCAAAGGCTGTGCTTGGAGGAATTTCGCCTTTGCATGCTAGGCGATGATTCTGCTGATCAGGAATCGGTCTTGTTTTTCGATAAATGGATCCCGTTACTCACAAGTATGGGCGTAAAGGATTTTCAGCTTTCTATTATTGCAGAACAAAGTGTTCGGGGAATCATCGATCTGCACGTAGTCCTTAAAGCGGAATCCCTCACGCTTTTGTGGCTGTATAATTGCAACTTGGGCCAGAATATTCCCGAGAATATACCCTTTGTGCGTCTACAAGAACTTCAACTTTGCAATGTGTTGATCAAGAATGAGATTGTTGACAAGATAATCTCGAGCTGCCCTTTGCTTACTACTATGTTATTCCTAGACTGTGAGGGGTTGAAAACTATCAAGTTGGAGAAGAAGCTTCAACAATATCTCAAGCACTTTTATTTTAGCAAGGCCGCGGCTATCAAAAGAAAAGAAACCATCATCGAAATCGACGCCCCAACTCTCGAAACACTCGAAACACTCATGATTTTCGACACTAGGATTCAGTTTCACGGCCATAAGTTCAGTAATCTAAAGGATTTAAATCTGCAGCGGGTGGTTGCCTTTAGTAATTCGATCCGACAATCTCAGCTATGTATTGATGCCCCCAACATAAAGTCCTTTCGCTATTCGGGATTTGTAATCCCGTCCGTCGTTTTCACACCAACTACCAGGACGTCAAATTTCAGACTGTTTATTCGAGATGTAGATGATGCTCAGTCGTGGTTACTCAGACTAAGTAAACTGATCCAGTCTTCACGTAGCTCCAAACTCTTTCTTAATATCGGGCAACTTTCCAGGAACAATGTGCAGATTCAAGAAGATATTCTAGTACAAGACATTATTAATGGTGGTAATAAACCTGTTGTGGTGGATCATTTGGTTCTGAAAATCGATCATTTACCTTTGTTTATGTCTGTTTTGAATGGTTTGTTTTGTATTTGTCGTCCGAGAAAAATAACTCCGAGCTGGTTCTTGCAAGAACGTAATTGGAACAAAAGAAGGAAACTGAAGGAAGTCGGTAAGGTTTTATGCAAGATCCAAAAGATGAGAAAGAGTGGAAACCAAGAAATCTGGCAAGATTTGGAAGATTTAACCGTTGAAGGATTTGACGAGAGCCGACGAAAATGGCAGAATTTACAGGTGACGACGATGTTGTCAGAATCTGCACTGCTGGACTTTGACCGTTTCCAGTTTCGATTGCGATGGAGTGATCAAGATTGTGAGTCCACTTCTAAGCTTTTAGAATCATAGATGACAGATCATTTTTACGTTGTATGCTGTCCTTTTCCAATCTCAGCTATTATGTATTGATGCCCCAAGCTTAGAGTATTTTGACTATTCGGGCCAAGTAAATTGCTTCAGGCTTTACGTCAGTCAAAAATTTTTCTGACTATTTATCTTAGTTCCGTTGACAATGTGCAAATTGAAGAAGATATTATAGTACACGAAACTATTAATGGTGATAATAAGCTTGTTGTGGTGGAGCATTTGGAATTCAATATCGGTCATTCACCTTCATTTCCATATGTTTTAAATAGTTTGTTTTGTATTTGTCGTCCGAGGAAAATAAGGCCTCACTGGTTCTCGCGAGGTAGTTGGAACAAAGAAAGGAAACTAAAGGAACTCGGAGAGTTTGTCTACAAAATCGAAAAGATGAGAGAGAGTGGAAACTGAGAAATCTAGCAATATTTGGAAGATTTAACCATTGAAGGTTTTCATACGAGTCTATTCCAACGGCAGCCTTTAAAGGTGACAGGGTTGGTTGTCAGAATCTGCATTGCCGGGTTCGATTGAAATGGAGTGATCAAGATTGTCAATCCACTTCTAAGCTTTCGAAATCTTTCGAGTCTATTGACCGAAAAATCGTTTATATTTATTCAGTCTTGAGACAAAGTTTGGCACATGGTACGTATTAACTTAACCGGTTTGCAGTTTGTTTACTGATGTTTTCTTCTGTATATTGCTACATATTTCGCAGTTTCTTGGTTTTATTATGGGTAAATTATAACGACCCCTGAGTTGAGTTGAGTTCTGTTAATGAAGAAACCCTGCATTTTTCCATAATTAAATCTACTCCCTGAACTTTGTAGAGTTCTTACATTAACACCCTTATGTAGGGTGTAGATGTAAGAAATTTACAAAACACAAGCCGCAAGCGACTGGATGTAGTTTCTACAAAAGAAGGGGTATTTTAGTAATTATACTTGCAACAAACTAAAAGCACTGGCATATAAACAACAATTTCTCCACTAATTCTCTCTACAACTGAACAATCACTACTACTACATACATACGAAAGAAAGAATGCAGTTTCTTTATCAAAGATTTCGCACCGAACCACCTCAAATATGAACTACATCTATTGCAATCTTGTCTTACCAATGTATATATATACAAACACGAATATTCTAGTCGGTTAGAAAACAGAGTTAAAAATAAAAAATAAAAATCGAGATCAACTGACGGGCTTAGATTTGAAGAACTTAGCTACAGCCTGATAAAGAGTCTTCTCCTTGAAAGGCTTCGACACGTATCCATCCATTCCGCATTTCAGACATTTGTCCAAGGTGGCGTGTATGACATCAGCGGTCATTGCCAATATAGGCATATGCCACTCGTCGCCACCATTTGCATGTGCGTTCGCTTTTCTCTCCATCTCCCTTATCAGATGAGTCGCCTCAAACCTGCAGTACAACGACGCGAAACAAAAAAATTGGTCAACTGTTGGTCAGAGAGGTTTTTTGGTAATTAGACCATAGTTCAGGGGGGCTTTTGTAAATTACCCAAAATAAATGCAAGAAAAAGAAATACATAACAGGGTTTCTGGTAATTAGACCACAGTTCAGAGGGGGTTTCTGGTAATTATGAATACGTGAGGGTGTTTTGCGTAATTAGACCATAGTTCAGGGAGAGTTAGGTAATTTACCCAAAAAACATATTACTACGAAAAAAATTGCAAGAAAAATAAGCTGGGAAAAATGTTAAATTACGAAATTACCCGTCCATTTCAGGCATCTGAATATCCATAAAACACGCGTCGAAATCGTGCGGAATCTGAAGACACTTGAGAGCATCGGGCCCACTCTCAACGCAATGTACATCAGCACCAAACTTCTTCAGTGCACCCGCAGCAACTCTTCGGTTCACTGCATTGTCATCGACGACCAATATCTTCTTGCCACATAGCAAACCATGAAGACTGGTTGACTTTTTCACGGGTTGACTTTTTCGGTTGACTCCCAGTACCTGCTCCAAGCAAGCAGCAACCATACTAGCTCTCAGTGGCTTCATTATCACCGTATCGGAAAAGCCAACCGCTTTGGCTTTATCTGACTCAGCAGAGCTGATATTTGTTGCAAGAAGGATCAACTTAGGCAGCTTGTTGTACGAGTGCCCGTTTTGTCGACAGTTGTTCGATAACTGGATAAAGCACTCTTCTTCACCCGAAAGCCATGAATCTTTTTCGATTAGAAACATATCTGGCAGCTTTTCGTTTCTGTCCCCAAAAATGAAATTTAAAATCAGTATAAATGAGAGAGAGAGAGAGAGAGAGAGAGAGAGAGAGAGAGAGAGAGAGAGAGAGAGAGAGAGAGAGAGAGAGATCTACAGAGAGAGAGAGAGACAATGAGAGATCTACAGAGAGAGGGAGAGAGAGATCTACTTACATGGAAATGAAGGAGCCGAATTTACCAAACAAAGCGACGGCATTCCTCACGCTAGCGACAATTTCAGCTTGTATACCAAGCCGCTTAAGATGATACCTTGTAACGGAAGCTCTAACCGGTTTACCATCCACCACAACTGCTTTCATCCCTTTAAACACCGTCGGATGAAAAACTTCCGACAGAGACTTCTTCACGTCCAAAACAACCGCCGTTTTCTCGCACCTCTGAAATTCCACGGTGAAGAAAAACGTGCTCCCGATGTGCTGTCGTGTAATAAAGTCCATAAAACCCCCCATCAGCTTCACGAGCAACTTGCTTATGCTCAATCCAATACCGGTCCCACCATAGTTTCTTGAAGTCGAACTATCCGCCTGCATGAACGGTGTGAAAACCCGGCTTTTGGCATCTTCCGGGATACCGATTCCCGTGTCTTCTACACTCACCATTAATGTGACGTTATTACTGTTATTTTGGTGATTGTTATGATCGGTTGTTATATTATTGGAGCGAAATTCGTCGTCTAGAAGTTTTAGGGTTTCCCAACTAGTCCCGTCGTCCGCAACTTGTTTGCCACTCAAGGTATTGAACTCCGTTTCTTCGCCGTTTTCGGTTTTCACGAGATTCATGACGGAAGTCGCTTCTTCGGCTAAGTGGACTTGAACAAATATATGCCCTTTTTCTGTGAACTGTTCAAACATAAAACGAAACAATGATTGATATTTATTTTAATTTTTAAAGAAAGAGAGAAGAACAAGAATAAGCAACGTGGCTCGATTACTTTTAAGGTAAATGCACACCAATTAAGAAAGTTATTAAATATTCTTAATTTTTGTGGAAAAAAAATCATTATTTTACCAAATTATCCTTTTCCGGTTTTTCATCTTTTTCTTTCACATTTCTTTAATTTCTCATTAATGTTGGGGCAATGTTTGAAAAAGGTAATTAATATTGCCTCGAAACTCTAAAGTGACACTAAAAAGGAAACGGAGGTAGTAATAAATACCAAAAAAGAAAAGCAGAATTCGAATGAATTGCTTACTTTTACCGAGTTTCCGACAAGATTAGTGATGACCTGTCTGAATCTTCCGGGATCCCCCACTACAATTTCCGGTACTTTATCTGAAACAAAAGCAGCCAACTGCACATCTAGTTAATTACATTATTTTAGACTTCAAACTAAAGAGAAATAGATACGCTATGCGTAATTTTTTTCTGATCTGCAAAATTACCTCAACGCCCTTTTGCATAGATTTCTCGGAGAAAAGGGACAGAACATCATCAAGAATTGACCGAAGGTCAAAGGGCACCGCCTCGAGCTCTAGCTTTCCAGCTTCCATTTTAGCCCGATCGAGCACTTCGTTTATCAAAGTTATAAGTGCTTCTCCACAAGCTTGTGCCGTTTGCGCGTAGTCTCTTTGCGTTGAACTTAGGTCTGTGTCTAGCAATAGTTGCTGCATGCCTGCATGCATGCACAAAGAAACGAGTCGTATTTTCACCCCCTATTAAAAAATGAGATAAATCTTAATCAATAAAAATAAATACTCGAAATTTACCTAAGATGCCATTCATGGGAGTTCTTATTTCATGAGAAACCGTCGCTAAAAACTGCAACGACAGAAAAAGAAAACAAAAAATCAGACCGTTACAGAATTGTGAAAAAAAAAATAACGAACGAGGAACAGAGGGAGTGAATATCGGAACCCGAGATTTCGCCAGGTCAGCATCTTCAGCCCTATCTTTCAGTTTCTGCATCGTGTGGAAATCATCTTCGACTCTAACAATGTGGATTGCTGCACTGTATATCATGTATCCAAGTAAAAATCCGATCACAAAAACGAAGAACGTTGTCGTGAGTGCAAACCATGGTGTAGGAGCATTCTCAAGGTACCTGCAAAATTATCGGAAAATCCGAGAAATAAGATTTTTTATTTTTTTTGGCTTATTATTAAGGATGATAAAATTATAAACGGGTTTGGGAGGACGTACGTACGTACCTACATATCATCTCGTGTTTACGAAACGGATCTCCAAAGTCAAACCTGCTGACGTGCTTAAGCGACATGTCACCACCGTCTTGAGACTGATGACCGTACACTATTAAAGGATCGGACAAATTGGTAATGTCGTATGCGTTGACCACAATCGCCTGGTTTCCAGCGAGTTGACCGAGTAAATTCTCCACAAGGGATTCCACGTCAAACGATCCACCAAGATACCTTATAAACAATTTACGAATCATAATCAAGACATTGAATTTCTCTTACAACATCCCACGTAAATTTGCAATAAATCAATCGACCGGAGCATATTAAAACAGGGGAAGACTTAACATAGCGTATTGAATTATAATTGTAAAAATTAATACTTTTTCAACCAATCAAGCAAGCTTACTCCAAATCCAAATTTAAATTCGAAAAAATTACTCGAAACATCAACACTAAACCGTTAATTACTCACCCAACCGTTGCTTCAATACGCTCTCTCACGGTAGGGTTGGCGGGAAGATTCGAATTATAAACGGGAAACGTTAAAACGACACCGAGGTGATCGTTCAGCAATCTGAACGGGCTAGTCAAAACCGCTTTACCAGTTGCCCTAGCCCTCAAAATATTCTCTCGATCCTCCTTTTTTATTCCGACAAAGAGTAACAAAATTAGCAACAAAAAAAACCCACAACATTATATATCATTCATCTAAATTAAAACAAGAATTCAAGAATTAAAGAATTCACCTCCCCCGACATCATATCGAGCGACTCAATGTAGGAAACAGTTTCTTGAGAGAATATCACAGGGGCATATTCGTCTCTAACGGGCGAAGGGTCTTTCTCCATTGTTCGAATTGTCCAGCCGTGCTTCCTCTCGAATTCTTCTCTCTCCGAATTCAAAACCCTCTCCGCGTACGCCACCCCACTCAACAACGGCCTCTCGAACGACGTTCTCGCTGTGTACTCCGCAAACGTTTCCTGCACACACACACAATAAAGAAAACAAAACAACAAAGTCAACAAATCAAACAACCCACCGAAAAAGATTGCATTTTTATTCTTTTTTTCCCGAAGAAAATCGACAATTCGAACCTGATCGATCGCAGACGGGTTCTTGTAATAATGGAAAGTCGATACGAGAATGGCGAGGGCGTGGACATGGTTAACACTAACACTGAATTGATCCTGCAGCATTCTTGCCCTTTGATCACACATGCTAACAAGCGCTTCTTTTCGTCTCTCTTTCTGTACGTCGTCCAAACAATTGTAGATTTCTTTACTTCCGAACAACAAAAGTACGATCCAAAATCCCAGGATTCGGCGATGGTAGTCTCTGTGTACGTAAGAATACCTTCTCTTTGAAGCCATCTCTTCGTTCACCCTAACCGACACTGTGTGGTAACCTTGTCTCTTCTCACCCATCTCTTACAACAAACAAAAAAAACCTACCTAGTATTTTTTTTCCAATTCCTCAAAAAAAAAAACCCACTTATTCTTCTTCTTTAATTTCCTGCAATTGCAAATTCAAGAAAAGGGATATCTTGAAAAACCCCAGTAGTCTATAACTACTACAAAAAAAATTGTATGCTATTGCTCAAGATTCAAGAATCATCTGCATTTCACACTAAAAGGAAAGGGACAAAACAACCCAGAACAAGAATTTAAAAAAATAAAAATAAAAACCCCTTAAATTAAAAAAAAAAAAGAAGAAAAAAAAAAAGGAAAGAGAGCCCTTTTAATTATATTTAATTAATGTTTTCACTAATTCCATGATGGGAGAGAAGAAGGAACAAAGCATGCCCTTATTGCAGACCTCCCTCAAAAGACGAAACCTTGTCCGAATTCCGAAGAAAAAAAATAACCCACCTCCTCTCTCTCTCTCTCTCTCTATCTCTCTGTTTCTCTCTCTAGACTAAGATTTTTGGGGTAATCCAAAAAGGGTTTATGAGAGGAAGAGTAATGTGAATAAACAAACAACAAAAGAAACCCACAACACTGTATATCTCTTCAACACCAGACAAAACGAAGCACGTTTAAATTCTTCCACGCCTAAGAAAAAAATTCAAAAAAAAATTAGCCCAAAGATTTGATTTTTTTGACCAAGCCCTACACTAGTGATTTTATTTATTTATTTATTTATTTATTAATCAAGAAAAGAGGAAAACACATTCTGGATACAATGCACTGTTTTTCTTGTGCAGTTGAAGCCTAGGCTCTAGAGCTTTGTTTAATGGGGATGATAATTGTTATTCTTCTTTATTATTATTTTATTTTATTTTAATAATTAAATTATTATTTATTTTTATTATTATTAAAAGCTGTGTGAGTATGGTAAGAGAGAGAGATATATAAAAATGTATATATAGGTTACTTTTTAGAGCAAGATGAATCGAATTCAGGATTTTCGCAGATACGCTCTTGTCCCCTTCCTTTTACCAAAACAAATAATAGTAGGAACCACCTTCTCTCTCCTCTCTCTCTCTCTCTCCTCTCTCTCTCTCTAGGGGTTTTCTTTATTAAACAACTTTATTATTTTCTCTATATGGTTTTTTTCGGAGAAAAATATATCATATATAAAAGGGTAAATTACAAACACCCCCTAAAATATTATTAGAAACCCTAATGGAATAATGCATTGGATAAATTATTTCGTTAGGGTTTTAACGGACAATTAGTTTCAGGCAGTGGTGGAGCCAGCATAGAGCTACGGGGGTGACATGATTCTCCTGACATTTCTTAAATCATTACAAGATTTATAAATTTCCATCTATGATAGCATTAGCGGCCCGTGAGAAACGAATATAGTGTATTGGTCCTCAGGACATTAAATATTGGATCCGATAATTGTTTTAGGGGTATGGCTGTAATTATCAATATTACAGGGACATTAAAGCTATATTAGAATACCTAAGGAATGTAGGTGTAATTTATTTAAATATATAAATTTTGTTGATTCTTATTTGCATATTTCGTATATTTTTTAAAAACATTTTTTATTTCAAATTGTGTGAAGGTTAGATTTTGATTTTTTGAATTTATTTTAGAAATTGTAATATGATAGATTTAATTTTCAATCTAATTTTAATTTACGAAAATTAAATATTTCTATGTATTCCATTTTTTTTTTACAAATTTACAATTATGTTGTTGTTATATTATTATTATTATTATTATTATTTTGTTACTATTAGTGATTATGAAAATATTAATTATGTATTCTGTCGATTTCGAACAAAAACTTTATGGATTTGGATCAAGTTTTTTCATTCTAGATTTCAAAATTTTTGTGTCTGATTTTTTTCCCTGAAAAAAGAAAATTGTAATGAAATTGAATTTAATTTTTACTTCAAAAAAATTAAAATTGTCTGACTGAGCTAATTTCAGTGGTACGTACGATTGCCAATCTAATTTATGGGAGAAAATATAATTATAGATTCATGTAATGTGTAATAACAATTGTTTGTTGAATAAAATATTATGAGTCGCTTTCACATATCTTGGCGATAATGACTTTGCGACAACAAGCAGATCTCGTTTTTTGTGAAATTACTTAGATACCCTCCACCTTCTACCTTTTTCTCCTTTTCTTTTTCTAAATTTGCTTTCAACATGAGTTCATTCATGGCTTGGATTATTGAACGAAATAGAGACATTTGCTTGTTTCTTAATTATGAAATGCTATTTACGGTCACAAAATTGCTATTTGCGATTTATAACAAAATCCCCCAAAACTTTCAAAAAAATCCAAAGACCCCCCAAAACTGCAAATAGCAAAAAAATAAAAAACATTCGAAAATTCGAAATCAAGCTTGAAGAAGGGTTGGGTTTCGATTTTTTGATGTAATTTCGACTCTTTTATGTTTAATATGCATTGGGTAGGTCGATTACAGGACCAATTTCGTGTTAAAAAACCCTATAAATCGATTTGTAGGGCTTTTTTTTCGCAAAAAAATGTTGGAAGGCCCAAGATATTTTAAATGAACGCCCAAGATGGGCACCCAGATGCAGCTTGCACGCCCAACTTGGGCGTGCACTGCATGAATGGGCACCCAAGTTGGGCTTTTACGCGTTTTGGAGGGGGTTTTTGGATTTTTTGGGAAGTTTTGGGGTTTTAGAGAAATAAAGTATTTTTTTGTTAAAAACCGCAAATAGCAAATTTCAAACCGCAAATAGCAATTCTCTTTTTAATTTATATATATCCCCATGTGTAACTATTTTATAATAGAGTTAATAGCATTTTGGTACCTGTACTTTATCCATTTTTGCAATTTACCACCTTAATAAAAAAATTGCAACTATTGTATGATGCATTTTTTTTTACTAACTACGTTATAAATTAAAGGGTAAATTAGAACCACTTCCTTGCGGTAATGTTTAATTACCAAAAAAACCCTTATTTTTGATAAATTATATCCAGCCCCTGTAGTTTATAAATTTCTTACATCCACCCCTACAAAAGGGTGATAATGTAAGAAATCTACAAATTACAAGGAAGTGGATGTAGTTATGGAAAAATAAGAGATTATTTCATAAATATACCTTACCTCAGGGAGTCAGGGGGTTATTGCAATTTCTCCTAAATTAAATGATACTAATTGAGTCGAAGTAGTCACGTGTTGCAAGTTAGACCAATTAAATTGTCAATCTTTGTTTTGTTATTAAGGGAGTTTTCTGTAAAATTATATGCTACACTGATTGATTGTTAATCATAAATCTGTACATAATTACACACAGATATGTGTATTTAATGGATAGTTATTTAACCTCGTTTCACGGTTAATAATTATTTAATGTAAATAACTCGACTGTATGTGGCCTGGGAAACACGCTCGAAAATGGGTTATTATATTCGGAGAATTTTATATGATTCTAAAATCCAACATGGAGATAGAAAAAGTCAACGATACGAAGGATTTTCAAGAAAGTCAAGAAAAACTGAAATTTGAGACCAATACCATGCATGAACATAAAAAAGTATTAACTCACAAAACAAATCATCAAAATTAAAGAATAAATAAGTAACATGATAATGTGACAAAGAAGCCAATTATTTAATTTTTAATATATGTGCACATGCACAAGTCCAACTTTAGTGATATAAATTGAATATTTAATTTGAGAGTTTCTTACAAACTTAAAAATAAAAATAAAAAATATTCTCTCACCTCAATAACCTATGAATTGAATATTTTCTTAACGAGTCATCATTTAATTTAAGCTTGTGAAAAATTGATGATGATTTTAATTACCAAAATTTACTATTGACCAAAACTAGTAGTCAAAAGTCAAAACATATTAGTGGCAATAAGAATTCACAGTTGTAGCATGAGTATGAGTTTGTTTCTCCATATAAGGGAAGAAAGGCATACATATTATACATACATACATACATATATAGATATACATTTATATATATATATGTATTGTATTTCGTTGAAATTAAAGGTCAAATAAATAGATCAAACAAACCAGAAGGTGGAGCCCTCTAATTACAGTGTTTGTCCTCTTGCCCTAGCCGCTGGATATATATATATATATATAACCCTATTTTCTTCCACCCATAGTGTGTGTGTGTGTGTGTGTGTGTGTGTGTGTGTGTGTGTGTGTTTGATATGTGTCTATGGTGTCGGCCATGTTTTGCTAGTCATTCTTGTTTATGACTATTTTTCTTTATTTTATTTTATTTTATTTTATTTTTCATGTGTGATGATGATAGCTTCCTGCCAATTATATATATGATGAATGGCAAATTTATGTTGCCCTTTATGATACTTATTATAATTATAAATAAGATGTCCAACTATAAGTTACAACGCAATTTAATATTTCAGGCTCGTAAATTAATTCAGTATATAAATAGTTCAATTATCATTACAGTCATTGTCATCTTTACGGTAGAATATTTTTCTTACACTTCGAGAGAAAATCTCTCTGATTTGGACCGACTTAAATATCGGAGGGCTTTCAACAGAACCAAATTCCGGTGCCCTAACGTGTATTTTTCACACAACACTTTGTTTTGGTTCTCGAAGAATTATTGCATGTTCGAGGTTTATTTTGAGGTGATTCAAGATAATTTATTGTTGATAGCATCACGATGATCGGAGAAGCTCTTACCTCTTCCAAGTTATACCTTGAGTTTCAGGTATAAGGGCATGTTTGGAAAACACCTCGAGTTTCGGCTGATGATGATATAAAACCCTAATAGCGACTAGCAAATAGGTGTGATGGGTCCACACCCAAAGGCCCATATCGACAAGCCCATGGAGGCACACAAACCAAGCCCAAATCGACTAAAGATAATAATATAAGTCCAAGTCGGCTAAGGCCCAAACTGGCATGATCTAAACCGTTAGGGCCAAGTCAACTCATGTTAAGTGGCTTAGGCTCATGAGAATATATATCGGTTTCGATGAAGCCAGTTAAAAGGTACGCAATTCATAACTCCC
>NW_012193768.1:1303220-1331338 GCF_000504015.1 Erythranthe guttata | reverse complement strand
ATTATTGCCCACTTGGTTCTAGATTTTTTTATTTAAATATTATATAGCTAAAGCTATAACTATAACTTATTATCGAAATCGAATCGAACCCGTGACTTTAGCTGCGATGTCAACCTACGACTGTTGCCAATTTAATCGTAACATATCCTAACCATTAATATTTTTATTGTGGCCCTAAAACGTAAAAGTGAAACCAAAAAAAAAAAGGAAAAAAGAAAATCCAATTAGCTTTTTTATTATTTTTTTTTTAATTTTATATATTTGTGAATATCTTTATTTGAAGTGGTTTTCGAGTCAGCTTCAAGAAAATAATGGATCCACCTTTTTCCTCATTTTGTTTTTGGATATAAGTTTATTGACTTTAATGAGTCAATTTCTTAATGAAGTTCCCAATTATTAAGTCAATATATACCCCTCAAATATTTTTGGATAAACAACAAAAACCTTAGGAAAAATAAAGAATACCGCCCCCAACTGTTTTTTCGTTCTATACTATATGCGATGAATTTTATCGGATTGTATCTTACGTTACATGTTCATACATATTTTACACGCATTTATATTGTGTGACTGTAACTTCATATCACTCCACTTGCTTCTCAAGTATTCATAATTTTCTCCGTATCGAATCCACGAATCACACTCTCTGATTCTCTCAAACACTCAAAATTATTCCAACATATCATTTTATATAGTAAAAATAAAATAGGGGGATTTTGTGCAGATATGTAATTAGTTGTATTGAATAAGCTAGACTTACCTTGAGTCGAGCTTGCCTCTTTTGCCAGGCTCGAGTCGAGCTCGAGCTCGATCTCGATCTCATCGAGTTCCTTATTTTTGGCTCGAGCTCGAGTTCCTGTCCATTTTGTCGAGCTCGAGCCCAGTCTCATTTTGTTGTTTTTTTAATAATATTTTTTAATTATTATTAAAAATTATTTAAAAAAATTTAAAAAATAAACAATAAATTGTAGTTATATATTTTTTTTAATATTTTTATTTTTATTTTTATTTAGTTCTATAATATTTTATATTATTGTATTATTTAAATAAAAAATGAATAAAAAATAAAAATAACAAATAACAAATAAGGCTTGTGAGCTCACGAACAACTAAAAACTAGCTTGAGCTCGGCTTGTTAGAAAGCTCGAGCTCGAGTTCGAAATACTCGAGTTCGAATTCAAACTTTTTTCGAACCGGTTCATCGAGCTCACAAGTCGGCTCGACTCGTTTACCACCCCTAGTGGGGAGTGGTCCACAATAACATTTAGTGGGGATGTGTGTATATCAGTGTATATATATATATATATATATATATATATATATATATATATATATATATATATATATATATATATATATTGTTATAATATGACTCATATCCACGTGTACATGCCAAGTAGATACTTTAACTGAGTCAGCAGTTAGGGTAAAGCCAAGGGATGAGCTGGAAAGTGTAAGGAGCTGTTACACTAGAAGACAGATCCGTGAGGACCACTCTGACAGTGGTGGACACCTGTCGAGCTCACAGTGGTTTACTTGGGGACCAAGTTTGCTTTTTGCTAGGGTTTGCTGCATATATAAAGCACTTGGTGGAGAGGCTTGGAGGCTAAGGCTAATCAAGGGGATAAGGCTTGAAGGGCTGGAAACTCAAGAACAAAAGGAATAAGCTAGAAGGAACTCAAGAAGGAAATCTTCACAGATTCAGTGAGATTTGGGGTTGGGAAACAAGAGAGAAACAGTGAGGTATACACAGGGGAGTGTCAATACAGCTTAGGTGAAATAGCTGTTGAGAGCTTGAGTGTTTTCACTATCTTGTAATATGTAACCTTCTTGTTCTAGTGGATTTTTTGTTCTCTCTGCACAGTGGATGTAGGCCTGTGGTGATACAGGTCGAACCACTTTAAATCTCGTGTTCGTTATCTGTTTTATTGCTTTCAGTGTTAGATCTGTGATAACTGTAGTTATATTATCTGCATCGGTGACAACCATCGGTTGAGTCAACACAGTGATATCTGTGTGTTCTTCTTGGTTTTGATTCTAATTGTGTGTGTCTTGTTATTGTCTGTGGACCATTATTCACAACAATTGGCGCCGTCTGTGGGAAGAAGCCACACACAGTATGGGATCTACCAAGTTTGAGGTGGAGAAGTTCTCGGGATCTAGTGATTTTGGTCTTTGGAGGGTGAAGATGAGAGCCATGTTGGTGCAGCAGGGGTTGATAGATGCTTTGAAGGGTGCCAAAGAGCTTTCGGATTCCTTGTCAGAGAAGGAGAAGAATGACTTGATGGATAGAGCTCACAGCTCGATCATCTTGAGCCTTGGTGATAAGGCTCTGAGGGAAGTAGCTAGAGAGACCACTGCACAAGGCGTTTGGTTGAAGTTGGAACAACTGTATATGACCAAATCTCTCACAAACAGACTCTACTTGAAACAGAGACTGTATTCCTTCAAGATGAGTGATGACAAGCCTCTGTCAGAACAGATAGATGAGTTCAACAAGATTCTAGATGACCTTGAGAATATTGAGGTGAAGCTTGAGGATGAGGATAAAGCTCTGATGCTACTCAATGCTATTCCAAAGTCTTATGAGCATTTCAAGGATGCACTAGTGTATGGGAGGGAACAAACCATATCACTGGAAGAGGTGCAATCTGCAATCAAGGCCAAAGAATTGCAGAAGAAACTTGAAGGGAAAGCTCATGAATCTGGAGAGGGACTCATTGTCAGGGGCAGATCTGAGAAGAGAGACTTCAAGGACAAGAAACCGAAGTACAGATCTAAGTCAATAAAGGGCAAGAAGACTCCGGTAGAGAGGGGTGAATGGAAGTGTTATAGGTGCAAGAAACCTGGCCACTTCAAGAAGGATTGCCCGGAGAAGAAAGCACAAGATCAGAGGCAGAACAATGGAGAAGCTGGTATTATAGCTGAGGAATTTGAATCCTATGATGTCCTTGCTGTCACTGATGGTGATGTTAAGAAGGATTGGATATTGGATTCAGGATGTTCTTTTCACATGACATCAAATAAAGACTGGTTTGAAACTCTCGAGTTAAATGAGAGGGGTACAGTCGTATTGGGGAATAATGATGCTTGCTATGTGAAAGGGATTGGTTCAGTAAGAATCAAGATGTTTGATGGAATTGAGAGGGTCTTACCGGAAGTGAGATTTGTTCCTCAAGTCAAGAGGAACTTGATATCTCTTGGAGTCTTAGACAAGAGTGGCCACACATTCAGTGGGGGCAATGGCATTCTGAAGGTGTCTAAGGGGTCTATGGTTGTGATGAAGGCATACAGAAACAATGGAATCTACCATATGTTTGGACAGACGGTTATTGGTAGTGTTTCTAGTATTGAACACCACAAGGATGATAAGACTAAGCTGTGGCATTTGAGGCTTGGTCATATCAGTGAGAGGGGTCTACATGAATTGTCTAAACAACAGTTGTTGGGACAGGACAAGGTGGATAAGCTGGAGTTCTGTGAGTTATGTGTTCTTGGAAAGGCTAAGAGGATCAGTTTTGGTACTGGATCACACACTTCAAAAGGGCCTTTGGATTATGTTCACAGTGACTTGTGGGGACCAGCTAGGACAGACACTCTTGGTGGTGGCAAGTATTTCCTTTCAATCATAGATGATTACTCAAGGAGGCTGTGGACTTTTGTTCTGAAATCGAAGGATGAAGCATTTCAGAGGTTTAGGGATTGGCTAGTGGAAGTGGAGAATCAGTCAGGAAACAAACTGAAGCATGTGAGGACAGATAATGGCTTGGAATTTGTTTCCGGTGAATTCAATGATTTCTGCAAAGCTAGAGGCATCACAAGGCACAGGACAGTAGCACACACTCCTCAGCAAAATGGAGTGGCTGAGAGAATGAATAGAACCATTCTGGAGAGAGTAAGGTGCATGCTTATTGGTGCTGGTTTGCCAAAGAAGTTCTGGGGAGAAGCTGTGGCAACAGCAGCATATCTCATCAACAGAAGTCCCTCCACTGCAATTGAGTTCAAAACTCCATATGAGAAATGGTATGGAAAACCTCCTAATTTCAGTAATTTGAAGGTCTTTGGTTGTTTAGCCTATGCCCATGTTAAAGGTGATAAACTAGAACCAAGAGCCCTCAAATGTGCCTTCATTGGTTATCCAACTGGGGTTAAGGGGTTTAAGTTATGGTGTCTGGAACCTGGTCAAGGGAAGTGTATTGTGAGTAGGGATGTAGTCTTTGATGAATCGAAGATGGCAAAGATGATTGGATATCAGTCTACTCAAGGAACTTCAAGTGATGGTACTCAGATTGAGGTGGAGTTTCCACAAGAGACCACAGTTGAGCAGGCTGTGACCACAGATGCTCAAGAAGAATCTGATCACAGTGAAAGTTCTGAATCAGAGGAGGATCTGAAGGATTACCATTTGGCTAGAGATAGAACCAGGAGGCGAATTAAACCACCTACAAGGTTTGGACAAGCTGATATGATTTCCTATGCACTCAATGTTGCTTCTGAGATTGAAGAAGGTGAGCCAGCCACTTACCAGGAAGCAATTAATGGGAAGGAAAGGCGAAAGTGGAGTGAAGCTATGAGGGAAGAGATAGCTTCATTGAAGAAGAATGGAACTTGGGTCTTGGTGGAGAGACCAAGTGGGAAGAAGCCAGTGAGTTGTCGATGGCTCTTCAAGAAGAAGGAGGGAATCCCCGGGGTGGAGAAGCCTAGGTACAAGGCTAGATTGGTTGCTAGGGGATTCTCACAGGTGAAAGGGATAGATTTCAATGAAATATTTTCACCGGTGGTTAAACATTGCTCAATCAGAATCGTGTTGGCACTAGTAGCTCAGTATGACCTTGAGTTGGAACAGATGGATGTGACAACAGCTTTCTTACATGGTGACTTGGAGGAAAAGATTCATATGGATCAGCCAGAGGGATTCATTGAGGAATCTAACCAAGACAAGGTCTGTTTGTTGAGGAAAGCACTATATGGGCTCAAGCAAAGTCCAAGGCAGTGGTATAAAAGATTTGATGACTTTGTGTTATCAATTGGTTTCGACAGATGCAGTTATGACTCTTGTGTGTATGTAAGAAAAGCAAAAGGAAGAGTTAGAGCTTACTTGTTGCTGTATGTGGATGACATGCTCATTGCAAGCAAGTCCAAGGAGGAGATAAATGATATCAAGGAGAAGCTGAAATCTGAGTTTGACATGAAAGACTTGGGGTCTGCCAAGATGATCTTGGGAATGCAGATATTGAGGAACAGAAGAAGTGGTTACTTGTTCCTGTCTCAACAGTCTTATATTGAGAAACTGTTGTTGAGATACAACATGCATCAGTCCAAGGCAGTGTCTACTCCTATGGGGCAGCATTTCAGACTCTCAAAGTCCCAAGCACCTGCAACTGATGAAGAGAAGAGGTACATGGCAAAGGTGCCTTATGCAAATGCAGTTGGGAGCTTGATGTATTGCATGGTGTGCAGTCGGCCAGATTTGGCACATGCTGCAAGTGTGATCAGCAGGTTTATGGCTGATCCAGGGCAGGCACACTGGGAAGCACTCAAGTGGACTTTGAGATACATGAAGGGATCTGCTGAGATTGGACTTCTATTCAAGCGGAATGATAGAATAGAAGGTGATGCGTTGAAGGGTTTTGTGGACTCAGATTATGCTGGTAGTATTGACACAAGGAAATCCTTAACAGGATATGTGTTCACTCTGTTTGGGACTGCAGTGAGTTGGAAGTCAAACCTCCAATCAGTGGTAGCTTTGTCTACTACGGAAGCTGAATATATGGCAGTGACTGAGGCCGTCAAAGAAGCTATATGGATGATTGGGATGGTTCAGGAGTTGGGGATTGATCAAAAGAATGTGAATGTGTACTGTGACAACCAAAGTGCAATTCACTTGACAAAA
Organism: Erythranthe guttata; assembly: GCF_000504015.1. The sequence goes on along the minus strand of NW_012193768.1, from coordinate 1,325,445 downwards.
CATCAAGTGTTTCATGAGAGGTCTAAACACATTGATGTGAGACTGAACTTTGTGAGAAATACTGTCTCTAAAGGTCGGATCAAGGTGGAGAAGGTGCATACAGATGACAATGCTGCTGATATGCTAACAAAATCTTTACCGGTTTCAAAGTTCAAGTATTGTATGAACTTGGTGAGCTGCTGTAGGCAGTGCTAGCTTGGTAATAAGCTAGGGGGTGCTAGCTTGGTAAGAAGCTAGGTGAATCTAGCTTGGTAAGAAGCTAGGGTGCAGAGAGGAGAGTGGTAAGAGAAGCCTACGTGGAGTATGAGTCAAGGTGGAGAATTGTTATAATATGACTCATATCCACGTGTACATGCCAAGTAGATACTTTAACTGAGTCAGCAGTTAGGGTAAAGCCAAGGGATGAGCTGGAAAGTGTAAGGAGCTGTTACACTAGAAGACAGATCCGTGAGGACCACTCTGACAGTGGTGGACACCTGTCGAGCTCACAGTGGTTTACTTGGGGACCAAGTTTGCTTTTTGCTAGGGTTTGCTGCATATATAAAGCACTTGGTGGAGAGGCTTGGAGGCTAAGGCTAATCAAGGGGATAAGGCTTGAAGGGCTGGAAACTCAAGAACAAAAGGAATAAGCTAGAAGGAACTCAAGAAGGAAATCTTCACAGATTCAGTGAGATTTGGGGTTGGGAAACAAGAGAGAAACAGTGAGGTATACACAGGGGAGTGTCAATACAGCTTAGGTGAAATAGCTGTTGAGAGCTTGAGTGTTTTCACTATCTTGTAATATGTAACCTTCTTGTTCTAGTGGATTTTTTGTTCTCTCTGCACAGTGGATGTAGGCCTGTGGTGATACAGGTCGAACCACTTTAAATCTCGTGTTCGTTATCTGTTTTATTGCTTTCAGTGTTAGATCTGTGATAACTGTAGTTATATTATCTGCATCGGTGACAACCATCGGTTGAGTCAACACAGTGATATCTGTGTGTTCTTCTTGGTTTTGATTCTAATTGTGTGTGTCTTGTTATTGTCTGTGGACCATTATTCACAACATATATATATAGGGGGCATGAGACATGTGGTCTGTGTTGCGGAATGGCCCTGCAAAGGGAGGGCCAACTATCGATTCTTTCTTCACCACTCACTCTAGCATGGGATGTGGGAATGGGCCTTCTTATGGCTGCCCATTTTCTGCCAAAACCCACCACTTTTCAATTTTATATATATATATATATATATATATATATATATATATAACTAGGGGTGCAAGTTGGAATGGAATTTCCAATTTCCGCCGGTTCCGATCCAAAAAGTTCCGATTTTGGAACAACTTTTTTTATTCCGACTTCCGAAATTCCGATTTCCGAATTTTTCCGATTTTTTTGGATTGGAATTGGATTTATATAAAATATATTTGGAATTTCCGATTTTCCGATCCGATTTAATTCCGAAATTAATTCCGAAAAATTCCGATTTTTTTTCGAAAAATACACCTATTAATAATATATATTATATAATATTTATTTTCCGAAAAATACACCTATAAGTTTTCTCTTAGGATTTTGACATAATGAATTGCTGTTACAAGTTTTATTGGATATTATGTTGTGTTTATTTTTATTTATTTTTTAACTAAAATTTTGTAGTAATTAGTTTTTACTTTTATCGACGTGGATGTTCTTATTTTTGAAAAATTATGGACATTTTGAGAAAATTTCGGCTAAGTTTTGATATTTTAAAGCTTATGTGATTTGCGATTTTTTTCCGAAATTCCGAAATTTCCGCGCCTTTTGGAATTGGAATGAATTTTTAGATTCCGAAAATTTTGGAATTGGAATTGGAATTGATTTTGTACTTCCGAAATTTTTTGGAAATTTTCCGAAAAGGCTAATTCCGATCCGATCCATCCGACTTTCACCCCTATATATAACACACCTTTTTTTTTAACTACCAATATTTATTTACGCTAATTTTCAAATCTCTATACAAATATATATACTATATATATTAGATAATTGTGTCACGATACGAGGAAACCTAATTTTAATGCTATATATATATATATATATATATATATATATATATAATTTTTAGTTTCATTTAAAGAGATCTTTATAACTCTCATGTGCAAAGCAATTGGGTAAATTACAAAAAAACCTCTGAACTTAGGCTAAATTATGCGCACTCACCTATTTCTAATTATCAAAACCCCTCGACGATTGTTTCCGTCTTGCATCGATTTTTTTACAGTATGATTTTTCTTGGAATCTCTTTTATTTCAAAGAATACTTTTCATAAAAATGTCAATTCTACCCCCTACAGACGTAGAACCTATTGAAGGTAAGCCATGCGATAATGTTAAAAAAAAAGTTGCGTATGTATGCTATGATGGTTCGTACTAGCAATTCACGAAGTGTAGTGACATTGCATTGTGATGTTGGCGAAAATGAGATTATTATAGAAGGTATACCAAAGACACCTACATTAATTTAAGAGATTGTTCTTAGGGGTAGAATTATCATTTTTCGGAGGATAATCCAAAAATTCAAAAAGATTTTGTGAAGGTGACACTATAAGGGGCCGGGTTGATGTAAGGCGGAAACAAATGTCGGGAGATTTTGGTAACTACAGATAAATGAGGGTTTTTTCGTAATTTAACCTAAGTTAAAGGGGTTTCCGTAATTGTGAATATTATAGTTGGCCTCTCGCATTATCAAGATTCAATATTTTAATATACTCAGAATTGATTCTGAGCTGTTACTCCTGATTAGATTAATTAAACTGAATGTTTACTTTGATGTTCAAAAAAAAGTATATATTTATTATAAATTAGAAAATGCCCCGTTTGGTGGTTCCATTGTGTTGACAGAATGTTCATTTCTTCATTACCGACACCCATATTAAAAACAACAAATTAGACCTGGTTGGTAATAAGCAGACGAAAAATGGACCTTTCATTTGATATGACTCTGATACTGAGCATTTAATGACCACCTTAATAAAAATCTTAAATTGTAAGTTCATTGAAATGTATTATTCAATATTAAGATGTCTAAAAATGCATGTGAAGTGTAATTGCTTATTAGGGTAAATTACGTTCACGTCCTTGATGTAAGGTTAAAATACGAAAAGATACCTTATGTTTGGGTAATTACAACCACTCCCTCAACTATGAATCTTCTTACACGTCCATGCTTGCGGAGCCAAATTTAATGGAATCTTCGAGATTATGTGGAATATTCTTCAATTTGTAACGTTTTACTCCATTCGAGCTCCACGTTCTGAAACAAGATAATCATAAGATGTGTGTCTCTTGCCTTGTAAACATCCGATTGTGGTGCTTCAGAAACCGCATTTTTGCACAAAACAAGTACAAGCCACAGAACATTCCACTGAATCTAGAAGATTCTGTTGAATTTAACACCATAAGGACGAACTTGTAACAAATTTCATAATTGTAATTACCCAAGCAAAAGTGACCCGAAATTAGCCTAATTAGTATTAATATTATTGTTGGCTTTCCTCGACAAGCTATTCCTCAAATTTTCCTTTTGTGGGGGCTGCAAAAGATTAGAGAATCCACAAGTGTGTGAGAATAATAACATATATCTATATATAATCTAGCACACAAAACCAGTTTTTCTATGTTTAAAGTGGGAACTTTTACACTATGCTACTTTTATTACCTCTATATATATATAATAATACTTTAATAATATTAATTGTAATATATAGATAAAATGCATATTGATATTCGATAGTAGTTAAGAAGAGGCCAACAAAAAAAACAGTCCCCCCCTTCTCTCTCTCTCTCTCTCTGTGTGTGTGTAAAATCTGCTTTTCTCTCTGACTTATCTGACGTCCCACCATCTCTCTTCTCTCTCTTCATTCTCTCTCTCTCTCTCTCTCTCCAATGATCTTATCTCTCCATCTAGTTTCTTTCTTGTGTTTCTCTCTCTACAACTACTATTACTATCTTTCTCTCTCATAACTCAAACCAAATTTGGCAAAAACCAGAATAATCTGTCTTTTCACTACACTGATTTTAGCTGAAGCTCTATTGCTATTACTTACTTTGATAAGGTATGTACTTTGCTTGTTTTGTAAAGTCCTTTTTTCATTTTTCTTTTTCTTTTTTTTTTTTTTTGTGTTTTTTTTTTTTTTTTTTTCTTTTTTGTTTTAACTGATGATTGAATAATCTGATGGTGTTAATTACTATTTGTTTGTTCTTCGGATTTCATCATCATATATAAACCCAGCCAGAATAGTTTGTGTGTGTGTGTGTGACAATTCTTGATTTCTGACAATATGCTTGGTTGGTAAATCAAGAATTGGTTTTATTTTTTTAATTAATTTTTTTTTTGGCTTTTTTTTTTGGTATGTCTGAATTATGGCTGTAATTAAGATTTATGATCTGGGGAATTTCTTATAGAATTAAGTGCATTAATGGAAAGACTATGATAATAAAACACAACATAATTGCTTCTATTGTTCTATAACTCGATTCGTCGCTGCGAATCCGATCCTATGGAAGGGTATTCGAGACGGGTTTTTTCTCTAAAACTCGAAATGAGTGGTATCGGAGCATCGCCCACAATAAGGTTTTTGTGCCAACGAAATTCAGTAGTGATGAGGGTTATTTCTATACTACAACCAGTGAAGATAAATTTTTGTCGTTGATCTACACACACCAACGTGGGTGTGTGTTTGTGTGCATATCAATGGTAAAAGTTACCTAGTATATTTCACCTGGTGCAGCATAGTATAAAACCATGACATGAGTATAGGTAACTAAGGAAGACATGTAACAACAAAATATAACTTCAAATAAAATCTCTCATGTGAATGCATCTCACCCGAATTTCTACAAAGTCGATTTCAGATTCTTTTTTTTATTGTTTAATTATCTTGTATAATTTTGATCTATATCCACATTTGCACGAGCGAGGTGGTGTTAAATTTTTGGGCCGGTCACCAATTATGGAAAAATGATCTTCTATCTTGGGCTTATCGATTATACTATCGGGATCTCATTAGATTGCATAATCTTATACTGGCTAATTTTATCTTGACGTAAAACTATGTAGAACGTAACATTTTTACTAATTAGTAGTTGCACTAATGCAGGGGAATATTCCCACAATGAGGCCGCCGAATTTCAACATCGAATCCGAAGACGAATCCGAGGGGAGCACCAGCCAGGTGGCATCCAACGTATCCATCCAAGAAATCTCTCCGGTCCATTCCAAAGAGAGCATCGACAACAACAACAAAAACGCATCCTACATTCTAGAAGATTCCTCGAGGAAGCATCTAAATCCTCACCACCAAAAAGGTACCGTTACCCTAGACCTAACCCTAGGAATCAACGGCTCCAATTCCGAGACAAAAGACCACGAGACCACAGCAGATCACCCCCCTCCTCCTATTCCTCCACAAGCTTCTAGAATCTTCTCGTGCAACTACTGCAGGAGAAAATTCTACAGCTCGCAAGCATTAGGAGGGCACCAAAACGCCCACAAACGAGAGCGCACGTTAGCTAAGAGGGCCATGCGAATGGGCATGTTTTCCGATAGGTACGCGAGCTTATCGGCTCTCCCGCTGCACGGGTCCACCGCGTATCGGTCGTTGGGTATGGAAGCTCATGGCTCAATGCACCAACAACAAATAGTGCAGAATATTCCGGAGAGGATGCCTTTGCATGCGGGGGTGGTTAGAGGTGGAGCTAGGTTTAACGTTGATCAAGGCTATTTCGGTTTGCCGGTTTATTACGACGAGGCGGAGATGACTTGGCCCGGAAGCTTCCGGCAGGTCGATGGGCTTCATGTGGTCCATCCAAGCTTTGACTCCGGTCATGGGGCCCGTTTAAATTTCGTGGAGACGGGCCCGCCTTCGAGGATGGATTTACCTCTTCCTGATTTGAATCTGAAACTTTGATAAGTAAGTGTTTTTTTCGCTGCTGCAGCCAAATTTTTTTTTTCTTTTTTAATTATTATATATTATTTGTTATGAATATTGTACAGATATTTGAGTGTTGGAGAATGATGAAATGTGAGGTGATCATTTAGAATAGCCCCTGCTTCAGAACATTTATATTTATAGACTTTAAATTAATGGATGTATTACTCTTTAATTGTTACTAATAATGTACTTAATTTCATTTTTTTAATTCTTCGTCTTATTATTATTTTTTATTTTTTTCTTATGTGCATGTACAGATGGAAGTTGAATTTGTCTCACATCATCAATTTGTTAGATTTTGGATTGTATATCTGTATAATTTGTTATGAAAACATATTTGTAATGATCTCACTTGAGCTCGAGTGTACTTGTGTACTTTGTTTCTCTACATAAATATAACAACTCTTTTTTCTAAAAAAAAAAAAAAAAAAACTCTTAAGAAAACATGGTCTATAGTCTTGTACTATGTTACACCTATGAAATACACCAGTTAAATCTTTAGTATTCATACACACACCTATATTGGTGTGTGCAGATCCCGGTGTAACACCTTCACTAGGTCTAACATAGAAATAATCATTTATGTGTATGCAATAAAATTTTATATTTTTTCCATAACAATCATTGTATTAGTTTTCTTCTACCAAATTCATAAAATAAAGGGCAAATTACGGCCACCCCGAAGGTATGACCAAATTACGAAAAAACCCTCTTGTTTAGGAAATTACAGCCGCCCCCTCCTTTTAAATATTTTTACATAAAATTTATGTAATTCGGTTATTTACCGAACCAAATCGTATATTTAGTTCAGTATGAAATGTTGGCGTACCGAAATTTCAGTTCGGTTTTACCGATTTAACATCCCTTAATTTACCTTTGAAGGGGTATTTTCGTATGATAATACATAATTGAGGGAATTGGTGTAATTACCCAGATAGAATGGAGGTTTTCGTAATTTGACCATAACTCATGGGTAGCCGTAATTTGCCATACAATAAATTATGAAATTAGTTTTTAGTATTGAATTCTGATGGATCTATACCCAAAGAGGCCGAAAGAATAAAAGGCCCAAATAATATAAACCAATAGCATCACATGTAGGCCCAAATTGGCAAAGCTTTAACCATAACTTCAAGTGCATCTATAAGAACTTTTCTATTGAAGGGGCTGATTTTTTGAGAAAATAAATATAAGGATAAAATATATTAACTATATTGCTTTATGTAGTACGAAAACTTCAAGTTCTCAACGTATCAGTGTTTCGGCCACGTTTCATGTCCGACACTTGTGGATATCTGCCGGACATCTTATGAACCATTTTATAATTTCAAAAAGTTAGACACATGTTCGAATAACAAAATTTGCTTCCACAATTAATTACATGATTTAATGATCAATTGCAAAATGATAGTTGATAATAATATTTATTTTGAATATTTTTGTATGAAATTGTATAATTATGTTTTACATATATTTAAAACTTTAAAATGTTTATATAGCATATTTATAAATACACCCTCATACTTTTAATATTTTACATATTTTTCCCTAAGTTCCAACGTCCTCATTTTTGGGACATAGTACTGTTTTCCTGTTTCCATCTCCGTGCTACGTTGACTTTACTAACTAACCTCGAACATTTTTTTTTTGGAATTCGATGATAGAGAAAGACGTAAAATTGAGATTTGACATTTTACTATTTGAGAGAATAGAAAGAATTATGTAACAATTTGACACGAATGCCCTGTTTGGTTGACAAGATAAGATTAAATAATCTAATGAAACCCAATTATTTTATTGAAACTTGCAACATTCAACAAAAAAACTCATTAGAAGCCAAGATAAGGCAAGATAAGCCATGATTATATATTTTTGCCGGGTCGACCCGATAATTTATTTGAGATACCAAACATCAAATTAAATCTAACTATTTAGTTAATCATGGCTTATCTTGGCAACAAGACGGGACCTTAATGATAATTATATGCGGTTGTCCCAAATTTCTTCTACAAAAAAGAATTTAAGAACAAAATTGTTGCTTTTGAAAAGTATAATGCAAGTATAAATATAATTTAATGCTCATATTTGTTCTAACACATGGGGAGTGTTTGGCACTCTATCAAAAAAAAAAAAGTCCCAAAGTCATGCGAACAATTGGACTTTTGGACCACTTCAAATGTAAATCCAAACATATTAAAGGGCTATTTCGGGAATTTCACACCACCAGCGAAGCTCTAATGCGCGTCGAAAAGACTTGAAAGTGTGAATACTAAAAAAGAAAGTAAAAAAATTCAGCCGTTGCAACTTGCCAAGTATACAGACAGCTTAGAGAGAGAAAGAAGAGAGAGAGAGAGAGAGAGAGAGAGAGAGAGAGAGAGTCAATGCTCGAAACTTTCAATTTCAATGGCACCCTCTTCCTAAAGATTCTCTCGATTTTGAGCTCTGTTGTAATCTGTAAGTATTTTCAGCTCTTTATCACTCCTCTCTCGTAGTGAAATTACTTGTAATTTCTGGTTTTTGTGAGTTAATTGGGGGTTGACGATGGTGAGAGAGAATTCCGGCGAGTTCTCCGGTGGGAAAAGCAGCGGCAGCCCAGATGAGAAAATGGAGTTTCAACAAACGGGTATCGATTTTCTTGGGAAAAAAATTCAAAAAATCGGTGGGTTTGACGAAAACGCTGCGTTTCACCCCAGACGCGCCGCAAATTTCTGCTCCCAGGAGCTTACTCTTAGCTATCTCTGCGAAAATTCCAAATTAGGGTTTTCAGAAAAGGATATTTCAGGTCAAAACCTGATGAATTCAATGGATAAGTTTAGTGCTAGGTATAATAATACTAACAAGGGGAAAGAAATAGCTGTTTCCGAAGATCAAAACGAAGGGGATGAAAACAACAACAGCAATAACATGTGGGTGGAGAGAGATTTTCTCCAGATGAATGAAAATCGAGGCAATTCATCGAAAAGGGAGGCCGAAAACCTCGAAATCGATGGTCAAAATAGGGAGGAGAAGAAGCCAAAGGTGGAGTCTTTGAACCTCTCTTTAGCCCTTCCGGATGTGTCCCTCTCGTTGGCCGGATCCAACCGCGTCCCGATCCGTGCGGGCCCCGCTCGGAGCGTGCACTCGCTAGGGCCGGCGTCGTGCAACAACACGCAGACCACGTACTCGAACGACTTCACCGTTTCGCACTCGTACTCGCATGCTGTGTCCCACAATCTAAGCTGCTCGCTCACTCGTAATAATTCGACCGAGAATTACGACGGTGACCAGATATGGAACTGTGGTGAGGGGACTAATGGCTCCGTCCACAGCCGATTTCGACCTATTGGAGATGGGACCGTTGCGTTGTCCAATCACGGTGGCGGGTTTAACCGAAGTGGTTTCAATAAGGATTCTTGCAATAATAATAATAATAGTCTTTATAGAGCTGCAAGCTCCGAAAATATCTCATTTTTTCCTTCCGAGTTGCCGGCTAGACCGAGAGTAGATGCTCAATCGGGCGATTCGAGGAGGAATTTGGAAGATGTAGATGTGGCGAAAGGGCGCAAGATTTCTAGACCCGAAAGGATATTAAGAGAAATCGTGTCGGAATCGATTTCCGTAATGGCTCAGATATTCCACGAGCTTACAGATGAAACGATCGAATCTGTTAAGGAGCACTTGAGGAACATTATCAATAGCCCGGAAAAGAAAGACGAATTAGCCCCTCTCCAGAGGAGGCTCGAGAGGAGATCCGATCTCACAAACGAGACTCTCTCTAAGTGCCAGAAGAGCCAGCTCGAAATCTTGGTTGCCATCAAATTAGGGCTAGGGAGTTTCTTGCACAATAAGAACCGACTCCCATCGCAAGAATTGGTGGATATCTACTTGCTCGAGAGGTGCAGGAACGTGAATTGCAGGAGAATGCTGCCCGTTGATGACTGTGACTGCAAGATTTGCTCGACGAAGAAGGGGTTTTGCAGCGAGTGCATGTGCCCGGTTTGTCTGAACTTCGACTGTGCGAGCAATACTTGCAGTTGGGTTGGGTGCGACGCGTGTTCGCACTGGTGCCATGCGGATTGTGGGATCCGCAAGAATCTTGTGAGGCCCGGCCCGCGTTTGAAGGGGGGTTCTTCTTCTTCTTCTTCGGGGGCGACAGAGATGCAGTTTCATTGCATCGGGTGCGGACATGCTTCGGAGATGTTTGGGTTCGTTAAGGATGTTTTCTTGTCTTGTGCTAAGGATTGGTCGGTGGAGACTTTGGTCAAAGAGTTGGAATGTGTCGGGAAAATCTTTGGAGGGAGTGAAGATCGGAAAGGGAAGGAGTTGCATTTGAAGGCCGGTGAAATGGTGGCCAAACTCAAGAACAATACGATGGCTCCTTCGGATGTTTGCAATTCGATCTTTCAATTCTTCAACTGTGAGTTTCTTTCTTTTTTAAAACCAATTACTTCTTGATTATCAGGTTGACTAGTTTTTTATTGCAAAAATGATATGGGTGGAAATTGGAAGGATCGGATCGGAAATAGCACTTCCAGAATAAAATCCAATTTTTTTTCGGAAGTGAAGACCCTAAATTTGATTCCATTTTGGAAAATTTCGGAAAAATTTCGGGAAAATCGGAAATTGGGATGAAAACAACTTGTTCCAAAATTGGAAATTTTCAAATTGAAATATGCGGAATTCGAAATTTCTATTTTTTAGTCACATATGTTATAAAATACGTAATAATATTGATATTAGTGTACTTTTTGGGGAAAAAATGGATTTTTCGGAAATTAAAATCTGATCGGAAATCAGAATCTAATATGTATTCCAATTTTGTATCGAAAAAATCGAAACTTTCAGATTTAATGAACAATATTTTTCCGAAATAGGAAATATTCGGATAGGAATCTTCCGAATTAGAAAATTCAATTCCAATTTCCGCACCTAATTTTGAGAAATTATTGACCTTTGTATCTCATTTTTTTTTAATAGCTACTACAAATGGTTTCATGGAGATGGGATCTTCGAGCACGCCTTCGAAAGATTCGCCACATCAGCAAGGTTTCACTAAAGAAGCTTCCACTCTTCCACTCTCAAATTCCCTCACTCCCAAACCATCCAGCTTCTACAACAACACCAACTCCTCGAACGGGCGACAACAAGAGTCAACAGCGCCCTTTGACTTTTACCACAACGACATCAAACTTCCGATCACGAACGAGAAAATAATCGAGGACGAATGGTCGGTCAAACCTAGAAAAAAAGATGGTTTCGACAGCCTGGAAAGTCTCGTCCGGATTAAGGAGGCGGAATCTAGAATGTTCCAGAGCCGAGCGGACGAGGCTCGTGCTGAGATCGAGAGTTTCAGACGGATGGTCAGGATTAAAACCGAGAAATTGGACGAGGAATATTCCGAGAATCTTGCTAAGCTGTGTTTGCAAGAGACTGAGGAGAGAAGAAGGAAGAAGATCGATGAGCTTAAGGCGTTGGAGAATTCGCACTGCGATTACTACAAGATGAAGTTGAGAATGCAGTCCGAAATTTCGGGTTTGCTTAAGAGAATGGAAGCTACGAAGCAACAGTTAGTTTAGTTTATTTACTGATTTTTTTTTTTTTTTTTTTGTTAATTTTTATATAAATTGGTATTAGCTAACGTTTTTAACGATATTTTGAAATCTGGGATGTCTGAAGTTATGTTGTGACTTGGCTGTCTGTGTATTTATGTACTACCTTGTTCGAATTCGGAAACGTGTATCGTGTTTTTTTGAATGCCTTTTGTTTTAACTTTCATTTTGTATGTTGTCTAAAGCAATTAGTTCTGTGTCTGAATTTTTTTTAATTGAACTTCCCTTTTCAGTTGCTGAGAAATTCTTTCTTTATTTTACAGAATGTAAAGATGATATATATAGTTACATATATCTATATCTATCTATATATATGTGTGGGAGGGTGAAATATCAGAAGATTGTTTAGATTGGAATTAGCATTTTTAGAAAAAAATCCAATTTTTTTCGAAAGTGGAAAACTAATTCTGGAAATCGGAATTTTGGAAATTGGGAAGGGTAAACGTTACAAAGTCGGAAACTTTCTGATCGGAATTTAGAAATTCCAAAATATCGTTCACCCGTAATACAAAATACATAATATTGATATAATTTGTGTAATTTTCGGGAAAAAAAAGTCGGAATTTTTGGAAATATTTTTGAAAATTTAACATTGCGTTCGAAATTGGAATTTAATATGTATTACAATTCCGTTAAAAATAATCGGAAAAATCGAAAGAATTCGAGATTTCCGTTCCCAATAACATTTATTTGACAACAATAGTTGAGGTATATAAACATCACACACACATTACAAGTTCCTACAAACAAATTATTACACTGCGCCACATCAGCATATCCAACAAAGAATCATATGTAGCGTGCAAGAGAAACAGAGAGATCAACGGAGATTCCGAAAAGAAGAATCGACAATCCGAGAAAGTTGATAACACGCGCCTCACTGTGACGCAGCTGCCCCAAGAAACCAACTTTCTCCATCAGCCCCGTTAAGGCCGTGCATATTGCCATGAACATCAGAGCTCTTCCCCCGCTCACGTGCCACGCGGCTGCCCGGGCCCGCGTTTCCATCGGAGCCCCCGGAAATAAAAACACACTCATTCCCAACAACCACTGCAAATGAGAGAGAGAGAGAGAGAGAGAGAGAGAGAGAGAGAGAGAGAGAGAGAGAGAGAGAGAGAGAGAGAGAGAGAGAGAGAGAGAGAGAGAGAGAGAGAGAGAGAGAGACGAAAAGGGTTGAATCAAAATGTTGGTACGTAGCAATACGAAAGAAATAAAACGAAAAGAAGATCGAACTAGTACAATATATATACATATATATATATATATATATACACCTGGAGGCAGAACAAGGAGAATGTGCCAATACCAATCCAAGAATGCAAGCTATACAAATTTGATATGCCCCGTTTCTCATGGAACTTAAAAGCGGCATGCAATCCAACGATACCGAGTACGATCGCCACTAAATGAACGAACATGTGAATGTATTTCTGCACTTTCCTCTCTGCTCCAACGGTCTTGTACGCCATCATTGCTTCTCAAAAAATAAATAAATAAATTGTATAAACACACAACAATTAGTTATTTTGAATTTTTTTGATCATCTTTTAGTACCTTCTCCCGCCAAAAATATAAATCCGAAGAACATGAGAAACGGGTGAACCTGCATATAAAATATTGGAGAACAAATTGGAATAATTACAACAAAATATTATATATCTTGAAATTGCAGAAAAAAAGGGTGTACATTGAAAATACGATTGGGGTCATCAGAATCGAGATCGAGTCCTTCACGGAAATGCAGTAGCCAAACGAGCAGAAGAATGATTGCTAATGTACCGAAAACGTGTGCCAAGATAGTCACACGTAACGCTGACCTTCCATATCTGACTCTGTGAGCCTCGTGTACATCCATTATAAAATTAAATTAAATTAAATTAATCAAAGATTTTCGAGGCTGAAATATATATAATATATGATCATGCAGATGAGTGTCAGTATATATAATAATCAGCAGCAATGGATTAATTAGCTTTATTTTAACAGGTTGCTTGTTATGCTGGTTTGGGATATTTCTTACACAGAAAAGAAAGTTATTTATGCTTTAGTATTCGAGGTAGTTAAAAGCTGTTGTTTTACGATTCAATTCAAGATATGGATTTCAACTTTTGTTACAACACATTGAAAAAAATAATTTGAGATAATATATAAAGAATAAGTGAAGCATGCATAAAGAAACTTGCTACACACGTATCCAAGAATAACGTATTGCTCTTACTTAAAGCGATCCGATCCCTGCTTCATAAGTGCTTTTGGTGGAAAGTAGAACGACGAGTCATGCTTACGTACTCGTTCATTTCATTGGGATTCATCTAATATATAAAGAACCGAACATCTTACTAACTGAATAATTAGTTCGTCACTATAGAGTTAGTACACTTCAATCCAATCCAATCCAATCCAAGATAATCTGACCCATGCAACCAAACAAGACCTTACTATATTAGTTAATTTGTACATTCTACATTGACAATACATGAAAAACCTATGCATCCTCTGAGAAGCAGCTAATGTGAAAAGCCTGAACAAGATCCAGGCTGTAATTATTCTCTGCCGATGAACTCTTTGACGAATTTCTACCAGCAGTGGAATGGCGATAAGGGCGTTTCACGGGGGGTAATATCAGACCCGACTGTTTGTCCATTGATAGTAGTTTACCGCACTTGCTGCACACACAGTTACGGTATTGAGTGATTCAGTTTGGACAATGCAGAGAAGAACTAACTATAACAACAGACAAGAAAATTTACCTGCAGACTTTCATGAATAGTGTTCGATAACTGCAAACCCAGTGCTGCAGCGAAGCGAAGAAAATAATTAAAAACCTGAAGTTAATGGTTTATTAATAACAGTTTAAAAATGTCGTAGATGATTGGAGAATACCAGCAGGGTTTGCAAGGCTGTTTCGGGATTGGCGCAAATGAAGTACTGTAGAGCCACAGAAGCATGTTCCTGCAGTTGTTCATTTATGAAACAGATAACTCAAGTAGTTAGTGGTTGATCTGAGAGAGGAGATATATGCACGTGTGAGAGAGAGAGAGAGAGAGAGAGAGAGAGAGAGAGAGAGAGAGAGAGAGAGAGAGAGAGCACTCTTACCGATACATGCTTAAATACATGATGCGATGAAAACCCGCGTGAATGTAGATAGCTGCCACCCTTTATAAGGAATTTAACAAGTATACATCAGCTGCAGGTTAAAACTTGAAACTAAATGTGTGAATAAAACTTTTAAGACAAAAAGAAAATATACAGCACAGAAGACATAAAAAGACGTGATCAACTACTTGACAACAAAGCAAATTAAAAGTCAAATAAACACGAAGCCTAGCAAGAAAACATTCTAGAATAAGCAATAATTGTGCCAAAAGTACATATTGTTCGGACAAAGAAAACACACACACACACACATTGGGAGTATGAATAACAAAATAACCTCATCGGGCGCGAAGAAAGCCACTGCATCAGGGTCCACTGATCCCGCTGTATGTAATGATACTACAGCTCTAAAAACAGAAGGGAGAAGTAACTCAATCACAGCAGCTTTATCCGCACCATCCATGCTTTGCCCCCACTTGCTTGTGCTTGGAAAGCTACGATTCTTCGATGAATCATCGGCAGAGCTTTCTTTCGCACCAGAAGGCAAAGACGATGCCCGCTTCAACCAATCCAATCTCTGGTAGGTAAATGCTTGCAGACTTGGAACTTCTTTTTCAAGATGTGACAAGATATCGCTCAATGTCTTATGATCGCTATTCTCTTCATGAGATATCGGCAGGGGACTACAATGTTTCTTTGCAGCTGATTCTGCAATAGAATCATCTGCCAGGTGGGGGAAAAATCGCCTTTTTTGATCTGTAAATGCCTTAAGTGCCAATCTGCAGCACATTCAAGCACTATGTAAATACGTATGTATGAAAATTGGTTCTAAATTGTTTCAGTAATCGAGGATCATCTGAAACCAGGAAAGTATCTAAGCAATCTCAGACAAATCTTTTAAGAAAACGACATTAGCCAGATCCAACGGACTTGTCTTCTTACTTCAACTAAATTTTGTACATCAAGTACGTACTTTACTTCTAACTGAACTTAGAACGAATATTGCGACTATATACTTTGGAACCTTGAACACACATAGATGGTGAACCATAATAGAATATACCTGGTCCTGTCAACGGCAGATGCGCCAGCCTGGCCAGCAAGCTGGCGCTTCCATGCATAAGCAACGACAGCGCCATCTGGACAAACAAGAGGCATGTGTAGGCCCCACGAATTACTTCGTGAGCGGAGAGAATCATTTAGAACACCAGATTCCTCCAGCTGTCTTCCTAGCAAATATAAGAGCATATGAGAAACTGAACATGCAAAACACTATTTTCATGCCCCAGCCAAGATAAAAGTGAAAATCCAGATACGAATAAAAAGATTGACAAATGCAAATTGTGCATGAATTAACGTACGAGTTTCAAAGTGCCAGAACAATCAAACTGATCATAAATTCACATCAAATGCATCAAATATGGCACTATTTCTCTATGTCTCGCAATGTAGAGGATTGAGAACTAATAAAATTAGAGTAAGTCCATACAATAATTGTAAAAATAATGCCAAAATTTTGTTTTCGAAATTTTTTTTTCATAACTTGTAAATTATCTGCATGTTTATGAATACCATTTGCAGTTAGTTTCAAAATAACTTTCAATAAGAACGATAATATACTCGTAATAAATATAAAATATTTCCCATCCCGTATATAAACATAATACAGTAGGAACCTCGATAATATTAATACTCCATAAATTGATAACCTCGCTTAAATAATAATTTCTTCCCGTCCCGACTCAATAAAACCGTACTAAATTATTAGTTCGATAATTTAATACTTCGCTAAATTAATAGAATTTTGCTAGTGCCGATTGTATTAATTTATAGAGGTTTAACTATATGTGTAAGAGTTCATACATTGATTGACAAAAAACACTGTTATCAGAAATTACAAATTAAACATAGTTTTTTGCTAAATACTGATGCTACTTGAATCCAACCTATTGTTCATTTATTCACTAATATTTTATTTTATTTATTTTCTGCCTGGTTTTCAATTTCAACTATTTATCAACGAAATTTAGGAGAATTTGTAATTAAATAAATACATATAGAGATACAGAAACAGATTCGTCTGTGAGTATACTCACCAACAGCGCGGAGGTTTTGGAGATGGTGGCGCATTAGAGATTCTTCTTTAATCATCAAATTCAAACACTTGGCAGAATGCTGGTGATGAGGTTTATCCGCCACGAAGAACAACGCTTCCAGCAGCCGATCCGCGCCGAGCCGCACATCGGCGATCAATCGCCCCGCCTGCCCTAGCTGCTCCAGCGCCTGCGCCACCTGCTTCGGCGGCGCATCCCCCGCCGCCGCCGCCGCTCCCTGAGTTGACGGTGGTGGTGCAGCTGTCTGCTGCATTTTCCCTTCCCCCCTTTCTCGCAATTTCTGCAATTGAAACAAATTGAACCCGACCTGAGAATTACAGTATTTGTTGAATCCAATTGGGTAAAGCCCGACCCGATACACTCGTTTTGGGCTCATAATGAATCGGGTTTTTTGGGCTCCAGAATTTATTCATTAGATACGGGCCTGGGCCGGACAACTTTAATTAATTAATTTTTTTTTTCATTTTTTTGAGGACGACATTAATTATTGAAATTTCGTATATATGTTTATTAAACAAAAATAAATTGTTTGAAAGAAAATTTAATTATTTATTTGAAAATTAATATTTTATTATTTTAAGTAAGAATAACGTATGTACAAATATCAAGCTGCTCTAAATCAATTATTTAGATGGTGTTTGGCTAAGCTTATAAGATGTTAAAAATAGCTTATAAGATGTTTTAGAGTTTATAAGCTCTTCCAATGTGTCTGGTATTTTTTTTTTTTTTTTTTTAAAATAAGCTGTTGGAGAGCAAATAAGATTTTTTTAAATACATCTATCCCACCTTTTTATTTAAGATCTTATAATGAGTAGAAATAGAAAATAAGCTTATTATTATCCAAACACAAAATAAGATGTAACAGCTTATCAGCTCTTAAAACATTTTATCAGACATAAGAGCTTATCAGTTGTTTAAAATAAGTTTAGCCAAACGCCCTCTTAATCTTACCATACAACGGGGTAATTTTTAATGGATAGTTATTTGTATATTCTACAGTTTAAAATCAGCCGATATATTTTATCGAATGTAGCATTTCATTGACCGAATTTTGGGGTCTGCATTTAATTCTTTTAAATAGGTGTGGTAGAAAATTAATTATATAAAGTCAATTTGAAAAAAAAGAAAGAAGTATGCGTAGTTGAAAACCACTACTATGTATGGTAATAATATAACTACTTTATTAAATAATTAAAATATAAGTAATGATGGTGAAAATTCATCATTTTGTTAATACAAAAAAAAAAGAAAAAGAAAAAATACAAGTAATGATGACATCATATTTAAATCCCATTATGCACTTGTCATGATATTGGGTATGTAATTATAGCTATAGCGCGCTATAATGGGGTAGGAAATCATTTAAATGCACTCACCAAATTATATATATTTTCTTATGATAGGGCAACACTTATTTCCACTTAAATTGTTAATAATATAATTAATTTCTTAAGTTAAAAAACAAATTGTATTACTTGATGATTAACAATGTTACTAATTGATTACAACTCAACTTGGCACTCAAGACATAATCTATTGTTAATAGCTCTACTCATATAACGGCTATGTAAAAGTATGGGGTTTTTTACTTTTGTACCCTGGAATTATAGGTTTTTGGTATTCTGTGTCCTTAAATTGTGATACTGGCAGATTGCATCCTTCAAACTTAAATTTCTTAGCACTTAGCACCCCAAATTATTTTTAGCTTGAAAAACTTACCGGCAACTTGTTAGGAAACCTGAAAGGATGGCAAAATTGTGGATTTTAGGGTTTTCCGGTAAAAACACAAGGATGAAAAATTGGGGACCAATGTTTAAAAATTTGGAGGACGATAATAAGAGAATGACAAATTGGCCCTCCTTGCAGGTTTCTAACAAGTCGCGAGAAGCTTTTTCAAGCCAAAAGTGATTTATGCAAAGTGCCAAGAAATGCATGTTTGAAGGGTCAAATTTGCCAATTTCAAAACTTAAGGGTGTAATGTGCCAAAAGTATGTAATTCGATGGTGTAAAAAGCCAAAAACCCATAAAGTATGATTAGGGAGCACTAACTATAATTAATTATACAACTGTCCAAGGGTCTTGTGGCCTTAAATTGTTGTACAAGCAACCAATTTGATTAGTTCAATGAACCTAATTTGATCGAGACCTTGGATCCCCACAATTTCAGTTATTCACTAATTGTATAATGATAAATCATATTTAATTTAAAAAAAAAAAAAGTACTAATTGTTTTTTTGATTTTTTTTTGAGAAAAAAAGTACTAATTGTTTAAGATTATAGTTATTTTGAATTAATAACTTAGTTATAGTGACAAAAACAATTATAACATATAGCTAGAGACACAATAATATATATATTCTTACATTAACACCAAAATGATATTTTTAGTAATTTTATTTTTCAAATATATAATATACTATTTCATTATATGATATGGCCAATCTAGATACATATATGAGTAAGCTTTTCATTTGAATTGAATAATTGACCTATTTTTTGTTTTTCCAAGTATATTCCATATTTTGGGGAGGCATAACTTTTTGGAAGGCAACACTCCTTCGATTGAAGTGATGAATTTGGACAATTGTCACTGTGACTTAGTTGACCTTACCCCTAGCTACCTATATATATAGGCTAGTTGTAAGTACTTATTCAACCCCATAAGCACTTTCCTATATATTTAGGATAAATTACAACCACCCCTGATGTATGGTCAATTTACGAAAAAACTCCTCTTATTTGGATAATTACATCTATCCACCTTTATAATGTCAAATTTAACATAATCATCTAGATTTCGTGGAATGTGTCTAATTTGTACTCGTTTTATGTAAAAATACAATTTCTGATGCACCACAATCTGATATATACAAGCCAAAAAACACATATTATGATCATCTTGCTTCAAAATGTGGGGTTCGAATTGAATAAAACGGGTACAAAAGTGATAATATTCTATTTCATATCATCTCGAAAATTCCACTAAATTTGAAACCGCAAGGTTGGACGTGTAAGAAGATTTAAAGTTGAAGTGTACCCATATATATATATATATATGGTGGTGGAAAATGGGAAATGCTTCTAAAATCATAATTTGACAAGCCAAGCTGCATATTAATTAATAATGATTTATATATGGGCCGGTCGAGAATATAATATAATGAAGCCAAAAAACTTGATTGTCTTTGTCAAAGATATCATTTGCACTAAACTCTAATGCTCTTGGACCCCATTTTTTTTTTATTCTAATTGTATTTCTCATATGTAATATATTTATGTTTTATTATATTTATTTTTATTTGGGGACCATATTATTATTATTATTATTATTATTATTATTCTTCTTCTTTAATTTTATGTATATTCCGATCCCACCATCTCATTTCATGCAAAGTGTTATCTTTTGTAGGGTCCTAAAATTAATGCACAAAGAGATACACACAACACACACATGCATAGAGAGAGAGAGAGAGAGAGAGAGAGAGAGAGAGAGAGAGAGAGAGAGAGAGAGAGAGAGAGTACAAATAAAGAGTCACAGAATACAGAAATCTTTATTTGGACAAGTTGAGCTAAAGTTTCGGCGATCGTTTTCGAGTCACATAAATCACACCAACGCATACTTTACTGTACCCAACTCTCTCAAATACACACACCATACACAACTTTATTAAGTTGTTGTATCTGTTATTAATTGACGTGTCTGATAAATTTAACTTAATATATAGTTCTACACAATTCTCTCTTTGTGTGTGTGTGTGTGTGTGTGTTTGTGTGTAAAATACAAAGTTCATGCATATTCAATGATTCCAAAAACTGTTTATTTCATATCAAAACATTAATTAGGCAGAAAATTAAAATAAAGTGATTAGAGAATTAAAAGAAATTATCCCAAAAAAAGAAATTAAAATTCTTGTTTTCTTTTTATAATTGTTGATAAATGTATGAATGGCATTTTATTTAAGTAGGACCATATATAATCAAGGTTTTCAGGATCAGCATCATCACTCACAAATTGGCAGATTATGTTTTACAGCCTACACATGATGAGGCCAAGTGGCTAAATTATATTCTTTTTATTTATTATTTCACAAAAAAAAAACCCAATATAAATAGAAATAAATTTCATTTATTATTAATATAAAAGAAGAAAAATAAAATAAAAATGGAAGATTCATTTATCTTATTCATGGACATGGATTAGGTATATGCACATGATCAAGAGAAAAAGAAAAAAAGAAAGGGGTGTGGGTTTTATTTTAGTGGTGGGGTTTGTGTGTTAGGGTTTGGTTGTGGATAGACCTAAATTCGGCGCTCCATCTTCCTGATGACGTGGCCATCCATATTTAATCTAACTCACATGATAAGTATTAGCCATTTGTCTTCCGACACGTGTCCCTGACAATGATTTTGTGTGGTCCATTTTACCCCTAAAATTCTAACATCTTACCACACTAAGGGAAATTGGAACAAGAATTTCAATTTCGGTCTTGATTTCAAATTTTTAATTTTTTTATTTTATTTTTATATGATGTTCTTCATTTTGAATTTAAAATATTATAATTTCTCATTTTTTGAAATTTTTTTAGCGACATTCCTTTTGTTTAAATGAAAGAATGTGTATAAATGCACAGGGTAAACCTACACTCTCGTATAATAACTTGCAAATCATACGAGAGACGTAAATTACACTAGGTTAATGTGGCAAGTTCAATCTAAAGATCGTTGGCAAATGAATTCGAACTTGAGCCAATTAACACAAACTCGCATGCTCCAGCTGTTCGATCATCCCTTGCGAGACAACAACGACACTTATTTTCACCTCATCGGGTATGAGATTTTTCAATGAAGTCAAATATAAGTATTTGATTTAGTCTATTAATATAGTGAATTGATGACTCGGGTAGGGACCGATCAATCATATGTTATAGTATCAACTATTTGCCGGCTATAACTCAATTATTTTTTCCTAGTTATGGCAAATCAGCTGATCATATACATATATATATATCTATTGATGTAGTCGAGTGATATATTCAACCTATATCACCGATTTGATTGATTGATTTGTTTTTATTTAACTTATGATCAATGTTGTATTTTTTAAAGGTATTGTTAGGGGTGTTCATCCCGCGAAATCGACCGAAGCAAAAATTTGGTACGTCCTGAATACCGAACAAGTAATTCGATTCGGTATTTAGTTTGTTGGTTTTCGAAATTCTGGTAATTCAATTTTATCGAATACCGAAATTTTATTTATATATGTAATACTAATATATACTAAAGTATATTTATTTTTACACTACAATTTATAAATTAAAAAAAAATACTTTAAATTTTTAAATATTTTTAATAAAGTTTTTGCTTATTGGTTATTTCCAGTATTCATACCGAATATTGCGCTTCGGAGACCGTATGACATTTTGGCCTACCGATACTCGAGGACAATTATACCGTATAACTGATCAGATCTAT
>NW_012193768.1:1271951-1297553 GCF_000504015.1 Erythranthe guttata | reverse complement strand
CGACGAGGGGGCATGCGGCGATGGTTTGTGGGTAATTAGTGGTTTTATTGTTTAAAGATTTGATTTTTATTGGATGGTTTTTGTGTAATTTGTGGTTTTATGGTTTAAAGATTGAATTTTTAATGCATGGTTTTGTGTGTAAATAGTGGTTTTATGGTTTAAAGATTGGATTTTTAATGGATTGTTTGTGTGTAATTTGTGGTTTTATGGTGTAAAGATTGGATTTTTAATGGATGGTTTGAGAGTAATTAGTGGTTTTATGGTGTAAATATTGGATTTTTAATGGATGGTTTGTGTGTGCAGGTTCTGGATTTGTGTCACAAGATATTTACCTTCATGGGTATTTTAGTGCTTCTATTAAACTACCTGCAGATTACACTGCTGGCGTTGTCGTTGCATTTTATGTGAGTAAATATTCGATTCCCTTTTAAGGATTATTTCTTCTGTTTAATTTATTAATTGATCAGAAAAAAAAAACATTTTTTTTGCATGACATAATTTAATGAAGGGGGCTCTTCAGTATCTTCATCTCAATTTCACCAAGATTTTGTTTTAATAAATAAAATTGCAATTATCTTTTTAATATATACTAAAAATATTATAACCACCCAATAAAGATAAATATTATCCAATCCCCTGCATCTTGAATTTGTACTGAGGTTAATTTATGCAAAAAAAAGTTCCTTTCTTGAAACTAGTATGGGTTTTGGTGACAGATGTCAAATGGTGACATGTATGAGAAGAACCACGATGAAATCGATTTCGAGTTCTTGGGGAATATACGGGGTAAAGATTGGAGAATTCAGACAAACATTTATGGGAATGGGAGCACAAGTGTTGGCAGAGAAGAAAGATATGGTCTTTGGTTCGATCCCTCCGAAGATTTCCATCAATACAGCCTCCTATGGACTCATAATCTAATTGTGTAAGTAATCTATGTCTATAGTTCTTGAATTTTCTTCTGTTTTTACTATTTATGGTGTTTCATTTGTGATTCTCTCTCTCTCTCTCTCTCTCTCTCTCTCTCTCTCTCTCTCTCTCTCTCTCTCTCTCTCTCATCATGGAGAAAGAACTTTACTTTCCATTTGTGGAAGTACTTAGTTTATGTTTGGCATCCTATGCTCATTTTTAATGTTGTTGGCCTTATTTCTTCTCATGATTCAATTAGTGGATAGTATCTTTGAACAAAGCATATAACTTTGTGTGATTAGGAAATTACTTTTGATTCTCTATCCATTTTATACGGTTAAGTAAATTACTTAATATGCGGACTTATTTCTATAAGAAATAGTTTAATAAGTTCTAATAGCAAAACGATTCTTGATTCCGTTTTTTTTTTTGAATTTTGTTGCAGATTTTATGTTGATAATGTTCCGATAAGAGAGATCAAGAGGGCAGAAGCAATGGGTGGGGACTTCCCCTCAAAGCCAATGTCTCTCTACGCAACGATATGGGATGGCTCCGATTGGGCCACAAACGGTGGCAAATACCGAGTCAATTACAAATACGCCCCTTTCATCTCCGAATTCTCCGAGTTCGTCCTCCACGGATGCTCCGTGGACCCCACCGAACACACCACCAACAACTGCGAAAACACCCCCCAACCCGGCGCGTCACAGCCCGCGGGCCCCACACAAAACCAAAGAAGCAAAATGTCGAGCTTCCGGAACAAGTACATGCAGTACTCGTACTGCTACGACCGATCAAGGTACAATACTCCCCCCACCGAGTGCGTGGTGGACCCTAAAGAGGCCGAGCGCCTGCGCGGCTTTGACCCCGTGACCTTCGGAGGTGGCCGCCGCCCCCGCCGCGGCAAGAGGCACCACCGCAGTAAATCCGCATCTTCCATGTGATTAAGATGAGTTTATCGATGATTTGATTTTCCCTATATATAATAATATTCGTGTTATGGTCGCATTTTATTTGGGAGTTGGATTTAGGCATCTTGTGGATGTGAATAGAAGAAGGGATGAGTGGGAGGGCATAATGGTCATTTTGAAGATGATATTTATTTTCATATATATACATATGTATGTATGCATGGGCCTATGTTATGATGATGATGATGGGGTGTGTACATATGTCATACATTTAGGTACCCCCATATCCATATTTTCCTCATTGGTAGAGTTGCATTTATTGTGTACTCTTTTGGCTTCATAGATTAATTTGGGAGAAATGATTTGTGTACTTTGAACATTTGATATATACCTTTGTGTTTCAATAAAAATATATAATAAATCATGTGGGGTTATTATTATTATTATTATTATTATTATTTATGAATATGGGGTAGGTTGGGAATAGTATTCCAATTTTTTGAATATTTGTGTTATAAATTACAGTTGAACTTCGATAAATTAATAACTTCGCTGAAATAATAATTTCTTCAGGTTTCCGACACGGTGGAGTTGTGTTTAGTTTTTAACTCGATAATATAATAATCTGCAGAATTAATCGAATTTTGTCATGTTTAGTTTTTAACTCGATAATATAATACTTTGCAGAATTAATAGAATTTTGTCAGTCTAGACTATACGCTTGGATTGTGTACACAGTCAATGACACGTCAGAATTGTTGTCTTGTTCACACACACGGACCATTTTTTTTATTTAATTATTTTATAGACACGTGTGGGAATCAAATATTGGAGAGTGGACAAAAGGAGTTGAAAGGAAAAATCCAAACACTGCAAAACAACAACGAATAGTTAAAGCAACGCCATCATTAACGCGTTGGTTGAATTTGCGTTTTGCACCCCAAAATTGACATTCGTCGGCGGTTCGCACCCTGAAATTTAAAAAAAATAACAATTTACACCCTCAAATTTAATTTATCGGACGTCATTCTTCTCGATTATATATTGATCACTCCATTGCAATCGAACCTGAATTTCGGGCAATTCAGATTCCGACAACTCCGTCACCTGTAAAGGTTGCCATTTTTTCCGACTCGGAATCAAAGCTTTCAATGGATAAATCCTCCAAATATTGGCATATTTCTCGGTTTCCCTTTCTCTCATCTTTTCGATTTTGCGGAAAAACCCTCCTTCTGTTTCCTTTTTATGCTCCAACTACTTTGTTGCGGGGACCATCTCGGAGTTATTTTTCTCGGGTGACGAATACAAAACAAACCATTTAAAAGAGACGGAAACGAAGATAATTGACGAAATTTCGAACTGCAAACGATCCACAACAGCAGATCTATTACCACCATTATTATTAATAATGTCTTGTAATGGAATCTCTTCTTCAATGTCCACAAGTGGTATAAAATCTTGTTTTTTTTCCCCTTTGAAGTAATAGTTGGCTGTAAAAACAAGATTGGGACGAGTACACCAAATGTAGCGCCACGATTTCGACAGGACGGAGGTTCGGACAACTTCTTCTTGGGAGAGGAAACACAGTATTCTCTGCAACATCTCGTTCGGCAACTCGGATATTTTGTCCATGGAGTTGGAGTAACCTTTTTCATGCCTCTAATTAATAAACACTAGTGAAATTAAGTTTAATATTGTTACCAACGGCCGCTAGATCGAGCTTGTCACACATGGTTAGCCTACTGTTGTTTACGTCTCTTGCAGGGTCCAATGTTGCATCAAGTTTTAATTAATTGACGCGACAAATTAACTCGATGGATTTTACAGCTTATATGAATGTTTAAAAATTATAACTTCGACTTTTAATTTAGCCTTGATAAAATTTTAATTATGTGAGAACCCGAACTACGTTAGTGTAGAATTTGTAATTCTTTAAGCGCCCATATAAAAAAAAAAATCTACGAGTTTGTTAGCTACAACGTTAAACAACAGGTAAAATCCAAAGCTCGTGTAAATTTGGACAAAAATTAAAATTGGACAAATCTCTAAAAACCTTTTCCAGGAGAAGACTCTACTCAAATTGTTATGAGGGCAAAAGATCATATGAAACAGCATTTGGTCCTCTTATGAAATAACACTATACTAAGATGCAAAGAAGGTAAACTGAATTCTCGTATCTTATTAAAAAAAAAAAAATTCTCGTAAACAAACGAACGAGAGCTAGGCAACAACATTAAACCAACAGAAAGAAAAATGGATTATGTATAATGTAAAAATGAGTTGTCTACGGTTCTAACTATCGTGAATCTCATAACTCGACTCACAAGCTTTCCCTCCATTTCAATCGAAAGCGCATACGACCGAAGTCCGGGAAAAATGCCGATTCCTCCGACAACCTCGTCGCCTGTACTAAAAACGGCTGCCATATTTTCCGACTCGAATCAAAACTTTCAATGGTTAAATCCTCCAAATCATCTTGCCAGATTTCTCGGCTCCCACTTTCTTTCATCTCTTGGATCTCGAACCAAAACTCACTGAGTTCCTTCCTTTCACTTTCTTTGTACTCAGGCCCTACTTCTAACCACTTGGGATCTACGTTTCTCGGACGACAAATACAAAACAAACCATTTAACAAAGGCACAAGTGAACGCACGTGATCAGAACTCAACCGCAAATGCTCCATCGCAACAGGCTTATTATTATCACCACCACCATCGATAAATTCGTGTTGAACGTACGGCATATTCTCAACGGAATGATGAAAAATATTCAGGGAAATTTCGGACCCGCGTAAAGCGTGGAGCAGTTTACTTAGTCTGGGGAACCACGACTGAGAATCGTCGTCGTCCCAAATAAACAGTTTTAAATACGACTCCCGGCAATTTGGTGCGGAAGAGATTGACGGGATAAGAAGTCCCGAATAGTAAAAATACTCCATGTTGGGGGCATCATCGATAAGTAGCCGATCAGATAGTTCGATCGAATTAATGTTATAGATTTCCACCCTCTTTAGAATCAACGACTTCAGATTGCCGAACTTACGGATGTTAACCCTAATCTTGCTGCCGTTGATCCTGATTGTTTCGAGAGTCGGGATGTCGATTTCAATGCATCGTTTCTCTTCTATGTATCTGTCGTTACTAATAAAAGTGAAGTGCTTGAGATGTTTGTGAAGCTTCGTCTCCAGCTTTATAGTTGTCAACCCTTTACATTCTTGGAACCACATAGTCGTGAGCAAAGGGCAGCTCGATATTATCTTGTCGAAAATCTGTTGCTCGATCGAGACGGTTTGGAGGCGAAGTACTTGCAGACGCACAAAGGGTATATTCTCTGGAATATATTGGACCAAATTGCATCTTTCCAGACGTAAAAGATTGAGAGATTCCGCTTTATAGACTACCGAGGGCAGATTCCGCGTCATTCGAGAACCATGATTTGAAACAATAGAAAGACGAAACTTCTTTACGCCCATGGTTGCGAGTAACGGGATCCATTTATCGAGAAACGGAACAGATGTACAATCCCAATGATAGGTAAGCGATATAGAGAGGTGAAATTCCTCTAAGCACAGGTTTTGATCGCAGTACAGCTGTAAAGTCTTGTCGACAATGGATAGAAAATTATTTTTGTTACCTTTGAAGTTGTTGTCTGAGAAATCGAGATTGGGGCGAGTACACCAAACGTAGCGCCACGATTTCGACAGGACAGATGTTCGGACAGCATCTTCTTGAGAGAGAAAATACAGAATTCTATGCAAGATGTCCTTTGGCAGATCGGATATCCTGGAATTATTACCTTCGTCTTCTCGCTTTGCCTTTTTCATACCTCTAATAAACCCTAGTCAATACTTTTCAACTCAGAAAACCCTAGATACTACTATATAGGGATGATATACTTTTTTGTCTTATATAAAATAAAAGGTCGTCAGGTGAAAGATGTATACCTTTTACAATCTTTGTTTTATTTTCAAATCAGAACCAAATTATCGAATTTCAAAGTTCCAAAAAATTGATTTTAGATTTTCTTTTTATCCAATTTAAATTTTAAAAATAATTTAAAAATATTCCAACTTTGTTTTTTTCTTTGCAAAATTCATATCAATAATATTAATATTCTAATATATAATAAATTAATAATGCAATCTACAGTTAAACCTCTATAAATTAATACTGTTGGGACCATCAAAATTTCATTAATTTAGTGAAATATTAACTTATCGATAAATTAATAATTATTAATTTATACATTAATTAATAAATTATTAATTTGTGAAATTACTTTAATTATTATTTTCAATAAATACGTTTATTTTAATTTTTTTACGTGTATATTATTCATTGTATCATTAGTTCAATGCATTATAGAGCCCGTTTCACGAGCGGGAGCTCCTAAAACAGCAATGGTATAGAAGGATTTTATGTTGAGTTATGACAAAACAATACCGAAAGTTCTAACCATGTTAAGAAAAGTGAGGGACGAGATTGATAGTAATGTGAACTTCAACAAGAAACAAGCAACAATTAAATTATATTGTATTAAGCTTTCATAGACTATAAAATATGTACTATACCATGTAATTTAAGAATTATTTTTATGCATTATTAATTTATATATTATATGGGGCTTCTTAAATTTTTCGAATGTGTATTATCTTATAAATTTCGCGAATTATTAATTTAGCATGTTGTCCCCGAGTCGGGACCGGGAAAATTTATTATTTAAGCGAGGTTATTAATTTATCGGGTATTAATTTATCGAGGTTCAACTGTATGTACATGTACAAATAGAAGTGTAAATAATATAAAATCCAACGTGTTAAAGAAAAATCTGCAGCAAATCCGCACTACCACCACCACCTCTGGTCCGCCGCCGCACCACCGGCCACCATAATCAAATTCAATTTGTCTCTCCTCATTTCTCTAACTCCATCTAAAAGATTCGAAAAAAAGAAGAAATTTCTGAGCCAACCACCATTTATGCTAATTCCATCTCGAAAAACTTCCTTTTTTCCGACATTGGGTTTCGAGTCCAGGCTTTGTGTAGCCATCTCCTTCGTCTATTTCTTCTTTTTCTTCCTTGTGGTGCCGCCAACTCTGAACTCAAAAGGTATGTGAATACAATTGCGTCTCCATCACTTTTAGGAAGCTTCTTTTAATCCGAAGCCACATTCGTTTTC
This sequence comes from Erythranthe guttata, assembly GCF_000504015.1. The sequence continues at coordinate 1,290,557 of NW_012193768.1, read as the reverse complement.
ACCGTCCATTGGCAAATCGGATATCCTGGAATTATTACCTTCGTCTTCTGGCTTTGCCTTTTTCATGCCTCTCATAAACCCTAGTCAATGCTTTTCAACTCGGAAAACCCTAGATACTTTTCATGCCTCTAATAAATTGGATTTTAGAAGATAACAAAATTCTGATTTTTGCAAAAGGGTGATTATTAACCGATGAAATCTATCCTGCCCGCCCCGTCATATAAAACGACGTCATTTTGTTTATATTATTCAATAATAATAATTATAACATGAGTAAAGTACCTCGTACATGTCAAATCTTATATATATCCAACGACCATGCAATCATTCCATAGCAATCGAACCTGGAAACGATCAAAGTCCGGCAATAATGCAGATTCTGACAACTGCGTCACCTGTAAAGTCTGCCATTCTTGTCTGCTCTCATCAAATCCTTGAATGGTTAAATCCTTCAAATGTTGCCATATTTTTCGATTTCCACTCTCTCTCATCATTTGGATTTTGCGGAAAAACTCACACAGTTCCTTCACTTCCCTTTCTTTGTCCCAATTCTCTTGCATGAACCAGTTCGGAGTTATGATTCTCGGACGACAAATACAAAACAAACCATTTAAAACAGATAAAAATGAAGACAAATGACTAATATGCAGAGTCAAATGCTCCACCACAACGGGTTTATTACCACCATTAATAACGTCTTGTACTAGAATGTCTTCTTCAACGTGCACGTTGTTCGTGTAACTTTGAGCGATTTCAAGAAAAAGATTGGACCAACGTAAATCCTGGAGCAGTTTACTTAGTCTTAGGAACCACGACTGAGCATCGTTTACATCTCGAATATACAGTCCTAGAGTTGACGTGGTGGAAGCCGGTGCGAAAATATGGCAGCCGTTTTCCCATGGAGTTGACGAGATGGACAGGATAATAAATCCTGAATAGTGAAACGAGTTTATGTTGGGGGCATCAATACGTAGCTGAGATTGTTCGATCGAATTATTAAAGATTACCACCCTCTGTAGAACTAAATCCTTCAGATTACTGAACTTATGGCCGTGAAACTGAACCTTACTGCCGATAATCCTGATTGTTTCGATTGTTTCAAGTGTTGGGGCATCGATTTCAACGCTGCATTTTTCTCTTCCGTCAGTCTTGAAATTACAGAAAACGAAGTGCTTGAGATATTTGTGAAGCTTCTTCTCCAACTTGATAGTTTTCAACCCCTCACAGTCTAGGAATAACATAGTAGTAAGCAAAGGGCAGCTCGAGATTATCTTGTCAACAATCTCATTCTTGATCAACACATTGCAAAGTTGAAGTTCTTGTAGACGCACAAAGGGTATATTCTCCGGAATATTCTGGCCCAAGTTGCAATTATACAGCCACAAAAGCGTGAGGGGTTCCGGTTTAAGGACTGCGGGCAGATCGATGATTCCCCGGACACTTTGTTCCGCAATAATAGAAAGCTGAAAATCCTTTACGCCCATACTCGTGAGTAACGGGATCCATTTATCGAGAAACGAGACTGATTCCTGATCAGAATCGTCGCCTAGCAGCGATATGCAAAGGCGAAATTCCTCCAAGCACAGCCTTTGATTACAGTAATGCTGTAAGATCTCGTCGACGACAGATAGAAAATCTCGTTTTCTACCTTTGAAGGAGTCGTGTGTAAAATCGAGATTGGGGCGAGTACACCAAACGTAACGCCATGATTTCGACAAGACAGAGGTTCGGACAGCATCTTTTTGGGCGAGGAAATACAGTATCCTCTGCAAAATCTCTTTCGGCAAATCGGATATTCTGTCCATGGAGTTGGAGCCGTCCTGCGTGTAAGAAACCCTAGTGAAATTAACTCGGGAAACCATATCTATGATCTATATATACATATCTATAATATATATATACAAAGAAATATTTCTACGGTAAGGCTGGAAATCGGACTGATCGGAAAAAAAATTCAAACAGAAAAAAAAAAAAAAAAAAACCTGGAAATTGGGGAAATGATGTTCACTGTGGGGGGGAAACGATTGAAACACGGATAACTAGCAACGGCGGCGCGGCAGATTTGTAGGGAGAAGGACGGCGGAGCAACTCCGGCGATTTTGAGAGAAAAAGAGCGGTGGTAATTAGGTTTTGTGAAGTGGGATTTCAGAGAAGGAAAGAAGAAGAGAGAAACAGAGCTTCAGGAAATTAGGTAGTGGGCGTAGGGTGAGTGAATACGGTTATTATTTTTGAAATAACAGTCTAGTCCTCATGTAGTAAGTCTTCATACAGTTTAGTCCTCATACTTAATATTTTCTGTGAAAATGGTTACAATCATTTTTATGGCTGGGACTTGGTTGGTTCGGTCGATTACCGGCCTAAAAATCGACATGTCCGACAAATCAATTTTGTTCAAATTTGAAAACCATTGCCATTTTAGCACTTCGCCCCCTCAGAAAATCTATTACAATTTAACCCCTCATGAGATAATATTATTACAATTACCTCGAAGTGTAGGGGTGAGTTCGGGACGGGATTTCGGGAATTCGGGATTTTCGGGATCGGGATTTCGGGATTCGGGATAGAAATTTTAAATCCCAATCCCGTCCCAAACTATTAAATCCCGGTTATATCGGTATCCCTAAATATTTCGGGAATCGGGATTGGGATCAGGAAATCCCATATTTTGCCTAAAAACTAAGAAATATTGCATCTTTTTTCTATTAGTATTATTTTATACACTAAATCAACTTGAATATATTATATACATACTATTGTTCTTGCCTTATTTATTTTTACCACAAAACTTGGAACAAATAAAATTTTAAAAATTTAAAAATAAGTTGAAACAGTATATTTTATAGGCTGCGGCTATATGCAATACTTATTCCACTTGTGCAAGACCAAATTAAAGAAAGATTCCAAAAGATTCTATTTTATTAAGATGGAATGACAAGTATGCCCATAAATTAAATTGTCTTTTTTTCTCATGTAAGACCAAATACAAATAATGAGAAAAAAACAAAAATCGACACCAAGGTGTCGAAAAACTATGCTACAAATCGACACTTAAGCGTCGAATTTCATAGGTAAAAATCGACATTGACATGTCGAATTTGTAGCACAAATTCAAATGTCGAATTTTATACCTCAAAATCGACATCTAAATGTCGAATTTTATACCTCAAAATCGACATCTAAATGTCGATTTTTACCTGTAAAATTCGACCTGTACATGTCGAATTCGTTTGCGCGGGATTTTTTTTGGAAAATCGATATTCTAGCTAAAAAAACCCATAAATGCATACATTCTTGGGTTCTTCCATCGTAGAATCTTCTATTTTGATGTCTTCTGACTATATACTTGCCATCTTTGTAAGATTTGTTGAGTTTTGATGATTTTGAATTTCTAGGTTTTGTGGGTTAATGGAGGAGGGAGGAGAAAGGTCTTGTGAGTTTTGGAAGATGGAGAAGATGATAGTTGGTCTTGTGGTTTTGTGGTCTTGTGATAGGGTTTTTTGTGTTTTTGAATTTTTGGTCTTGCATATTTGGAATTTTTTATTTTTTTAATAAATAAGGGTATTATAGTATTTATACATTGAAAATTTTAATTTGGTCTTGCACAAGTGGGATTAGTCTTGCATATAGCCGCAGCCTATTTTATATTGTATTTCTCATCTCCTTGAAATATATATATATATATATATATATATATATATATATATATATATATATATATGTGTGTGTGTGTGTGTGTGTGTGTATTTTTATTAGTTTTTTTTTTCTTTTTTTCCTAATTCGGGATTAAAATATCCCGATCGGGATTGAACCAATTCCCTAATACCGATCCCGTATTTGTTCCTAATCCCAATCCCGAATCCCGTAATCCCGAATTCCCGAAGTTTTAGTACCAAATAGTAAAATTCCGATCGTTACGGGACGGGATCCTGAATCCCGATCCCAAATGTCCAGCCCTACCGAAGTGTAAGATGGTATATGTTTAGAGATTTTCCATGGATTCGAGATTTTCCATGGATTCAAAATGATCCCGTCAAAATTCACACGGTACCGTGTGAATTTTGTAAGATGACAACGAACTTTAGGAGGTTTTTGGTAATTATTAATACGTGAGAGTTTTTTTTGTAAATTGACCTTAGTTCAGGAGCTTTATCATAAATTATCCTTAATGTTTTGCACTAAAATGTTTATGGCTATTTGGCCATTTCAGTTTAAACTATAATGTTAATGTTTATGAGCTCACAATTAGTTTTTGGCTTAGTTACAAATATATAACCCCCGAGGTATATCTAAATTACGAGAACTCCTCTTCTATTTACGAAATTACAATTTGCCCCTTCAAAAGTTAATGTATCTTAAAAAATCTTAACATGAGTTAAACTATCTAAACTACTCCTATATCAAAACAAAATAAATAATCGCTTGGTCAAAAATTACATAATAAAGGTGGTGCCTTCACCCTCTAAATAATGCCTTTTTTGAACTTCCTCCCCTCAAAATAGGAAAACGAGACTATCCTCTTATTGTCCTCTTCGAAATATATAACTCAGTACACTTTGTCCCAAATGCGTATTTCCGATCTAATTATCGCCGATAAAAATGGAGTGAAGAAATGAGAAGCTTGTGAGGTATGTAATTTTGGCAACTCCACTTTTGGGGGATGTGGTTGATGAAGAAAATGGAGAAGGAAGAAGAGAATAAATGAAAAACGTGGCACAAAAACATGGCATTTTGCCGATTTTGAAATTTTAGCTTGCACCGCGCTAATCGATGTCAATTTCGGGCTGTGAAACGCAATTCACTCATTTGTTATGTTTGATTTGGTGAAACAAAAAAGAGTAAATAGCATTTTGCCGCCTGTACTTTGGTTCATTTTTCATTTTACCACCTTAAGAAAAAGGTTGAACGATCGCATCAAAACTCGTTTGGCAACGTGGCACAAAAGAACTAGTTCTGATGCGATCGTTCAATCTTCTTCCTTAAGGTGGCAAAATGAAAAAACGGACCAAAATACAAACAACAAAGCTATTTACTCTTTCTTGTTTCACCAAAATCAAACTTAAAAAATGAGTGAACTGCGTTTCACGCCCCGAAATCGACATTGATTAGCGGCGCACCCTAAAATTTCGAAAACCGACGAATGACACACGATCAAATTATATATATCACACAGCATAATGCAATCTATATCAGGTAAGATAAAGGAACTCATTTAATTTATAAAGGTTTAATTCAACTTAGTTCAATACAAACATCCAAAAACATTGAAGAAATAAATTCAACCATGAAATGTAGTTTCTCTTACAAACATACAACATTACACTTGTTGGATACAGCTTCATTTCTCTCTCTATCAACTTGATCGAATTCTGCACTACGGTCTTGCCTTCGCTATCGTCATGATGCTTTCCGGGTGTCACCGAACGCCCTGCATTGCATTTATCGAGTAATAACAAGGGTGTTTAGCTTAGTTTTCGAGCAAAAATCAGAAAACGGAAAAAAATAAAATAATAATAATAATAATGGTCGTAGAATCTCCTTTATTATGGTCTCGTCATACTTCCCGTTGAATCGCTATAGACAAAAAAAAAAAAAGCGACGGCGATGTAGCTCAAATTAAAACGATATGTACTAGGGTTTAATCAAGCCACAGTCCATATTTGGAAAATATATATATATTTTTTATCCAACTCTTATAAACACGAAAAGTCGACAGTAAATCATCATATAATATTAATCGACCGACCTATCGGAAGTTACGATTTGTATTCATTTAATGGAACATGTTTTTCAACAATGAATACAATGATTTTTTTCTAGGTTTCGCAGCTAAAATCGGATTTATTGAAGTTAAATACAAATCTAATTAACCAGACCGTTACACCAATTAAAAACGAGTCCGTTCGAGAAGTTTATAAAATAGTGCTTGAATTAGAAGTCGAAAAAAAATAGAAGTGGACTCACATTAATCTCGATCACTCCATTTCATTCGAATCCGAAACTCCGTAAATTCAGTTTCCAACAGCTTCATCACTTCAAAGGGCTGCCATTCCAGTCGGATCTCGTCAAGACCTTCAAAGGTTAAACCCTCCAAATCCCGCCAGATTTCTCGGTTTCCGTTTTCTATCATCTTTGTGAATTTGCCGAAGAACTCGCCGGCTTCCTTCTGTTTCCTTTCGTCGGTCCAAGTTCCTTTCCCTAACCATTGCGGAGATATTTTTCTCGGACGACAAATACAAAACAAACCACTTAGAACATACGGAAATAAAGATAATTGGCCGATTTCCAGTCTGAAATTCTCCACCACAACCGGGTTATAATTACCACCGTTAATATTGTCGCGTACTAGAATATCTTCTTCGATTTGCAGACCGAAACGCGCGAGATGAAAAATATGCAGAGTGATTTCGGACCGACGTAAATCACGGAGCAATGCGCTTAGTCTGAGGAACCACGACTGAGCATCATTCGCACCGTCGTCCCGCATGTACAGTTTCAAATTCGACCTCCCAGAAGACGGCGCGAAAGAGACGGACGGAATAACGAGCCCCGTGTATTCGTAATACTCCATCTTCGGCGCATCGATGCATAACACCGGAGATCGTTCGACCGAATTGATGGCGATTTCCACGTTCGCTAGATATAAAGACTTGATATTACTTAACTCACGGCCGTGAAACCGAATCTTACTGCCGAAAATCTTGACTTTTTCGAGAGTCGGGGCATTGATTTCGATGCTGCAGTCGTCTTTTTGATAAGTGACGTCGTTAATAAAAATGAACTGCTTGAGATGTTTGTGAAGCTTCGTCTCCAACTTTATAGTTGTCAACCCTTTACAATCTTGGAACCACATACTTGCAAGCAAAGCGCAGCTCGATATCACCTTGTCGAAAATCTCTTGCTCGATCGAGACGTTATGGAGGCGAAGCACTTCCAGACGCACAAAGGGTATATTCTCGGGAATATTCCGGCCCAAATCGCAATTATACAGCCACAAAAGCGTTAGGGGTTCGGCTTTCAGAACCACCGGCAAATCGACCATCCCATCAACTTCATGTTTCGAAAGAACGTAAAGACGAAAATCGTTTACGCCCATGGATACGAGCTTCGGGATCCATTTATCGAGAAGCGAAACCGACACATGGTTCGACATGTGAAGGTGAAACTCCTCCAAGCGCAACCCTTGATCGAGGTATCCTCGTAAAGTCTCGTCGACAACGGATAGAAATTCTTGTTCCTTACCTCTGAAGTAATTGTCGTTGTCGGAAAAAACAAGATTGGGGCGAGTGCGCCAAATGTAGCGCCATGGTTTCGACAAGACGGAGGTTCGGACAGCTTCTTCTTGGGAGAGGAGACACAGTATTCTCTGCAGGATCTCTTTCGGCAACTCCGATAGCATATCCATGGACTCCGGTCGGCGATCTGAGTTTGCCTTTTTCATGCCTGTAATAAATAACCAAACCCTAATGAAATGACATTGGGAAAATCAGAAGTGTAGAAACCCTAATTCAATGGAACACAGATTTTGGGGGAGAGAGAGAAGAGCGGCGGTGAATTCGATGAAGAGGTGATTTGCTGCTGAAATGATTTTCATTAGGTTAAGAGTAGCCGCCGTTCTTTCTTAATTTTGCTGAAAGTCTCATGTAATAAGAAAACCCTAATTAGAAATTATGTGAAATGACGTTTTTACCCTCGAACAATTTTCATTGAAGGAACTCTTCGGACAACCTGGATTGAGCAGGAATAGAAGTTTATGCTCTAAGGTAAATGTTCTGCAAATGGTGTTAAAATCACAGCTAGTTATTATTTGAAGAAAAATATATTTCCGATCCCGATTTGGTAAATAGTATACGTTTTCTTGAGGTGTTGACCACTGACGTTATGATTTTGTTGAAATAGGAAACGAAAAGATACCTTATTTACAGAGTTTAGTAACGTACGTTCATGGTGGGGAGAAGCAAATACAACATGAAAATTCAAGTGCTTCTAATAGTGATGCGTATATAGTTTAAAACCCTCGACTAGTTTTGACCGAGGCTCAGTTTGCGAGCTTATTTAGGGCATGTTTGGCTGAGCTTATAAGATGCTTGAGCCCTTAAAAGAATTGCATAAAGAGTTTATTTGGAAACCTTACTTGAATAATGTAATTAAGCTTAGAACTCGATTCACAAGCTTCACTCCATTTCAACCGAAAGCAGAGTGAAAGGGGAGACGGTTACTCAGCAAAATCGATTTTTGATCCGAGTAATCAAGATCAAGATTGGGTCGAGTACACCAAATCTTACGCCACGATTTGGACAATACAGATGTTCGAACAACATCTTTTTGGGAGAGGAAATAAAGAGTTTTCTGCAAGATCTCTTTCGGCAACTCCGATATTCTGTTCATGGAGTTGAAGCCCTACAATCAAACCCTAAATTAAGAAATTTTCAACCTTGGTAATTATATGCTGAAATCTTTCAAACCCTAATACGCCCTAAAGATTTTCTTGCTAAATAAATCATTAAAAAAACCTCTTTTTTTTGTATTATACAGTAAATAAGCAATCGCTTGGTCATCGATTCCGTGATAAACGTGTTGCACAATAAAGGCCTTTTTTGCACTTCCCCCCCCCCCTCAAAATAGGAAAACGGGACTGCCTCCTTCGAAACATACAACTCTGGTGCAGTTTGCTGTGTGAGTTTCTAGTATTATTCATCTTTACACGAATTGAGATAAATAGGGTGAAAATGAAAAACGGGCAAAAGTGCAGGCAACAAAATGCTATTTACCCTTTTCTTTTTTACCAAATCAAACATAAAAAACGAGTGAATTGCATGCATTTTAAACCCCAAAACCGACATTGATTAGCGGCGCAAGCTAAAATTTCAAAAACGGCAAGGACACCATCAAATTATATATCACATAACATAATGCACCCTACACGTACCTATGCACGATTAACAACAAACTATTCGTACGTACGCATTGCAACACTACATGTAGATAAAAATGTATTTTATCATTAGAAATAAACCATAACGGATAAAGAAATTGTCATAAACAACAAAGCTAATCAACATACATGTCTTAAACAATTCAACAATTTTCTCAAGAGATCGATTTCTCAGTCTTGGAAGATAAGGAAGTCATTATAATAAACATTGACGAAAAATTCGAATATGAAAATGTAATTTCCCTTTCACACATACAACATTACACTCGTCGGATTTTCAGCTTCTTTACTCTCTATCAGCTTCATAAAATTCTGGACTACCGTCTTTCCTTTGCTAGTGACGATGCTTTCCGGGTCGAACCGAACGCCCTGCATTTATCGAGTAATAAATACGTTATCAGCAATTACAACAGTTAGTTAATCGCTTTCGTAAATAAAGGCGATCGAAAGGCAAAACTAGTGCAACTAATCCGAGGAGGTACAAATCTTTGTTAGTCAATATTATGATCAAAAAAATTAATGAAGGCACGAGCCGTAATCGACCGACATATAGGAAGTTATGATCTGTATATATATATAATGAATATCAAATCAGATTTATCGTGTTTCGTTGAATACCACATTGTTCAACGAGTATATAAAGCTTAATTAGATTTTATAAATCATCATGTATTAACCAGCCTGCATGAGAAGCCTACTACTTCAATGGCAAAATCAAGGCACAACGTACCCTAAAAAAAATTCAGTAATCAAAGTTAAATACCAATTCAAATCGAGTATGATCGAAATTTTATGAAAATAGTGCTCGAATTAACAAAAATCGTAAACAAGCGTAAACTATATACAACAAACGAACACGTCTTAAAAGTCAATAAATTCACACAAAAAAATGTCAAAATGATTTTCTTTTTTTTTTTGTCGTTTATGATTCTAAAGATTAGAAGTGGACTCACATTTAATCTCGATCACTCCATTTCAATCGAACCCGAAATTCCTTAAATATAGATTCCGGCAACTTCGCCACATTAATTACAGGTTGCCATTCTTCTTGAACCCGATTAAAACGTTCGACGGTTAACCCCTCCAAATCTCGCCAGATTTTTCGGTTTCCGCTGTCTATCATCTTTTTTATTTTGCGGAAAAACTCACTGAGTTCCTCCAGTTCCGTTTCTTCGTAGCAACTTCTGTGCGGAGTTACGTTTTTCGGACGACAAATACAAAACAAACCATTTAAAACGAACGGAAACGAAGAGAAACAACTGATCTCCAGTATAAAATTCTCCACCACAACAGGCTTATTGCCACCACTAATCGCGTCGCGCATTAGAATGTCTTCTTCGATGCGCAGATCGAGACGGGCGAGATGAAAGATTTTCAGACAAATTTCGGACTTTCGTAAACCCTGGAGCAATTTACTCAGCCGTAGGAACCACGACTGCGCATCTTCCGCGTCGTCGTCCCGCATATACAGACTCAAAGTCGACTTCCCGGAAGTCGGTGCGAAAGACACGTATGGGATAACGGGTCCCGTGTACTCGTAAACTTCCATGTTCGGGGCATCGATAAAAAACACCTGAGATTCTTCAACCAAATCGCTATGCATAAAGACTTGAGATTGCAAAACTCGTGGCCGAGAAACCGAATCTTGCTCCCGTAAATCTTGACCATTTCGAGAGACAGGGCACCGACTTCGATCATGCATTCGTCTTTACTATACGCGATGTGATTAATAAAAGTGAAGTTCTTGAGATGTTTGTGAAGCTCATTGTCCAACTTTATATTTGTCAACCCTTTACATTCTTCGAACCACATATCGGTAAGCGAACCGCAGCTCGAGGCTATCTTATCGAAAATCTCTTGCTCGATCACGACGTTTTTGAGGTGAAGGACTTGTAGACGCACAAACCGTATATTCTCGGGAACATTTCTTCCCAAATCGCAATTAAACACAAACAAAAGCGTGAGGGGTTCGGCTTCGAAGACTACGGGAATATCTACGATTTCCCCAACTTCACGTCTCGAAATAACGTAGAGACGAAAATCGTGCACGCCCATCTGTTCGAGTCTCGGGATCCATTTCTCGAGATGCGGAACCGACACGTGGTTCGACATGCAGAGGTGGAACTCCTCCAGGCACACCCCTTGATCGAGGTACCCGTGTAGCGTCTCGTCGACGACGGATAGGAATTCTTGTTCCTTGTCTTTGAAGTAATCGGCGTCGGATAAAACGAGATTGGGGCGAGTGCGCCAAACGTGGCGCCACGATTTCGACAGGATCGAGGTTCCGGTGGCTTCTTCTTGGGTGAGGAGATACAGAATTCTCTGCAGGATCTCTTTTGGCAAGGAGGATATTCTGTCCATGGAGATCGAGCCCTCTTCTTCCTTTGCCCTTTTCATTCCTGTAATAAATAATTAAATAAACCCAAACCCTAATTCGGAAAATTAGAACTGTATATATATACAAACCCTAGAAATGAAATGTTCTTACAGGAGGATTGTTGATTGAAACACAGATTTTGGGGGCGAGAGAAGAGCGGCGGTGAATTCGATGAAGGGGTGATTGATTTTCTGACAGTGCCTCGAAATGATTTTCAGTAGCCGCCGTACTTTCTTAATTCGCTGAAACTCATGTAATAACAAAACCCTAAAACTTATGAGAAATGACCTTTTTACCCTTGATCTTTATAAATATGCCTGAGTCTATTTTCATTGGAATGGAAGTTTCTGCTCTAATGATTTTATTTTTGTAAGGTAAATTGTCTGCAAATGGTGTAAAATCTCAACTAATTATTTGAAAAAAAAAAAAAATTTACGACCCCGATTTGGTAAATTGTATACGTTTTCTTGAGATGTTGACGACGTACGTTATGATTTTGTTCGGAGACTTACCGTCTTAATTTGAAGAATTTGGAGTTTTTAGTAATTTTTGGATCATAAATTTCTCATTGAACAAGCTTTTGTTAAGAGGTCCTTAAGCATATATATATTCACTCTCTATGTAAAGAGTTTACTTAATTACAAAATATCAAATATATATAAAATTTAGTTAGAGAGCTTGTTCGGAGAAGTTTAATTAGTTGAAAAGAAATGAAAACATACCTTATTTACAGAGTTCAGTTACGTTCATGGTGCGGAGCGGAGACGCAAACAACATGCAAATTCAAGTACTACTAGTAGTGAGCATATAGTTTAAAACCCTTAATTAGTTTAGAGAGCTTTAGTTATAAAGATTATTTGAACGTATAGTTTATTTGCAGAGCTTAATTACATCACCTATAAGGAGCTTAATTAGCAAACAAATTAAATATGCATTTCAACTGATTTTAATTAAAAGCTTAGTTCATTAGTTAGAAAGCTTAATTAAAAAACTCAATTAACAAGAAAATGCAGAGCTTATTTGCATATTTCAGTTAAACTAGGCAGGTGGACGTGCGTTGTACGTCTTGTATTAATTTGTTTACGCTTTAGATAATTGTTGATATTTTCGTATTTTCTTAATACGAATATGCAATCCATGTATTCCGTATCTTTAAAATATAACCTATATAGAAATCTTAATACGAGAGCTTAGTCCATCAAGGAATTGTTGTGATGGATTCTGCAGTAAAACATTGAAGAGGAAATCAGAATGAAAGATTATGGAATATTCCGAAACAATATAACGAAAAAAAAGAGAGAGAAAAGATATCTCACACTAAACCGAATAAATTTTAGTTAACTGATTTTTGAAATAACTCAAGTTTTTACGACGACGACGACTGTAAAGTACTGATAGAGTAAATGGAGAAAATTTAAATATAATTATCAAATGGAGAAAGTTCTTGATTACTATTAAGAAGTCGATCGAGTCACAAGCTTCCCTGTGTTGGGTCAGCCGAAAGCGGATACCATCAAAGTCGGGCAAGGATGCAGATACTGACAACTTCGCTACCCTTTGAAGTTTGAAGGATGCCGTTACGTTCTTGGCGGCTTTCATTCAAACTATTCAATGGTTAAATCCTCCAAATCTTGCCAGACTCGATCTTGGTTTCCGCTCTCTCTCTCTCATCATTTGGATATTGCACATCACTCCTGTATTTTTGTTGCACATTGCCCCTTTAAAATGTTATTTTTGTTGCACAATGCCCTCAAAATTGGCTATTATGGGGCAAAGTGCAATCAATATAATATTTCAAAGGGGGGAATATCCATTTTTTTTATTTTTAGGGGGGAGAAAGTGTGAAAAAACAGAAATTTATAGGGGACAAACTGCATTTTGTCCTATAGTTTTTATAATTAATAGGACCATTTTTTGAAGAAAAAAAATGTGGGTAGGCTGCTAGCAATAGGGGTGTGAATTAGAGTTTCAATACATGCTACTGTTACACCAATTTCAAAAGATGAAAGTTCAGAAAAATCAAGAAGTTTAAATTAATAACATGCAATTTCCTTACTTCCCAGACGGTAGACGCTTGTTTTGCATGCGAGAGGCACGGGGTTCGATCCCCTTCTCAATGTACATTTGCAGCAAATTATATGCACTAGTCTCATTATTGTTGCCTATATATTATAAATTTATATGTATCCAGAAAATTTGCCTTTTATAATGGATGATATATATGCTTTCATGCATCAGCACAGATATTCGGAATCGTTGGTTCAACGAGCACGCGCAATCTTTGATGTGTAGATCTCCACCTAGTTATTTTTTTCCGGTAAAAAAACGGAAGAAAAGGTTTAATTTGTTCTTCTCCATTCTCCATTTGTTCTGTTTAGGCTCCTGGGGAGCTATAGGAAAATTCCGGTTGACCCGGTCCAACTATAACGTGTATAAAATCTAACAAGTAAACTAATTACGAAAAACGAAAGATCAATCGAAGAAGATCGTTGGGGTCAATCCACCAAAGCACTGCATGGAGCTTGTCGTCCCATGTTCAAAATGTAATCGGCATTGTTCTAAAGTAAAAGCTTCAACACATGAACACATAATCAGAGTGGCGCAGCGGAAGCGTGGTGGGCCCATAACCCACAGGTCCCAGGATCGAAACCTGGCTCTGATATTGAGTGGCTTCCCTTCTGATTTATTTTTTCCGGTTTTTTGTATTGAATTATTTTTAGGTTTCGGTTATGTAACTGTATAAGTAAGGCTTTAACAAGTGGGGATGTAGCTCAAATGGTAGAGCGCTCGCTTTGCATGCGAGAGGCACGGGGTTCGATCCCCCGCATCTCCATAAACTATATATTTTGTTTCTCGGTTTCCACTCTCTCTCATCTTTTCGATGTCGCGTGAATGTGCAGAGTCAAATGCTCCACCACAATAGGCTTATTACCACCACCATTATTAATAGTGTCGTGTACTAGAATCTCTTCTTCGATTTGCGGTTCGTCGGGGGAATAACGAACGACGGTCAGAGAAATTTCGGAACGACGTAAAGCCTGGAGCAGTTGACTTAGTCTGAGGAACCACGGCTGACCGTCACGACCGCGCATGTACAGCTGCAGATTCGACTTCATGCAAGTTGGCGCGAACGAGACGACGGGATAAAAGATCCCAAATACTTAAAATACTTCATGTTGGGCACGTCGATACACGGCTGCTGAGATTGTTCGACGGAATATTATCGGTGGAGATTTCGACACTCGATAGATACAAAGACTTTAGACTCCCGAATCTAACGTTGCGATCAAACCGAATCTTGCATCCGTTAATGTGGATCGTTTCGAGGGTCGGGACGACGTCGTCGATTTCGACGATGCATTCGTCTCTCGTCGCCTCGTGACTGACGACGAAACTGACGTGCTTGAGATATCTGTGTAGCCAGGGCCGGCCCAAGCCCAAGGCGAGCAAGGCCGTCGCCTTGGGCCTCCGAAAAATCCCAATTTTTAGGGCCTCCGATTTTACTAAATTTGGATATATATACACATGTAATTTTAATTTTTCAAAACTGCATGTAGCCTAGTTGGTAAAGGATATCCACAAGTATACTTATTTGGTAAGTTGGTCATGAGTTCGATCCCCCCAAGTGGACAAAATTGCTATTTGGAACTTTTTTTTGTATTTTGTTTGGGTTTTTTTTGTCTTTTTTCTTCCATGGTCTGAGTTCTTTGTTTTTTTCTTTGTTGTTGTTTCTTTAAAAAAAAAAAAATCATTAAATTTAAAAGTCAAGATAAAAAAGTTTTTTTTTTTAATTTCATTTTTGTTGAAAGGCCAGCCCAAAAAGTTCAAAACATAATAAATAAGAAAATGAGACGATAAACAAATCCAAAAGGATAATAAAATTAAAAAAAGGATTTCATATTTTTTTCAAAAAGTGGTAACACAACAAAAGAAAAATATAATTTCTATATTTTTAAACCTCGAGAATTAATTATGTATGTCTCTCATAATCTATATATATATTTTATTTTTTCAATGCCATGTTTTCTTTTTCTTAATTGTCTTTATATTTTGAATTTAATTATTTGACTCCTTTGTATTATCTATATATAATATAAAAAGAGAATCTATGCTCTATATGATTGACATGTGGCAAATGATGATGTCATTTGTCAAAATTGCTTAGTTGGAGTTCAATTGATTAGGTGGATTCTTCAATTGATTAGGTGGCATTTATATTTATGGATGTTTTTTAGTTCTTTCCTATTTTACATTTACACAATCACTTAATAATTACCACATGTATATATATTATTTCCAAAGTTAATATTTTATAAATTCGAATTAAAAAAAATCTTATTTATATTTTCAGTATTTCAAAATATTTTTATTGAAAAAAATTCATGAAACTCAATTTTTTTACGAATATTCAAATAATTTTCATAAAAAAAATGTTTTTTTAAATACTAAAATATTAAAATAAAGGAATATGTTGTTGTTGTTGTTGTTGTTGTTTCATGCATTTAATATTTCATGCATTTAATATTCTATAAATTCGACAAATATTTTTTTTTAATAGTTTAAGTTTTCGAAATATATTTTCCACCTATATTTTTTTAAAATTCAGAAAACTCAATCTTTAATGTATAAATATTCAATTTTTTTATATCATGTATATATTTTCGAATTTTTTAATATTATGTATATATTTTTGATTTTTATTATATTATGTTTATATTTCCGTAATTTTTGTATTTTTTTTTTGTATTTTTTTAGTATTAGATCTTTGAAATATATTATATTTATAGGATTTCACAAACTAATTCGAAATATCATGTTTTTAGGTAATTGTTTGATTTTTTTTCTTTTTAAATCCGATAGTATATATATTATGCTTTAAATATATTGAATTGTAACTAATTTCTAAGAAAGATAAATCTTTAAATATTAATTTTGGCAAACATATCATAATTTTATTATTTGATTTGATAAATGTGAAGGATTTAATATGGGAAAATAATATATTGATTTTATTTCCCATTTTGAGAATAAAATATTTGCATGACACATATTGTACCATAATTATTTAAATTTGCTTATTGATTTCCGGAAAAGAATGATTTCTTAACAATTAATTGATTTGTGCCTAAATTATGTATTATTTACCTTTTTAGCAAACTAAAGACAAGTATAAAATAATTTTTACCCTACACTCATCACTTTCATCCAATTTCGTTCTAGAAAACTAAATTTTCCATGAAGTTTCATTTTTTCTGTTAATTTTCGCATGCTTTATATTTATGCGTTTTTATTATTAATTATGTCGTATTCATACAATAATTATTTATAATTTTATTTACATATAAGATTGTATATCTAACATTTTATCTTTTTTGTTTATTATTGCAGATATAGTCGGCAAAGGTTTGTTTTTCGTATTGATTGATTATTTTATGTTAAGATTTAACTCCATAATAGTATATCATTACATTAAATAATTGTCTTATTTGAAATTGCAAGGAAAAACTCAATACTCAATGACAATATAGAGATTATAGGTAAGACTCAAGACTCGGTGACATCAAATAATTGTATTTTTTTGGATTGTGCCAAGAGAGCCGGTGAGTGGAGTTTGATTGGTCTACCAATTGTTCATACGAATTTATATTAAATATATATATACATATATATATATATATATATATATATATATATATATATATATATATATATATATATAACGAGTATTGCCGCAATACAAGATTCGTTGTGTATCATTTTCTTCTATGGTGCAAAATGGACATTTTTTCCACTATGTTTAAGATTATTGATACTATATGATTTGATTGCATTTAGTTGCTTATTTTAATTTCTTTAATGTTGATTTTCATTTTTTTCAAATATCTATGTTGTTTTCTTAATCATTATGATTCATGTTGAGTAAAATTTTGTTCTGGTTATTCATCTGGACTTTTTACAATAATTCAGTACTTAGTGTAACGAAGAAATAATTTTTTTTTTATTTCTTACGTGAAATATTTATTTTATTTTTCTAATCCATAAGTTCTTATAAAATTTCGAAACAAATAAATATTTTGTATTATCTATAAATGAAACTGTTTGTTTTGGTTATTATAATTTTGTAAAATCTTTAATTATTAATTTAAATGTAAAAGTGAGCTTTTAGAACTATTAGTGTGCTGAAATATTTGAACAGTTCACATAACCTTAAATGTCTTAAATTATCAAACATATTGGTAGAAATATATTTTTATGTATATATATATATATATAATAAAAAAATATCTTTAAAGAACTTTTAAAATAGTATATCATACATTACCTTATTAAAATATATTTTTAATCATATTATTAATATACAATATTGGTATTATTGATAATATAACAAAATATTTACTAATGGGCAATTCGAGCTACTATGTAAAATATCGTATTTAGTTTGGTTACCTACATGAATATTACTTACTAAAAAAATCAGAACCCCAACTACAAATAGGTGGTATATTTTTTTTTTTTTTTTTGCTAGATTTAGTTTCATATATTAATTGTCAATTTTGATATAATTTATCTTACATGTGTAACTAATTCTTACAATAGATATAATCAAAATAAATATAAAACATAATTTGACATGACGTCGATTTATTAGAACTTAAATGCTATAATAACATTTAAATGAGTTTCTAAAAAAAAAACTTTTAAATGAGTTATTACGACTCTGATTTTTAAGTTACAAAATATTTGGTAAACATATAAATATTTCTATGGGTTATTATTATACATGCATGTGGTGATATATTACAAAATATTTTAGTATTATGGACCTCACATATCTGAAAGTTATTAAATATATATTCGTACTTACTCTTTCCACAATTCCTATAGATGAAAAATTATTACTTTTTTACATTATAGTTACTAAAATATTTAATTGTACTAAGATATTTAAATATGCTATAAATTTAAGTAATGAAATTTTTAAGTTTTTTTTGCTTAATCTTAGAGTTCTAAACATTACTGAAATAACATTTAAATGGCTATGTATACAATATCATAAATTGAATTCCTTTTTCTTGACAATTTGCTTTTGATAAATTAGTAAACAAAATTGTAAGGGTTTAAATATGTAAATATACAAAATTTTATTTTTATTATTATATATATTCATAAATAGTTATATAGTGAAAATATTTATAAAATATAATGTAACATGTAAGACCCCCCCCTCTATATATATATATATATATATATAAATAAATATATATATATATATATATATATATATATATATATATAT
>NW_012193768.1:1209109-1271417 GCF_000504015.1 Erythranthe guttata | reverse complement strand
CTGCCTCATTTTACTAAATTACTGTCTCAGACAGTAATATTACTGTCTCAGACAGTAATATTACTGTCTCAGACAGTAATATTACTGTCTGGGACAGTAATATTATGAATATTATTTTCCCGAACAGTTATATTATTAATATTATTGTCTAAGACAGTTAAATTACTGTTGGAGACAGTAATTTAGCAGCCAAGGCAGTAATATTAATTAAAATAATTTTTTTTACGAAAAAAAAAAAGTCTATTAACAGTTAAATTACTGTCTCTGACAGTTAAATAACTGCTGGAGACAGTAATTTAGCAACGAATACAGTAGTATTAATTAAAAATATTTTTTTTTAAGAATAGAAAAAGTCAATTAACAGTTAAATTACTGTCTCCGACAGTTAAATAACTGCTGGAGATAGTAATTTAGCAACGAATACAGTAATATTAATTATAATATTTTAAAAAAAATCAATTAACAGTTAAATTACTCTCTCCGACAGTCAAATAACTGTTGGAGACAGTAATTTAGTAGCAAAGACAATAATATTAATTAAAATATTTTTGAAGGAAAAAAAAAGTCAATTTACAGTTAAATTACTGTCTCCGACAGTTAAATAACTGCCGGAGACAGTAATTTAGCAGCCATAACAGTAATATGAATTAAAATATTTTTTTTAACAAAAAACAAAATTATAAAAAAAAAAAAAAAAAAGTCAACGCCGGAGACCGCGGTCAACGGCAGTTCACCGGCCGGAAAAAAATTATGTGGAAAAAAAGTTTTTCAAAACAAAAAAAAATCAACGCCGGAGACCGGCGGTCTCCGGTGGTGGCGGGTCACAATTTGGGTCAAAATTAAAATTATGGTTAAAATTGGTTAATTAATGAAATTTGGCTAAATTGGGGGTGTAAATCATGAAATTGTAGTTGAATTGAGTTTTAATGAATTAGGAGTAATTTTGGTATATATAAAGGGATTTTCCTTATTTGCAAATAAGTTTGAATGAACTGGATTTTTTTGAAAGACAAAAAAGTTGGATGTCCCTCTTTTAATTAAGTGTCCTTGTCATGGGTCTATTTGCCATTTACCCTTAATATAATTAATAATTTCATAAGAAGTCAAATTATTTAAAACATTAGATAGATATAATATTAATAATATTTTAATTATACTATTTAGGTTATCCTTGCTTGAGTACTCATTGCTTATCTTTTCAGTAAGGTGCAATTTTTTTCTGAATTTTAGAAGTCGGTCAATATGTATTTGCAATCTCTTTAGGTAGGAGATTGCTTCATGTGCATATGATGTTGTAAATAGGTCAATAGCTTGGTGAAGATTTCATTTCTATTTGTCATAATACTTCAATCGTTTTTATTCAGATGGTTATTATGTCGGCATACGATCGATAACAAGTTTATCTAAGTTGAGGAAGTACATTTTTACTTTTTGAGGGAAAATACTAAATTTCTAATGTATTGCGACTCAATTTCATAAAACATTTAAACTTTGAGTATTATAATGGGCTTATTATTATTAGTATTAGTATGAGTATTAGTATTAGCATTAGTATATATTAATAATAGTTGAGTATTTGCATTAGTATTAGTATTAATATTAGTATTAGTATTAGTATTAGTATTAGTATTAGTATTAGTATTAGTATGAGTATTTGTATTAGTATTAGTATTAGTATTAGTATTAGTATTAGTATTAGTATTAGTATTAGTATTAGTATTAGTATTAGTATTAGTATTAGTATTAGTATTAGTATTAGTATTAGTATTAGTATTAGTATTAGTATTAGTATTAGTATTAGTATTAGTATTAGTATTAGTATTAGTATTAGTGTTAGTAATGTGTTAGAATTGGTGTTAATATTAGTATCAATATCAGTATTAGGTGGCGGCTGCTAAAACATCGGATAAAGCAGAACACTCAAAAAGTCAAGAAGACTCGGCTTAGTATTAATATTAGTATTAATATTAGTATTGGGGTATTAGCATTGGTATATGTATTGGTATTAGTATTGGTATTAATATTGATATTAGTATGAGTATTCGTACGTGTATGTGTATGAATATGAATATTATTATTAGTATTAGTATGAGTATGAGTATGAGTATGAGTATGAGTATGAGTATGAGTATGAGTATGAGTATGAGTATGAGTATGAGTATGAGTATGAGTATGAGTATGAGTATGAGTATGAGTATGAGTATGAGTACGAGTATGAGTCTTGGTATTAGTATTGGTATCGGTATCGGTATCGGTATTGGTATTGGTATTGGTATTGGTATTGGTATTGGTATTGGTATTGGTATTGGTATTGGTATTGGTATTGGTATTGGTATTGGTATTGGTATTGGTATTGGTATTGGTATTGGTATTGGTATTGGTATTGGTATTGGTATTGGTATTGGACATTTGTATTAGTATTGGTATTGGTATTGGTATTGGTATAAATATTAGTGTTGGTTTTAGTATTGGTATTGATATTGGTATTAATATTGATATTAGTCTTAGAGCAACTCCAATGGGAGATATCAAAATAGAGCAGTAAATATTCATTTGATAATTGATATAATACTTTGATACTTTTAGAAAAAAAATGATGGTTTTTTAGTTTGATACTTCATTTAGTTCTTGCATTGGAGTTGCTCTTAGTAATGATTTTAGTATTAATATTGATTTTTGTATTAATATTAGTATTACTATTAGATGAATATTAATATAGTATTAGAGGTGACATGGACTATTATACGTCGCAATATGGAGAGTTAAGAATAGAGGTGTCATGGACTATTATACGTAGTAATATGGAGAGTTAAGAGTATAGGTGGCATAAAAATATTCATCAAACAGGAATAGACGACTAATATTACTTACAATAATGTCTACTAGGAAGTTTTTCAGGGAATATGAATGTATATCAGAAAATTGTATATTGTGATTCAAATATACATTTGTTGTTTGTATTTTTTATTTGTATAATTATTTTTCCGTGTTAGTTTACTTGCACTTTATGCTAATTTTATTGCATACTCCACTGAATTTGTTTTTTTTTTTTTTTAATAAAGGTGATTTAGTACAAATTGTATTTATTTTTTACACTTTTGGGTGATTATGTTTCAGTAATGTGTATCACTGATTGCAATTGAACAACGAAAAATGTGCATGTTACTCGCAAAGAGAGTTATAAGCGATGTTAATGCATATGCTCTAAATCACTACTTTGAGAATTAAGTTTATGTTAAGGATACGAGTGTATTGGACGAGAAAGTTGTACAATTTGGATCAAATAATGTATCTTAATTTTTATATCACAATTTTGGGATTTCATATTTTCTTTTGTCATGTACTTTGTTTATATCGGTACTTAAATCAAATGAAATTTGCTATTGTTTTTAACTTTTTAGATTATATCGTAATATATATCAACTATTCAAAGCTTTCGTTCGATTATTTTATCTAAAACATATTTTCATTTTTTATATTACTCCCATGCCGATTAACATTCTCTTTTCATTCATAAAAATGTTTGATTTACCTCATCGTCGTGTTTTAGTCATTAAAAAATTGTACTTAGAATTGATCCCGTGCATCGCACGGGTGAATTACTAGTATTGCTTATTTTGTAATTTAATTGGTTTGGTATCCCTCAGACACAATGAGTCATAGAAAAGTTTGAGTCGAGGCTAGGGGTGAAAGTCAGATGGATGCCTTTTCGGAAAATTTCCAAAAAAAATCGGAAGGATAAAATCAATTTCAATTCCAATTTCAAAATTTTCGAAATCTAAAAATTCATTCTATTTCCAAAAGGCCCGGAAATTTCGGAATTTCAGAAAAAAATTGGAAACCACATAAGCTTTAAAATTTCGAAACCTAGCCGAAATTTTCTAAAATGTTCATAATTTTTCAAAAATAAGAACATCCACGTCGATAAAAGTAAAACTAATAACTACTAAAATTCAGTTCAAAAAAATAAATAAAACTTCTAACAATAATTCATTATGTCAAAATCCTAAAAAAAAACTTATAGGTGTATTTTTCGGAAAGTAAGTATTATATAATAGATATTATTTATAGGTGTATTTTTCGGAAAAAAATCAGAATTTTTCAGAATTAATTTCGGAATTTTTCGGAATTAATTTCGGAATTAGATCGGATCGAAAATCGGAAATTCTAAATTTATTTTATATAATTCCAATTCGAATCCAAAAAAATCGGAAAAATTCGAAAATCGTAATGAAAAAAATTGTTCCAAAATCTGAACTTTTCGGATCGGAATCGGCGGAAATTGGAAATTCCGTTCCACTTGCACCCCTAATCGAGGCAAAAAAATATTAGCTGCAGGGGCCTCCGTTTTCAATTTCGCCTCGGGCCTCCAAAGGCCTGGGACCGGCCCTGTGTGTAGCTTCTTCTCCAAGGTAACGGTTTTCAATTCTTCGCACTTTTGCAACCACACATCGGTAAGCAAAGGGCAGCTCGAGATTATCTTGTCGAAAATCTCTTGCTTGATCGAGACGCTTTGGAGGCGAAGTACTTGTAGACGCACGAAAGGTATATTCTCGGGAATATTCTGGCCCAAATTGCAATCGTACAGCCACAGAAGCTTCAGGGGTTCGGCTTTCAGGACTACCGGCAGATGGACGATTCCCTGAACACTATTTTTCGAAAGAATCGAAAGCTGAAACTCTTTTACGCCCATAGTAGTCTGTTAAGTGTATATTTTTACACTTTATCGTATCTTTTTATTTGAGCTTTTGGTGTGTTTTAACGATAATTGGTGCTTAAAAAGTTGATTTATTGTATTTTAGGTACAAATTGAAGAAATTGGAAAAGTATGGGGTCAAAACTGCAATTTTGGAGAAAATATGGGCCAAAAGTGAAAAAATCAATATTCTGAAGATGTAAAGCTCGGACCCCCGTCCCAGTTTTAGTGCAAATCGTGGGACCCCCGTCCGAGACTCCGAAGTTGCGCAGTAAAGGAATCCTAATTGCACAAGGAAACTACCTTCTTCCCCAAGTTTTCCCCCTATATAAGATCAAGTCAAGCACACAATTAGGGATCAATCTTTGGACGGAAATTCAAAAGCAACGAAGATCAACGAAGACTCAAGCATAGTTTTTCTTATTTAATTTATTTCTTTTATTTTATTTATCATAAGAATCACGAGTAGCTAAGTCTTTATTTCTAGGATTTTATTTGGAACCCTATGTGGGATTTATGAACCCAATTCTATGATTTTATGCAAGTTTTAATTCCGGATTATTTCTTCTACTTGTTTTATTAAGTGCATGAACTTGATCAACTTATGTGCTTTTATGTTATTGTTAATCGCATGAATCGGAAGATCGGGTTAATAATTAGAACTGTGGTAGAAGAGCCTTTGTGGTATTAAAATAGGAATATAGTTAATTTCTTAGGTAGCCATTATTGAGATTTGTGCTTAATGTTGTGTTCTAGAATTAATTGCATAGGAATATAGTAATTGAATTTAGAGTATTAGAATCGTAATACACGCGGAAGCGGGTTATGATTATTTTAGCATCTCAGGTTAATAATCCGGGTTAATTGCTTGCATAATTGAAGGAATTGGGGGAATAATAATCACATAGGGGGAAGAATAAAATCCTAGGCTCGTTTACTCTGATAAATATTCGTGTTTAATTTGCTTTCTTGCTTTGTCGTTTTAATTTTGGCTTTTAATTTAATTTAGTTAAGTCTCTCTAAAATTCGACTGTGTAGGGTGGGCTTGATAATAATTGGTAGAATTTAGCGTCTAGGATTAGATAATTAAATATTCCCTGTGGGTTCGATATCCGGACTTTTAGTCCACTATATTACTTGTACGATACGTGCACTTGCGTGTAGGTTTTCGGCCAACATAGTCGTCGTGAGTAATGGGATCCATTTATCGAGAAGCGAAACCAATTCGTGATCCGAATAATCGCCCGACGATATGCGGAGGCGAAATTCCTCCAAGCACAACCTTTGATCACAGTATCCCTGTAAAATCTTAGTCACAAGTCACAACTGATAGAAATTCTTGTTTCTTCTTACCACCAAACGTAGCGCCACGATTTCGACAATACAGAGCTTCGGACAGCATCTTCTTGGGAGAGGAAATACAGTATTCTCAGCAAGATGTCTTCTGGCAACTCGGATATTCTATCCATGGAGTTCGGATCTATAATAAACCCTAGGGAGAGAAATTAACTCGGAAAATCAGACCTATATTTCTAAACCCCAGTGAAGTTATTTCATACGTTAGGGGTAGAGATTGAAACAAAGTATAACAAGCAACGGCCACTATTAGGAAATTATATATTTTATTATAAAGATTAGGCAAGTAAATATATTATAATATTGTGTAAATATTTGTAGAGTAATATTAGCGGTAATTCTTGTAATTAGCTAATTTGTGGTGTCTTTAATTCGGTGGCTATCCCAAATCAAATTGAAAATACACATTTAGGACAAAGTGCACGGAGTTATATACTTCGAAGGGAGACAGTTTCATTTAGGGGAGTAAACAAGCCGAGCTAGCCTGTTTTGCCAGGCTCGAACTCGAGTTCATTTTGTCGAGCTCGAGCTCGTCGAGTTTTTTTTCTTTCGCTCGAGCCCAAGCTCAATTTGATTTTTTTTAATTATTAAATTTTATTGTTAGATTATATAAAACAAACACAAAGCGCAGCGTTTATAAGTATACGAAATATACATAATTACATATATTGTTCGTTTTATATTATGAGTAAACTGCAAAATGTACTCTAAATAGCAAAAAAAACCATGTGATAAATAAACTAGCAAAACCCCCCGTGAAATTTAGTCAAAGGCAAAACCCCCCCTAGTTGACTTGTGTGTGGCTCACTCGCGGGTTGCGCGACTGGGAGTTGGTTTTTGGACATGAAATGACGAAATTGACCCTTATAATGTATTTATATGTATATATATTTTCTTCTTAAGTTGGTTGTAAAAATTAAAATATTGTTAAAAAATAGTAAATAATTAAATTGAAAAATTATTAAAAATTTGTTAACCAAATTAAGTATATTTTTTTTTAAATACATAATAGTGAAATTTAAGTTTTCTTTTGATGTAGGGATAATTTAAAATATATACCAAAATTATGTGATAATAAAAATAGAAATAAACTAAAGACCCCATTTTACCTTTATAATTAAGATATAACAAAAATAAAATAATTAAAATATTTAAAAAATATAAGAATTTATTAATTGCAAAATCCCGGGGGTATTTGGGTCTTTTTATATGAAGTCAACCCTCAAATAAGTAATGGGCCGAGTGTGCTATTTAAATAATTTCATAACGGGGGTTTTTGCTAGTTTATTTATCATAGGGGGGTTTCGCTATTTAGAGATTACACAGGAGTACTTTTTGCAGTTTACTCTTTATATTATTTACATAATATTTTATATTAATATATACTATTTAAATAAAAATAATATATTAAAAAAAACATAAAGGCAACAACTAAAAAAAAGCTCGAGCTCGAGCTAGAAAAATTCGAGTTCGAGTTTTTTTCAAGCCTGCTCATAGAGTTGACGAGCGGCTCAGCTCGTTTCCACACCTAGTCTCATTTTTCTATTTTTGAGGATGGAAGTGCGAAAAATGCACTTTTTAGGGGGCGAAGTGCAATTTGCCCTTTCTTTATTTATCAAATCAAACATAAAAATGGGTGAATTGCATTTTACGCCCCCAATATTTGCATTGATTAGCGGTTTGCACCCTAAAACTTAAAAAAAATGGCAAAGTCTTCTCCATTTAAAATATACCTTAAACCATGCAAAATCTAAAATACAGAATGTAAAACAAAAAAAAAAAAAAGAAAAACAAAAAACAAAAAAACAGTACGAAGCGAATATGAATGCGTTTCCGTTGTTCGTAGCTCGACAATTCAAACACCATGCGCCATTCTCCTTCTCGCAATAACAACTGTGCCAGCTCATCATCTTTGTGTCGCACTCTATACACTCGGTTACCGCGTCCATGTCACGGGAAAAGTGCAAAAAGGACACTTTTTAGGTGGCGAAATGCATTTGCCCTTTCTTTTATTTATCAAATCAAACATAAAATTGGGTGAATTGCGTTTTACACCCCCAATATTTGCATTGATTGGCGGTTTACACCCTAAAACTTCAAAAAAAATGGCAAAGTATTCTCCATTTATAATATTCTAAAATACAGAAGGTAAAAATAATGGAGACTCCTTAAAAACGAAAAAAAAAAAGAAAAAAAGAAGAAAAAAAAAAAGTTTGTCTCCATTTCAATACGAAGAGAATATGAACACATTTCAGTTGTTCGTAGCTCGGCAATTCAAACATCGGGCGCCATTCTCCGTGTCGCTTCGCCTCCAATCTCACTTCCTCCAAATCTCGCAACAACAACTGTGCCAGCTCATCATCTTTGTCTCCACTCTATACACTCGATTACGTCCATGTCACGGGAGCCAATGATATATATCTCGGATGACAAACACAAAGCGCAGCGTTTATAAATATACGAAAGAGAAGATAAACGACATATATAGTCACAAATTGATCAAGCTCTCCCTCCACCACAATAGGTTAATCCCAACCATTAATTAATGTGATCTCGTACCGTCCGATTAATGTTTTAATTTTGGCGTAATATGCAGAGAAACTTTAGATTGGCTTAACGACTTGAGTAGTTCATCCAGCTCGGGGAGCGACGACGACGAAGAATATTCATCATCACCCAAACACACACATATAAGCGAACACCACTCGCGGGAATTAGTTGTTGCGAAAGAGATTGATGGGATAAACGAGCCTCCGTATGTAAACACTTTTATTTTCGGTGCGTCGATAAATAGATTGATTCCTTTCAGTCCGTTGCAAAATATAATCTTCAAGCACTCGAGGCTTGGGAATTTACACGAGGACAAGTGTTCCAGTGACGCGGCGACACACCACAAATATAAGTCTTTGAGATTACGAAAGTACCCTCCTCCGTGGGACCACGGATTACCGTTATTAATTTTGATGGTTTCGAGAGAATGGGGGTGGATTTCGATGTTGATGCTACAATCTTCCAAGAAGAGTTTCGAAAAAGTGAAGTACTTGAGATTGTGAAGACGATTCGCCTTAATGTTTGTTAGCCTCTCCCATTCGTTAACTTCCAAAGTTTCGATCGAAAGACAATTCGAGATTATTGTCTCGAAAACGTCGTCCTCGATGCAGACTCGTTCGAGAAGAGAAACGAATTCATGATCCATATCACGTAAGAATATACGGAGGTAAAACTTCTCTACACGCAACCTTTGATCACAGTATCGCTGTAGAGTAGTACCCACAACTGAGAGAAATTGTTGGTTGTTACCTTTGAAGGTGTTGTCTGAAAAATCGAGATTGGGACGAGTGCACCAAATATTATGCAACGATTTCGACAAGACAGATGTTCGGACAACATCTTCTTGGGACACGAAATAAAGTATTCATTTATCGTTGCGAGTGATGGGATCCATTTATCGAGAACCGAAACCGATTCGTTGATCCGACGACGACATGCAAAGAAGAAATTCGTCCAAGCACAACGTTCGATCACGGTATCCCTGTAAAGTCTTGTCCACAAGTGATGTAAATTCTTGTTTTTTTTTTTTTTTTCTCCCCTTTGAAGTAATGCTAATTTTGAATAGTTATTGCACGTAAAATTAAAACTAGACAACTCAGAGAATTCATGGACAATCGTTGCTTACCGACTATACTAAGAAATTTGACTCAAATTGTTATTATTATTAGGGCAAAAGATCATATGAAACAGCATTTGGTCCTCTTATGAAATAACACTATACTAAGAAATAACTCAGTGACAATACGCAAAACAGGTAAACTGAATTCCCGTAAACAAACGAACCGAGGCAACAAATTAAACCAACAGAAAGAAAAATGTGATTGTGTAATAATGTAAAAACGAGTTGTCCACGGTTCTAACTATCGTGAACCTCAAAACTCGACTCACAAGCTTTCCCTCCATTTCAATCGTAAGCGCATACGACCAAAGTCCGGGAAAAATGCAGATTCCTCCGACAACATCGTCGCATGTAAAAAGGGGTGCCATATTTTTCCGCCTCGAATCAAAACTTTCAACGATTAAATCCTCCAAATCTTCTTGCCAGATTTCTCGGTTCCCGCTTACTCTCATCTCTTGTATCTCGAACCAATACTCACTGAGTTCCTTCCTTTCACTTTCTTTGTACTGAGGTCCTACCTCTAACCACCTCGGATATACGTTTCTCTCTAACCACCTCGGATATACGTTTCTCGGACGACAGATACAAAACAAACCATTTAACAAAGGCATAAGTGAACGTACGTGATCAGAACTCAACCGCAAATGCTCCATCGCAACAGGCTTATTATTATCACCACCACCACCACCGCTGACACCATTGATATAAGCGTCGTGCCGAACGAGCTGCGGCATATTCTCAACGGAATTAGGGAAAATTACAGTTTATGTCCCTAAACTTTACTGCTAAAACGATTTATGTCCTTAAACATTTCAATCCACGAAATATGTCCTCAAACTTGCCACTTTTGATCACTTATGTTCTGCCGTTAACGTCGGCAGCTAACTTCGACGGAAATAGCACACGTGGCTCACGTGACGTCTATGTGGCCCTTAAATGTCGAGTTGTACAACACCCAGTGCCTACTTGGCCGACGAAACGTGATGTGGAGCGACACGTCATTCTCCTCCCCATTTTCTATTCTAAAATCCCTAATTCTCCATATTCTCAATGAACCCGTAAATCCAATCCCTAAAACCTCATTTCGAATTCTTCAATTGAAGTGAAATTCGAAAATAGCATAATCGTCTGTGAATCCATGGCCATTATTCCTAGTGTTACCAGCAAAATAGCCCAATAAACAAATGCCGAATGTTTCCTCGATTTCACTTTCATCTTCGGGCTGAAATATCATGTCTTCTTCCACTTCGTTGGGGAAGTCTGGGAGCTCGAATCCGTTCTTGGGCACTCTATTCTTGGTGAAAAAAGAATTATATGCAGCTTTGACAGGTGCTGCATATTTTTTTTTTCCGGAATTGGTTCAGGCATTTTATCGAACACTTTATGGGCAGGTTCTAAAACTGCTGAGTTGGGTAGAATTTGTGCCATCTTCACCATCCTTGTGCTCGCTTCATCGAGACCACAAGGCGCACAAACATCAGCAGACGAAGAATTACACGTTTACCTTCTTTCTCTCGATTGCAGGCATGTGTTTGCACGTGAATCTGCTGTTCTTTGAGAAGGGAAAAACTCTTCAAATGTGAAAATGTTTGGATTTTTTATGGGTTTATGACTTCGATTTTAGTATGGGTTTGAGCAAGAATGCAGATTGGATTGAAAATTTGGGAATGGGTTGAGGTGATTGAAATTGTGAAGTGCGGGAAAATTAAGGTTTATGGGAATGAAACGTGATTTGGGATTTGGGAGAGTGAGTTAGAGGAAATTAGTATATTCTTGTGCCACGTCAACATTTAATATTCAATATATTATTCCACGTCATATTTAACGGCCACATAAACGTCACGTGAGCCACGCGTGCTATTTCCGTCGAAGTTAGCTGCGGAGCAGAACATAAAGTGATCAAAAGTGGCAAGTTTGAGGATATATTTCGTAGATTGAAATGTTTGAGGACATAAATCGTTTTAGTGGTAAAGTTTAGGGACATAAACTGTAATTTTCCCAAGGAATGATGAAAAATATTCAGGGAAATTTCGGACCCGCGTAAAGCATGGAGCAGTTTACTTAGTCTGGGAACCACGACCGAGAATCTTCCACATCATCGTCGTCGTCCCAAATAAACAGTTTTAAATACGACTCCCGGCAATTTGGTGCGGAAGAGATTGTCGGGATAAGAGTTCCCGAATAGTAAAAATACTCTATGTTGGGGGCATCATCGATAAGTAGCTGATGAGATTGTTTGATCGAATTATTGCTATAGATTTCCACCCTCTTTAGAGTCAACGACTTTAGATTGCCGAACTTATGGATGTTAACCCTAATCTTGCTGCCGTTGATCTTGATTGTTTCAAGAGTCGGGATTATTAGCGTATATATTATATATATATATATATATATTACGTATATTATTATTATTCCTATTTGTTCTAGTTACCTTGTATAATAGGTTATCTCGTGTAGTTAGGATTAGGGTTTCCTACATGTAACTATATATATGATTAATATTCGTGAGAGATAATCCATTCTCTCTTTTCTCCAAAACCTATTTCTCCTATATGCTATCAGAGCCTAGGTTAACCTAGCCGTCACCACCACTTCTTCTCTTCTTCTACATAGCTGTCGCCCCCTCCCCTTCTTCTCCATGGCCGGCGAAGCTTCTTCTCCCTCCACCGCCCCTCTCAATCCTTTTCACCTTGCTCACGTCATCTCTAATATCAAATATCTTATCCCCGTTACTCTAGATCTAAAAAATCCTAATTATCAAAAGTGGAGCCACTTTTTCACGATTACCGTCGGTCGTTTCTGCCTCTCCGATCTTCTACATGGCAAACCCCGACCGGATTCGATTTCCGCCAACGAATGGCAGCGCGCCGACTATCTCCTCCAATCTTGGATCTACGGCACCATCTCCGACGATCTGTCCAACATGGTTCTCTCAAAAACCTCCACCGCCAGTGATCTATGGAACGCCATCTCTTCTCTCTTCATCGATAACAAAGATTATCGAGCCATTCAACTTGAAAAAAAATTCAAATCCCTCAAGAAAGCCGCTCTCTCCATTCACGATTATTGCCAAATAATCAAAACCACGGCGGACAACTTGGCCGATGTCGGAAATCCAATCTCCGACAAACAACTCGTCCTACAAACCCTACACGGCCTTCCGAAAAATTACGGGACCGTCGTCAACCTCATCTCCTTTCAGAATCCCCTTCCCACCTTTCTACAGACTCGATCTCTTCTTCAGATGGAAGAAACAAGAATTGCTGAACCGGAGCAGACCGCTGTTGTTTTCTACGCCTCCAACGCGAACTGTCCATCCAACAGTTGTAACGGTTCCTGCAACAGTTCCCGCGGAGGTAGTTCTTCGCGCAATCAGCGCGGGGGTGGTCGATCCAACCATCGCGGAGGTCGCACTAACCGGAACCCCATGCAGCACTACGGCTACCATAGTGCCCATGGCGCATCTCAATTCTGGCGCGCACCTTACCGACAACCATCAATTCTGGGATCCGCTCCAAATACATCGGGCCACTCATCCACTCCAGCGGCTCAAGCCTACTTTACTGGACCACCTGAACCCTACACCGGCCACTCGACTCCTACTCAGGTTCATCCGCATCAACAACCATGCCACAGCTCTAACAGTTTCATCAACAGTTGCAACAGTTCCTGCAACAGTGTCAACGTGGTGAATCTCGCAAACCGTTTGAATACGGTGACACTTCAGCAGCCTACCGAGTCACAGTGGTTCATGGACAGTGGGGCGACCTCTCATATGGCACCGCACTCAGGTAATTTCAATTTTGTTTTTAATCCTCACGTTTACTCGTCCCGACATCTGCTATGTTGTGCAACAAATATGTCTATTCATGCATGATCCGAGGGAACCTCATATGGCTGCTCTCAAGCGTATCCTTCGCTACATTCGTGGCACTCTCGATCACGGCCTTCAGCTCTCCCCCAATCCGGACCTCTCCCCCTTATCGCTTACTCCGACGCCGATTGGGGTGGCTGCCCTGACACTCGTCGTTCGACATCGAGATATTGTGTTTTCCTCGGCAACAACCTCATCTCTTGGTCCTCCAAACGACAGGTCACCACTTCTCGATCGAGTACGGAGGCCGAATATCGAGCTGTCGCAAATGCCGTCGCCGAAACGACTTGGTTACGCAACCTACTTTCTGAGTTGCTCTGCCCACTTTCGAAAGCCACTATTGTCTACTGTGACAACGTCAGTGCCGTCTACCTATCCAGCAATCCTATTCAACACTTTCGTAAGAAACATGTGGAGATCGATATCCACTTTGTACGAGACAAAGTTGCTTTGGGACACGTTCGAGTTCTTCACATCCCATCCGCCTACCAGTTTGCCGATATCTTCACTAAAGGACTCCCTACTCAACTGTTCCAACAGTTTGTCTCCAGTCTCCACGTCCTCTCCTTTCATGTTTCGACTGTCGGGGTGTATTAGCGTATATATTATATATATATTACGTATGTTATTATTATTCCTATTTATTCTAGTTACCTTGTATAATAGGTTACCTTGTGTAGTTAGGATTAGGGTTTCCTACATGTAACTATATATATGATTAATATACGTGAGAGATAATCCATTCTCTCTTTTCTCCAAAACTTATTTCTCCTATAGGGATGTCGATTTCAATGCATCGTTTCTCTTCTCCGGAGGATTTCAGCGAAGAAAGGAAGAAGAAAGAAACAGAGATTCGGGAAATTAGGTAGTGGGCGGGGGAGGGTGAGTGAATACGGTTATTATTTTTGAAATAACAGTCTAGTCCTCATATAGTTTAGTCTTCATAGAGTTTAGTCCTCATACTTAATATTTTCTGTGAAAATGGTTACAATCATTTTTATGGCTGGGACTGGGTTGGTTCGGTCGATTACCGGCCTAAAAATCGACATGTCCGACAAATCAATTTTGTTCAAATTTGAAAACCATTGCCATTTTAGCATTTCGCCCCCTCAGAAAATCTATTACAATTTAACCCCTCATGAGATAATATTATTACAATTACCCCGAAGTGTAAGATGGTATATGTTTAGAGATATTCCATGGATTCAAAATGATTCGGTCAAAATTCACACGGTACGGGGATTTTGTAAGATGACAACGAACTTTAAGAGGTTTTTGGTAATTATTAATACGTGAGAGTTTTTTTGTAAATTGACTTTAGTTCAGGGGCTTTAACATAAGTTATCCTTAATGTTTTGCACTAAAATGTTTATGGCTATTTAGCCATTTCAGTTTAAACTAAAATGTTAATGTTTATGAGCTCATAATTAGTTTTTGGTTTAATTACAAATAACCCCTGAGGGATACCTAAATTACGAGAACTCCTCTCCTATTTACGAAATTACAATTTGCCCCCTCAAAAGTTAATGTATTTTAAAAAATCTTAACATGAGTTAAACTATCTAAACTACCCCTATATTAAAACAAAATAAACAATCGCTTGGTCATCAATTCCATAATAAAGGTGTTGCACATCGCCCTCTAAAAAATGCCTTTTTTGCACTTCCTCCCCTCAAATTAGGAAAACGAGACTGTCCCCTTCAAAACATATATCTCGGTGCACTTTGCTCCAAATGCGTATTTTTGGTCCAATTCTCGACGATAAAAATGGAGGTGAAGAAACGAGAAGCTTGTGAGGTATGTAAATTTGGCAACTCCAAGGTGTTTTGGGGGATGTGGTTGATGAAGAAAATGGAGAAGGAAGAAGAGAACAAATGAAAAACGTGGCACAAAAACATGGTATTTTGCCGTTTATTGGAATTTTAGCGTGCACTGCTAATCAATGTCAATTTCGGGGTGTGAAACGCAATTCACTCATTTGTTATGTTTGATTTGGAGAAAAAGGAAAGGGTAAATAGCATTTTGCCGCCTGTACTTTGGTTCATTTTTCATTTTACCACCTTAAAAAAAGGTTGAACAATCGCATCAAAACTCGTTTGACAACGTGGCACAAAAGAACTAGTTCTGATGCGATCGTTCAATCTTCTTCCTTAAGGTGGCAAAATGAAAAAACGGACCAAAATACAAACAGCAAAGCTATTTACTCTTTCTTGTTTCACCAAAATCAAACTTAAAAAATGAGTGAACTGCGTTTCACGCCCCGAAATCGACATTGATTAGCGGCGCACACTAAAATTTCAGAAACGGCAAATGACACACGATCAAATTATATATATCACACAGCATAATGCAGTCTATATCAGGTAAGATAAAGGAAGTCATTTAAATTATAAAGGTTTAATTCAACTTAGTTCAATACAAACATCCAAAAACATTGAAGAAAAAATTCAACCATGAAATGTAGTTTCTCTTACAAACATACAACATTACACTTGTTGGATACAGCTTCATTTCTCTCTCTATCAGCTTGATCGAATTCTGCACTACGGTATTGCCTTCGCTATAGTCATGATGCTTTCCGGTTGTAACCGAACGCCCTGCATTGCATTTATCGAGTAATAACAAGGGTGTTTAGCTTAGTTTTCGAGCAAAAATCAGAAAACGGAAAAAAAATAAAAATAATAATAATAATAATAATAATGGTCGTAGAATCTCCTTTATTATGGTCTCGTCATACTTCTCGTGGAATCGCTATAGACAAAAAAAGCGACGTCGATGTAGCTCAAACTATAACGATGTGCGTACTAGGGTTTAATCAAGCCACAATCCATATTTGGAAAATATATATATATTTTATCCAACTTTTATAAACACGAAAACTCGGCAGTAAATCATCATATAATATGTGTGAATCAGGCTTCTCTATCAACACCTACAACTATTCAATCGACTGACCTATCGAAAGTTGCGATTTGTATTCATTTAATGAAACATGTTTTTCAACAAGCTAAAATCAGATTTATCGAAGTTAAATACGAGTCTAATTAACCATACCGTTACACCAATTCAAAACGAGTGCGTCGAGAAGTTTATCGAAAATAGTGCTTGAATTAAAAGTCAATAAATAGAAGTGGACTCACATCAATCTTGATCGCTCCATTTCATTCGAATGCGAAATTCCGTAAATTCAGTTTCCGACAGCTTCGTCACTTCAAAGGGCTGCCATTCCAGTGGGATCTCGTTAAGACCTTCAAAGGTTAAACCCTCCAAATCCCGCCAGATTTCTCGGTTTCCGTTTTCTATCATCTTTGTGAATTTGCCGAAGAACTCACCGGCTTCCTTCTGTTTCCTTTCGTCGGTCCAAGTTCCTTTCCCTAACCACTGCGGGGTTACTTTCCTCGGACGACAAATACAAAACAAACCACTTAATACGTACGGAAATAACGACAATTGGCCGATTTCCAGCCTGAAATTCTCCACCACAACCGGCTTATAATTACCACCGTTAATATTGTCGCGTACTAGAATATCTTCTTCGATTTGCAGATCGAAACGCGCAAGATGAAAAATGTGCAGAGTGATTTCGGACCGACGTAAATCCCGGAGCAACGCACTTAGTCTGAGGAACCACGACTGAGCGTCGTTCGCACCGTCGTCCCGCATGTACAGTTTCAAATTCGTTCTCCCGGAAGCCGGCGCGAAAGAAACGGACGGAATAACGAGCCCCGTGTATTCGTAATACTCCATGTTTGGGGCATCAATGCATAACACTGGAGATCGTTCGACCGAATTGATGGCGATTTCCACGTTCGCTAGATATAACGACTTGACATTACAGACCTCACGGCCGTGAAACCGAATCTTACTGCCGAAAATCTTGACTTTCTCGAGAGTCGGGGCATTGATTTCGATGCTGCAGTCATCTTTTTGATAAGTGACGTCGTTAATAAAAATTAACTGCTTGAGATGTTTGTGAAGCTTCGTCTCCAACTTTATAGTTGTCAAACCTATACAATCTTGGAACCACATACTAGCAAGCAAAGCGCAGCTCGATATCACCTTGTCGAAAATCTCTTGCTCGATCGAGACGTTTTGGAGGCGGAGTGCTTGTAGACGCACAAAGGGTATCTTCTCGGGAATATTCCGGCCCAAATCGCAATTATACAGCCACAAAAGCGTTAGGGGTTCGGCTTTCAGAACCACCGGCAAATCGACCATCCCATCAACTTCATGTTTCGAAAGAACGTAAAGACGAAAATCGCTTACGCCCATGGATTCGAGCTTCGGGATCCACTTATCGAGAATCGAAACCGACACATGGTTCGACATGTGAAGGTGAAACTCCTCCAAGCGCAACCCTTGATCGAGGTATCCTCGTAGAGTCTCGTCGACAACGGATAGAAATTCTTGTTCCTTACCTCTGAAGTAATTGTCGTTGTCGGAAAAAACGAGATTGGGGCGAGTGCGCCAAATGTGGCGCCAGGGTTTCGACAAGACGGAGGTTCGGACAGCTTCTTCTTGGGAGAGGAGACACAGTATTCTCTGCAAGATCTCTTTCGGCAACTCCGATAGCATATCCATGGATTCCGGTCGGCGATCTGAGTTTGCCTTTTTCATGTCTGTAATAAATAACCAAAATCCTAATGAACTGCCATTGTGAAAATCAGAACTGTAGAAACCCTAATTCAATGGACACTGATTTTGGGGGAGAGAGAGAAGAGCGGCGGTGAATTCGATGAAGAGGTGATTTGCTGCTGACAGTGAATTGAAATGATTTTCATTAGGTTAAAAGTAGCCGCCGTTCTTTCTTAATTTTGCTGAAAGTGTCATGTAATAAGAAAACCCTAATTGAAACTTATGTGAAATGACGTTTTTACCCTCGGACAGTTTTCATTTAAGGAACTCTTCAGACAACCTTATGTGAATTGAAACTTATGTGCAGAGTTTTCATTTACCTAAAATGTATCAATTTTTCATCTCATCATTCTTCTATGAACATTGTTATTGTTGTTGTAATAAATTTACAATGTATCGTGTTTTGTTAAGAGTTCGGGTTTTGCAGTTGATGAATTGATTCATATTTTTATGTTGTAAACCTTTTCGAATGTTTTATTTTTATTTTATGTTTTTGGTTGAGCCGTAAATCTTGGACGAAAATTAGGATTTTGTAACTAAATCGTTTGCTTTTTCACGAAACAAAATTTGTTTTAGTACTGCTTAATCGATTATTAGAAGCTATTTTAGTGCACAAAAAATGGGAAAAATGTTATCTTTTTTCTAATAAATGAAACGTGTTAATATTCGGCGGCAGGGAATGTGTTTCATATGGAAATTCTCGAACAACGAATGGTATACATTAATTACAGAAATAGTGGAAAGAGATAAATCTTACTTCTTAAATTATTAAGTTTTTTTCTTGAACCCTAACTCTTAGTGCAGAATTAGGGTTTGATGAAAATGGGTTTCAGTTGTGTATCATTGCAACCTAACTTCACTATTTCAACAAAAAATACAAATCTAACTTGTTGTTAGTGGTTCTAATCGAATACTGAAGAAGCTTTTGAAAAATGCAAAAGCATATCTAACTTGTTTATTTCTAAGTAAACCAGATGAAGCATTTTATAAAACCACGGGGAAATTACTAATTGGAGTCCCAGTACTATTTATTATTATGTTTTTAAAATGGTGGCCTAATTATTTTATCTTTCTAAGGTAAAATTGTCTGCAAATGGTGTTAAAATCTCAACTAGTTATTATTTGAAGAAAAATGTATTTTCGATCCCAATTTGGTGGGAATGGCGGCAAATAGGATACGTTTTCTTGGGGTGTTGACCGCTTACGTTATGATTTTGTTGAAAAGAAACGAAAAGATACCTTATTTACAGAGTTTAGTTACGTACGTTCGTGGTGCTCGAGAAGCAAACACAACATGAAAATTCAAGTGCTTCTAATAGTGAGCATATATAGTTTAAAACCCTCGACTAGTTTTGACCGAGGCTCAATTTGCGAGCTTATTTATAGCATGTTTGACTGAGCTTATAAAATGTTAAAAATAGTTTATTTGATGATTGAGAGCTTAAAGGAATTGAATAAAGAGTTTATTTGGAAACCTTACTTAAATAATGTTATTAAGAGTAGAACTCGATTCACAAGCTTCACTCCATTGCAAGCGAAGGCGGAGACGGTTACTCAGCAAAATCGATTCTTGATCCGAGTAATCTTCGCCTAGCAGGTTTATGCGAAGGCGAAATTTCCTCAAAACACAGCTTTTGATTACAGTTTAGCTGTATAGTCTTGTCGACAACCAATAGAAATTCTTGACGGCTTCCTTTGAAGTTAGGGTATGAAAAATCAAGATCGAGATTATGGCGAGTACACCAAATGTTATGCCATGATTTGGACAATACATATGTTCGAACAACATCTATTTGGGAGAGGAAATAAAGAATTCTGTTCATGGAGTTGGAGCCCTCCAATCAAACCCTAAATTAAGAAATTTTCAACCTTGGTAATTATATGCTGAAATCTTTCAAACCCTAATACACCCTTAAGATTTTCTTGCTAAATAAATCATAAAAAAAAAATTCTATTTTTGTGTTGTATTATACAGTAAACAAACGATCGCTTGGTCATCGATTCCGTAATAAATGTGTTGCACTTGGCTCTCTAATAAAGGCCTTTTTGCACTTTCCCACCTCAAAATAGGAAAACGAGAATGGAGGTGAAGAACGAGAAGCCTGTGTGGTATACGTAAACTACTATTTGCTATGTTAGTTTCTAATATTACTCATCTTTACAATAATTGAGATAAATAGGGTGAAAAGGAAAAACGGGCCAAAGTACACTCGGCAAAATGCTATTTACCCTTTCCTTTTTTTACCAAATCAAACATAAAAAACGAGTGAATTGCGTTTCACACCTCCAAAATCCACATTGATTAGCAGCGCACGCTGAAATTTCAAAAACGGCAAAGTACACCATCAAATTATGTATCACACAACATAGTGCACCCTTTATGTACCTATGCACGATTAACAACTAACTATTCGTACGTATGCATTGCAATACGACACGTAGATAACAATGTATTTTATCATTAGAAATAAACCATAATGGATCAAGAAATTGTCATAATAAACAACAAGCTAATCAACATATATGTCTTAAAAAACAATTCAACAATTTTCCCAAGAGATCGATTTCTCAGTCTCGGAAGATAAGGAAGTCATTATAAAAATATTGACGAAAAATTCGACTATGAAAATGTAATTTCCCTCTCACACATACAACATTACACTCGTCGGATTCAGCTTTCTTTACTCTCAATCAGCTTCATAAAATTCTGGATTACGGTCTTGCCTTCGCTAGTGAAGATGCTTTCCGGGTCGAACCGAACGCCCTGCATTTATCGAGTAATAACAAGAATGCTTAGCTTGGGTTCAAACAAAAATCAGAAATATATATAAATTAAAAAAAAAAAAAAAAAAAGCCAATTGAAAGTAGAATCGTCGAATTTCAGAGAGAGTTAGCTAGTCGTTTTTGTAAATAAAGGCGAAAGGCAAAAGTAGTGCAACTAATCCGAGGAGGTACAAATCTTTGCTAGTCAATATTATGATCAAAAGAATTAATGAAGACACAAGCCGTAATCGAACGACATATAGGAAGTTATGATTTGTATATATATAATGAATATCAAATCAGATTTATCGTATTTCGTTGAATACGTCATTGTTCAACGAGTATATAAAGCTTAACTAGATTTTATATATAATCACGTATTAACCAGCCTGCATGAGAAGCCTACTCCAACGCATAAACGAGGACAACGTACCCTAAAAAAAATTCAGCAATCAAAGGTAAATACCAATTCAAATCGAGTACGATCGAAAATTTATGAAAATAGTGCTCGAATTAACAAAAATCGTAAACAAGCGAACTATATACAACAAACAAACACGTCTTAAAAGTCAATAAATTCACAGAAAAAATGTTTAAATGATTTTTTTTTCGTTGTCTATGATTCTAAAGATTAGAAGTGGACTCACATTTAATCTCGATCACTCCATTTCAATCGAACCCGAAATTCCTTAAACATAGATTCCGGCAACTTCGCCACATTAATTACAGGTTGCCATTCTTGTTGAACCCGATTAAAACGTTCGACGGTTAACCCCTCCAAATCTCGCCAGATTTCTCGGTTTCCGCTATCTATCATCTTTTTGATTTTGCGGAAAAACTCACTGAGTTCCTCCAGTTCCGTTTCTTTGTAGCAACTTCTGTGCGGAGTTACGTTTTTCGGACGACAAATACAAAACAAACCATTTAATACAAATGGAAACGCGGAGAAATGATTGATCTCCAGTATAAAATTCTCTACCACAACCGGCTTATTACCACCACTTATCGCGTCGCGCATTAAAATGCCTTCTTCGATGCGCAGATCGAAACGGGCGAGATGAAATATTTTCAGACAAATTTCGGACTTTCGTAAACCCTGGAGCAATTTACTCAGCCGTAGGAACCACGACTGCGCATCTTCCGCGTCGTCGTCCCGCATATACAGCCTCAAAGTCGACTTCCCGGAAGTCGGTGCGAAAGACACGTACGGGATAACGGGTCCCGTGTACTCGTAAACTTCCATGTTCGGGGCATCGATGAAAAACACCTGAGATTCTTCGACCAAATCGCTAGAGAGTACCGCGTTCGCTATACATAAAGACTTGAGATTACAGAACTCGTGGCCGAGAAACCGAATCCTGCTGCCATAAATCTTGACCATTTCGAGAGACGGGGCACCGACTTCGATCATGCATTCGTCTTTACTATAGGCGATGTGATTAATAAATGTGAAGTTCTTGAGATTTTTGTGAAGCTCATTGTCCAACTTTATATTTGTCAACCCTTTACATTCTTCGAACCACATATCGGTAAGCGAACCGCAGCTCGAGGCTATCTTATCGAAAATCTCTTGCTCGATCACGACGTTTTTGAGGTGAAGTACTTGTAGACGCACAAACCGTATATTCTCGGGAACATTTCTTCCCAAATCGCAATTAAACACAAACAAAAGCGTGAGGGGTTCGGCTTCGAAGACTACGGGAATATCTACGATTTCCCCAACTTCACGTCTTGAAATAACGTAGAGACGGAAATCGTGCACGCCCATCGGTTCCAGTCTCGGGATCCATTTCTCGAGAAGCAGAACCGACAAGTGATACGACATGCAAAGGTGGAATTCCTCCAGGCACACCCCTTGATCGAGGTACCCCTGCAGCGTCTCGTCGACGACGGATAGGAATTCTTGTCCCTTGTCTTTGAAGTAATCGGCGTCGGATAAAACGAGATTGGGGCGAGTGCGCCAAACGTGGCGCCACGATTTCGACAGAATCGAGGTTCCGGTGGCTTCTTCTTGGGTGAGGAGATACAGAATTCTCTGCAGGATCTCTTTTGGCAAGGAGGATATTCTGTCCATGGAGATCGAGCCCTCTTCTTCCTTTGCCCTTTTCATTCCTGTAATAAATAATTAAATAAACCCAAACCCTAATTCGGAAAATCAGAACTATATATATATACAAACCCTAGAAATGAAATGTTCTTACAGGAGGATTGTTGATTGAAACACAGATTTTGGGGGAGAGAGAGAAGAACGGCGGTGAATTCGATGAAGGGGTGATTGATTTTCTGACAGTGCCTCGAAATGATTTTCAGTAGCCGCCGTACTTTCTTAATTCGCTGAAAGTCATGTAATAACAAAACCCTAATTAAGACTTCTGTGAAATGACGTTTTTACCCTTGATCAGATATATGTATGCTTGAGTCTATTTTCATTGGAATGGAAGTTTCTGCTCTAATTATTTTATCTTTCCAAGGTAAATTGTCTGCAAATGGTGTAAAATCTCAACTAATTATTTGAAAAAAAAAAATTTACGACCCCGATTTGGTAAATTGTATACGTTTTCTTGAGATGTTGACCACATACGTTATGATTTTGTTCGGAGACTTGCCGTCTTAATTGGAAGATTTTGGAGTTTTTAGTAATATTTGGATCATAAATTTCTCATTGAACAAGCTTTTGTTAAGAGGTCCTTAAGCATATATTCACTCTCTATGTAAAGAGTTTACTTAATTACAAAATATCAAATATATATAAAATTTAGTTAGAGAGCTTATTCGGAGAATTTTAGTTGAAAAGAAACGAAAAATACCTTATTTACAGAGTTTAGTTGCGTACGTATGTTCATGGTGCGGAGCGGAGGAATCAAACAACATGCAAATTCAAGTACTTCTAATAGTGATGGCACAGTTCAAAACCCTTAATTAGTTAGCAAACAAATTAAATATGCATCTCGAAATTAATTTTAGTTAAGAGCTGAGTTCATTAGTTAGAAAGCTTGACTACAAAACTCAATTAACAAGAAAATAGAGAGGTTATTTGCATATTTTAGTTAAACTAGGCAGGTGGACGTGCGTTGCACGTCTTGTATTAATTTGTTTAC
The DNA here is from genome assembly GCF_000504015.1 of Erythranthe guttata. The sequence goes on along the minus strand of NW_012193768.1, from coordinate 1,247,325 downwards.
GATTTAGATAATTGTTGATATATATATCTTCGTATTTTATTAATACGAATATGCATTCCGTGTATTCCATATCTTTAAAATATAACCTATATAGAAATCTTAATACGAGAGCTTAGTCCATTAAAATCAGAATGAAAGATTATGGAATATTCCGAAACAATATAAAGGGGAAAAAAAAGAAGATATCGCACTAGATTGAATAAGTTTTAGTTAACTGATATCTGAAATAACTAAAGTTTTTACGACGACTGTGAAGTAGTGATAGAGTAAACGGAGAAAATTTAAATATAAGTATCAAATGCAAAAAGTTCATGATTACTAATAAGAAGTCGACTCACAAGCTTCCGTGTGTTATTTCAGCCGAAAGCGGATACCATCAAAGTCGGGCCACTATGCAGATACTGACAACTTCGCTACCCTTTAAAGGTTGCCGTTCTTGTCGGCTTTCATTGAAACTTTCAATGGTTAAATCCTCCAAATCTTGCCGATCTTGGTTTCCGCTCACTCTCTCTCATCATTTGGATATTGCACATCATCCCCTGTAAATTTCTAATTTCCGCACTTTACCCCTCAAAAATTTTAAAAGTGAATGCCCCCCTTCAAAGTATTATTCTTGTTGCACATTGCCCCGATAGTAAAATTTCTGATGGATTATTCATCGGAATTTAGTATTTTTGTTGCACATTGCCCCTTTAAAATGTTATTTTTATTGCACAATGCTCTCAAAATTGGCTTATGGGGCAAAGTGCAATCAATATAATATTTCAAAGGGGGGAATATCCATTTTTTTTATTTTTAGGGGGGGAAAGTGCGAAAAACATAAATTTATAGGGGACAAAGTGCATTTTGTCCTATAGTTTTTATACTTAATAGGACCATTTTAAAAAAAGAAATGTGGGTAGGCTGCTAGCAATAGGGGTGTGAATTAGAGTTTCAATACATGCTACTGTTACACCAATTTCAAAAGATGAAAGTTCAGATAAATCAAGAAGTTTAAATTAATAAATGAGCGATAACATGCAATTTCCTCACCAACTCTCTCACTTCGCAGACGGTAGAGCGCTTGCTTTGCATGCCAGAGGCACGGGGTTCGATCCCCCGCATCTCCATATTGGTGTGTACCAATGTACATTTGCAGCAAATTATATGCCACTAATCTCATTATTGTTGCCTATATATTATATGTATCCAGAAAATTTGCCTTTTATAATGGATGATATATATGCTTTCATGCATCAGCACAGATATTTGGAATCGTTGGTTCAACGAGCGAGCGCAATCTTTGATGTGTAGATCTCCACCTAGTTATTTTGTTCCGGTCAAAAAACGGGAAACAAAACCGGTTTTATATAAACAAGGAAAAAAAGGGGGAAGAAAAAGTTTGTTCTTCTCCATTCTCCATTTGTTCTGTTCCGTGGATGATTAGGCGGTCGGTGATCGATGGTGGCTCGTGGGGAGCTATAGGAAAATTCCGGCATAAAATCTAACAAGTAAACTAATTACGAAAAACGAAAGACCGTCCCATGTCCAAAATGTAATCGGCATTGTTCTAAAGTAAAAGCTTCAACATGAACACATAATCAGAGTGGCGCAGCGGAAGCGTGGTGGGCCCATAACCCACAGGTCCCAGGATCGAAACCTGGCTCTGATATTGAGTGGCTTCCTTTCTCAATATTCATTTTTTCCGGTTTTTTTATTGAATTATTTTTAGGTTTCGGTTATATATATAGCTACATAAGTAAATATTCAACAAGTGGGGATGTAGCTCAAATGGTAGAGCGCTCGCTTTGCATGCGAGAGGCACGGGGTTCGATCCCCCGCATCTCCATGAACTATAAATTTTGTTTCCTATATAAAGGAATCAAACAACATAAATTTTTTTTAACAATCAAATTTAAATATTTGTATAGTGGACTCACAATCTTGATATATCACTCCATTGCAATCGAACCCGAAAGTTCGAAAATCCAGATCCCGACAAATTCGCCACCTGTAAACGTTTCCATTTTCGTCGGCTCTCGTCATATCCTTGAATGGTAAAATCCTCCAAATCTCGCCATATTTCTCGGTTTCCACTCTCTCTCATCTTTTCGATCTCGCGTAAACACTCCCCGAGCTCCTTATATTTCTCGGTTTCCACTCTCTCTCATCTTTTCGATCTCGCGTAAACACTTCCCGAGTTCCTTCAGTACCTTTTCTTTGTTCCGATGGCTTAGCGAGAACCAGCTCGGATTTATGTTCCTCGGACGACAAATACAAAACAAACCGTTTAAAACGGATAAATACGAAGACAAATGGCGAATGTGCAGAGTCAAATGCTCCACCACAACAGTCACGTTCCGTATACTTAAAAAACTTTACGTTGGGTGCGTCGATACACGGCTGCTGAGATTGTTCGACGGAATTATCAGTGGAGATTTCGACATCCGATAGATATAAAGACTTCAGACTCCCAAATCTCACGTTGCGATCAAACCGAATCTTGCATCCGTTAATGTGGATCGTTTCGAGGGTCGGGACGACGTTGTCGATTTTGACGCTGCATTCGTCTCTCGTCTACTCGTGACTGACGAAACTTACGTGCTTGAGATATCTGTGTAGCTTCTTCTTTAAGATAACGGTTTTCAACCCTTCGCACTTTTGTAACCACACATCGGTAAGCAAAGGGTAGCTCGATATTATCTTGTCGAAAATCTCTTGCTCGATCGAGACGCTTTGGAGGCGAAGTACTTGTAGACGCACAAAAGGTATATTCTCTGGAATATTCTGTCCCAAACTGCAATCATACAGCCACAGAAGCTTCAGGGGCTCGGCTTTCAAGACTACCGGCAGATGGACGATTCCCCGAACGCTATTTTTCGAAAGAATCGAAAGCTGAAACTCCTTTACGCCCATAGTACTCGTCGTGAGTAATGGGATCCATTTATCGAGAAGCGAAACCAATTCACTATCCGAATAATCGCCCGACGATATGCGGAGGCGAAATTCGTCTAGGCACAACCTTAGATCACAGTATCCCTGTAAAGTATTGTTCACAACTGATAGAAAATTAGAAATTCTTGTTTCTTCTTACCACCTTTATAGTATTTGGTGTTGTCGGAAAAATCGAGATTGGGGCGAGTACGCCAAATGTAGCGCCACGATTTCGACAGTGCAGATGTTCGGACAACATCTTCTTGGAAGAGGAAATACAGTATTCTATGCAAGATGTCTTCTGGCAACTCGGGTATTCTATCCATGGAGTTGGATCTATAATAAACCCTAGAGAGAGAAATTAACTCGGAAAATCAGACCTGTTATATAAACCCTAATGAAGTTATTTCTTACGGTAGGGGTAGAGATTGAAACAAGTATAACAAGTAACGACCACTATTAGGAAACTATATATTTTATTACAAGATTAGGCAAGTAAATATTGTGTAATATTTGTAGACTAGTAATTAGCCATAATTCTTTTAATAAGCTAATTTGTGGTGTCTTTTGGTGGCTAACCCAAATCAAATTGAAAGTATACATTTAGGGCAAAAGTGCACCGAGTTCTATACTTCAAAGGGAGATAGTCTCATTAATTTAGGGATGTGAACGAGCAGAGCTCGCCTGTTTTGGCAGGCTCTCGAGCTCGTCGAGTTTTTTGTTTTTTTTGCTCGAGCTCAAGCTCGAGTCCATTTTGTCGAGCTCGAGCTCGTGCTCAAGCCCAAGCTCATTTTAGTTTTTTTTTTTTAATTATTAAATTTTATTATTAAAAAATATTAGGTTATAATAAAACAAATTTAATAAATAATAAACTGTGATTATATATATATTTAATATTTTGTTCTTTTTATATTATTTAAATAAAAAATAATATATAGAAAAAAAACATAAAGGCAACAATGAAAAAAAAATTCGAGTTCGAGTTCGAGTTCGAGTTTTTTTCAAGCCAGCTCATAGAGCTCATGAGCGGCTCAGCTCGTTTCCACACCTAGTCTCATTTTTCTATTTTGACGGTGGAAGTGCATAAAAGGCATTTTTAGGGGGTGAAGTGCAATTTGTCCTTTCTTTAATTTATCAAATCAAACATAAAAATGGGTGAATTGCGTTTTACGCCCCCAATATTTGCATTGATTAGCGGTTTGCACCCTAAAACTTAAAAAAAAATGGCAAAGTCTTCTCCATTTAAAATATACCTTAAACCATGCAAAATCTAAAATACAGAATGCAAAAATAATGGATACTCCTTAAAAACTCAAAAAAAAAAAAAAAAAAAAAAAATAGTTTGTCTCCATTTCAATACGAAGCGAATATGAACACGTTTCAGTTGTTCGTAGCTCGGCAATTCAAACATCAGGCGCCATTCTCCTTCTCGCATCGCCTCCAATCTCACCTCCTCCAAATCTCGCAACAACAACTGTGTCAGCTCATCACCTTTGTCTCCACTCTATACACTCGGTTACGTCCATGTCACAGGAGCCAATGATTCTCGGATAAACCACATATATAAGTCTTTGAGATTACGAAAGTACCCTCCTCCGTGGGACCACGGATTACCGTTATTAATATCGATGGTTTCGAGAGAAGGGGGGTGGATTTCGATGTTGATGCTACAATCTTCCGCGCCGAGTTTCGAAAAAGTGAAGTACTTGAGATTGTGAAGACGATTCGTCTTAATGTTTGTTAGCCTCTCGCATTCGTTAACTTCCAAAGTTTCGATCGAAGTACAATTAGAGATTATCGTCTCGAAAATGTCGTCCTCGATGCAGACTCGTTTGAGACAAAGTGATGTTAGATGCTTGAAGAGCGCTATCCTATCAATTGCCTTTCGGCCCAAGATGAATCTCTCCACGCGCAAATCTTGAAGCGATTCGGCTTCAAAGACTACAGACGGCAGATCGACAAATCCCGAAACACGTTCCCAACTATTCGAAAGGCGTAGCTTCTTCACACCCATACCTGCGAGCGCTCGAATCCATTTTTCGAGAAGAGAAACGGATTCGTGATCCAAAACACGTAACAATATACGGAGGCTAAACTCATCTATACGCAACCTTTGATCACAGTATCGCTGTAAAGTAGTATCGACAACCGAGAGAAATTGTTGTTTGTTATCTTTGAAGGTGTCGTCTGAAAAATCGAGATTGGGACGAGTACACCAAATATTACGCCACGATTTGGACAAGACAGATGTTCGGACAGCTTCCTTTTGGGACAGGAAATAAAGTATTCTCTGCAAGATTTCTTCCTGCAACTCGGATATTAGGGCAAAAGATCATATGAAACAGCATTAGGTCCTCTTATGAAATAACACTATACTAAGATGCAAAACAGGTAAACTGAATTCTCGTATCTTATCAAAAAAAAAAAAAAAAAAAGAATTATCGTAAACAAACGAACGAGCTAGGCAACAACATTAAACCAACAGAAGGAAAAATGGATTATGTATAATGTAAAAATGAGTTGTCTACGCTAACTAACTACCGTGAAGCTCAGAACTCGACTCACAAGCTTTCCCTCCATTTCAATCGTAAGCGCATACGACCGAAGTCCGGGAAAAATGCAGATTCCTCCGACAACCTCGTCGCATGTAAAAAGGGCTGCCATATTTTCTGCCTCGAATCAAAACTTTCAACGGTTAAATCCTCCAAATCATCATGCCAGATTTCTCGGTTCCCGCTTTCTCTCATCTCTTGGATCCCGAACCAAAACTCACTAAGTTCCTTCCTTTCACTTTCTTTGTACTGAGGTCCTACCTCTAACCACCTCGGATATACGTTTCTCTCTAACCACCTCGGATATACGTTTCTCGGACGACAGATACAAAACAAACCATTTAACAAAGGCATAAGTGAACGTACGTGATCAGAACTCAACCGCAAATGCTCCATCGCAACAGGCTTATTATTATCACCACCACCACTACCGCCGACACCATTGATATAAGCGTCTTGCCGAACGAGCTGCGGCATATTCTCAACGGAATTATGAAAATTATTCAGAGAAATTTCGGACCCGCGTAAAGCGTGGAGCAGTTTACTTAGTCTGGGGAACAACGACTGAGAATCTTCCACATCATCGTCGTCGTCCCGAATAAACAGTTTTAAATACGACTTCCGGCAAGTTGGTGCGGAAGAGATTGACGGGATAAGAGGTCCCGAATAGTTAAAATACTCCATGTTGGGGGCATCATCGATAAGTAGCTGATGAGATTGTTTGATCGAATTATTGCTATAGATTTCCACCCTCTTTAGAGTCAACGACTTTAGATTGCCGAACTTACGGATGTTAACCCTAATCTTGCTGCCGTTGATCTTGATTGTTTCGAGAGTCGGGATGTCGATTTCAATGCATCGTTTCTCTTCTCCGTACCTGTCGTTACTAATAAAAGTGAAGTGCTTGAGATGTTCGTGAAGCTTCGTCTCCAACTTTATAGTAGTCAACCCTTCACATCGAACCACATAGTAGTGATCAAAGGGCAGCTCGATATTATCTTGTCGAAAATCTCTTGCTCGATCGAGATGCTTTGGAGGGTAAGTACTTGCAGACGCACAAAGTGTATACTATCGGGAATATCTAGGCCCAAATTGCATCTTTCCAGACGTAAAATCTTGAGAGATTCCGCTTTAAAGACTACCGAGGGAAGATTCCGCGTGATTCGAAAACCATTGTTTGGAACAATAGAAAGACAAAACTCCTTTACGCCCATGGTTGCGAGTAACGGGATCCATTTATCGAGAAACATAACGGATATACGATCCCAATGATAGGTAAGCGATATAGAGAGATGAAATTCCTCTAAGCACAGCTGTTGATCACAGTATCGCTGTAAAGTCTTGTCCACAACCGATGCAAAATTATTTTTGTTACCTTTGAAGTTGTTGTCTGAAAAATCGAGATTGGGACGAGTACACCAAACGTACCGCCATGATTTCGACAAGACAGAAGTTCGGACAGCATCTTCTTGAGAGAGAAAATACAGAATTCTATCAAGATGTCCTTTGGCAAATCGGATATCCTGGAATTATTACCTTCGTCTTCTCGCTTTGCCTTTTTCATGCCTCTAAGAAAACCCTAGTCAACTCGGAAAACCCTAGATATTATATAGGATTGATAAAATAAAGGGGTAATATGCCATAAGTGTTGGGTTTCGGGCACGCATACGCAGCGGAAAACAAATATTTTATGCGAATTAAACGAGTTTAAAACACATAAGCACATGCCCGATAATATAAATCAATTAATTGCGTACCTTTGTGCTTCCAGCGAAATTAAATAACAACATACATGCTAATTTATTTAACCGAATTTAAATCAATTAACATGCTCGCGTTTAAACCAAATAACATGCTCGTGACAATTAAATCGATTTCACGTAACCACATAAAATCATACGAGAACGAACATGAATATATATTGTTTAAACGTAAACGAATCAAGAACATGAATTCGTGTGTTTACCTCTTGAAGCGTGAGGTAGGAGCGCTAAGCAAGTCGAGATTGCTACGGAAACCAATCCGTACAATCCGGGGCAGCAGCGGTGCAGCGGCAGGAGTGGCGAGACGGCCACGGCGGCGCGTGAAACTCACGCGCAGTCTTCCGGGGCGGCGCGTGGGGTAGCGTGCGGCTTCGGCTCGTGCGCTGCTCCTCGATTCTTCGATCTTCGATCTTCCTCCTCTCGGATTTCACCTCGTATACTTCGATCTACTAAACACGTGGCACTAGACACGTAATAGTTAGAATTAACGGAAGAAAAAGAAAGAAGAAAAGAGTACCGAACGGGATCGGCCAATAGATGGCCGATTCCGGCGACGGAGGAGCGACGGCGGCGCGGTGGTGGCCGCGGGGAGAGTGGCTGAGAGAGAGAGTGTAGCGGCTAGGGTTAGGGTTTTCACTTGTGTGTGTGCAAGACCTATAAATCTTGTATTTATAGTGTCTTGCATAAAACCCTAGCGGGCTTAAGTTGGACCGGGCCCAACAGCTTAAGTTCGCTAGTACTTTTACTTGCTCGTTTCTCTCAATCCAATGACCGAAAAATTGCAATGATTACATTTTCGGAATCATTATAAAGTCCTCGTCATTACGAGTGTCAATTCTCATTTTCCAACTTTCTAAAAGTGGAAACCCTAGTTCAGTGCACTTTCTAAATTTGGAAACTTCCCGATTTAGAAAGTCCACGACAACGCTCGCCTATTCTTTTCCTTTTCTTATTCTCATTCGTAATTCCAAATTACGAATGTTGGACTCAATCGTATTGACTTCCAATTATGCAAAGATAAACTATTTTATCTCTGACCGTTTATTCAAAGATCTCATGTGCACGAGCAGTGTGACCCTCGATGGTTCAGGTGTAAGCTAGCCGTGGGCCCACAACTCTTTGTGGTCAAAACTCGTCCCTTAGAGTTACGATTAAGATGAAGCTCGTTTCACCTTAATCACCCAACGAATCAAGATTGGCATCTAGCAACTACGCGTCATGATTCCGTAGATACAAATGAAGTGCCTGCAAGAACCTTCAGATATAGTTAACGTACAGTACGGTCCCTTCGATGCATATGTCCCGATCGAACTAGAGGCATTGGTTCATCGAGACCTCTTTATTTGTTCGATGACGGTGCGATCGTTCCAAGTGTTTTAATCGGCACGTGCATGACTTAGAGAATCGAATTCTCTAATCATCACTTAGTCAGCTCTGGCCAGAGACTTAGAATGATTACAAACTTTCAGAACACACAGGACATCCAAGACTATTCTAGCGATCAAATCCCCGACTACAATGCACAGACCTCCCACTAGATTTCGGACTGCACGAACACTGGCCCTTGAGATGGTCCTCGGTGGAACTCAGGGACAGGTCACGATACAGCTGGTCCTCTAGTGAAGTCACGGTGATGTCTAGGTCATAAGGACTAATGGTGTACGACTATACCATAGATATCTCTACTCGATTATTGAGAACCACTTAGAGATTTCTAGGGTGAGGGAGTTCAGTGAACTCGTCAACTTACGAGCACCCACTTATGCATGCCGATATCACAATACCGTTTACTGATGAGATGCAGTACACATACACTAAGTGCTAGTCTTAATGGGAAAGGCCGATATCCTCATTAGTGGCGTAACCCTTCGACTAGGAACACGTTTAACAGTTATAATACTTAAGTAAATATCTCACGATCCTAACGATCAATTACTAGTACTTGTAATAACTGTAAGGACTATATCTATGCTTATGACAAAGGGACAAAGATATAGAATGCCAAGGTGTTTTATCATTAATACGAATAAAGGTTCGTTTATTACAATAATAAATACGAAAGACCACAGCCACATGTTGGCTTGTTGGTCACCTACTCTAACAATCTCCTACTTGACCTAAAGCCAACTACCCATAAACCGCAATCCCATCGACTCTCGATGTTTCTCATGGACCGATCTCGGTAAAGGCTTCGTGAAGGGGTCTGCAACGTTCTCTTCCGAGGTGACTCGTTCTACCTTAACTTCACCTCTATCAATGATCTTTCGGATCACGTGATACTTCCTCAGAATATGCTTCGACTTCTGATGAGATCGCGGCTCCTTAGCTTGTGCCACGGCTCCGGTATTATCACAGTACAACGGTACTGGATCACTAGCATCAGGAATGACACCCAACTCTTGGATGAATTTCCTTATCCAAGTCCCTTCCTTTGCAGCTTCGGACGCTGCAATGTATTCCGCTTCGGTAGTGGAATCAGCCGTCGTGTTTTGCTTGGAACTCTTCCAACACACGACACCACCATTAAGCGTGAATATAAATCCAGAATTCGACTTTGAGTCGTCCACGTCCGATTGAAAACTAGAGTCAGTAAAACCCTCTAATTTCAATTCGGCACCCCCATAGACCAAAAATATATCCTTAGTCCTTCGCAAGTACTTGAGGATATCTTTCACGGCTTTCCAGTGAGCCGGGCCGGGGTTAGACTGATATCTGCTTGTGACACTCACAGCATACGCAATATCGGGTCTCGTACATAGCATGCCATACATTATGCTTCCTATGGCAGAAGCATAGGGCGTCATTTTCATCTCCTCGATTTCACTAGGTGTTTGCGGACACATAGATTTCGAGAGACGAACCCCATGGGACATTGGCAAGAATCCCTTCTTGGATTCTTCCATGCTAAACCGTTTCATAACGGTGTCTATGTACAGGCTTTGGGATAAGCCAAGCATCTTTCTCGCTCTATCTCAATAGATGCGTATTCCTAATACATAAGATGCTTCTCCCAAATCCTTCATTGAGAAACGTGTGGACAACCATGCTTTCGTTTGCTGCAACATTCCTACGTCATTCCCAATGAGTAGAATGTCATCAACGTAAAGCACTAAAAATATCAATGCCCTCCCACTAACCTTCTTGTATACACAAGGTTCCTCCGGATTCTTCTCAAAATCAAACTCTTTGATAGTTGAGTCGAACCTAATGTTCCAACTTCGGGATGCTTGTTTCAATCCATAAATGGATCGCTGGAGCTTGCAAACCTTTTGCTCACTTCCAGAAGATATGAAGCCTTCCGGCTGCGCCATGTATTTTTTCCTCAATATCTCCATTAAGGAAGGCGGTCTTCACATCCATTTGCCATATTTCGTAGTCGTACCACGCAGCTATGGCCAGCAAAATCCTAATGGACTTCAGCATCGCGACTGGCGAAAAAGTTTCCTCATAGTCAACACCTTGCCTTTGAGTGTATCCTTTCGCTACCAATCTAGCTTTATAGGTCGATACCTTTCCATCCACTCCAATTTTCTTCTTATAGATCCACTTGCAGCCTATAGGAACAATTCCCTTAGGTGGATCTACCAAGGTCCACACCTTGTTGGAGTACATGGAGTCCATTTCGGATTTCATGGCAGTTAGCCAATGTCCCATGTCCGCATCCGATACGGCCTCATTGTATGTTCTTGGATCTCGTCCAAGATCAACATGATCTTCATCATTTTCGAGGAGGAATAACCTATCCGGCATTTTCCGAACTCTTTCGGATCTACGTACCGTAGTTTCAGGAGGTATATTAGTGGTTTGTTGTATTGGTTCGATTGCTTGTTCTTGCGTTTGAACTTCACTTTGTGGTTCTTGAACTACTTCAAGTTCTATCATGCTGCCCTTTCTATCGGATAGAAACTCCCTTTCCAAAAAGGTGGCATTTCTTGAAACAAACGTCTTTGCTTCTTTGACATAATAGAACTCGTATCCCATTGAGTCTTCGGGATACCCCACAAAATAGCACAAGTCGGATTTACTATCCAACTTATCTCCCAATAACCGCTTCACATAAGCGGGACAACCCCATATCCTAATATGTTTGTAGTTGGGTTTCCGGGAATGCCAAAGTTCATAAGGTGTGGATTTAACTGCTTTGGTGTTAACTCTATTAAGCAAATACGTGGCAGTACGAAGTGCATGACCCCACAAGTATGCCGGTAAGTTCGTGAACCCCATCATTGATCGAACCATATCTAATAAAGTTCGATTCCGACGTTCGGAGACCCCATTGAGTTGAGGAGTTCCCGGTGGAGTCCATTGGGATTGTATCCCATTCTCTTTTAGATAGTCAATGAACTCGATGCTCAAGTATTCTCCTCCACGATCGGATCGCAGCTTCTTAATACTTCGTCCGAGTTGCTTTTCCACTTCGTGTCTAAAATCTTTGAACCTTTCAAATGTTTCAGACTTGTACTTCATCAAGTACACATACCCATACCTAGAATAATCGTCGGTAAAGGTAGCGAAGTAGTTATATACACCCTTCGCACTAACACTTAGTGGACCACATACGTCTGTATGGATCAAATCCAAAAGACCCTCGGCTCGTTCCATTTTCCCTTTGTAGGGTGATTTGGTCATTTTCCCTTTAAGGCAAGATTCACAAGTTTGTAGTGATTTCACGTCCTCCAAAGAGAACAATCCTTCACTGACAAAATCGTTCATCCTTCTTAAAGAGACATGACCTAATCTAGCGTGCCAAAGTTGTGCGGGGTTTTGATCTATCTCCTTACGTTTTGCTGATATAACATTAATAGGTATTTCATTTGGATTTAGTTCATACAAGTTGTTTAATAGTCGTCCTTTGCAAATCAAATTCTCATTCTTTTGTATAATGCAAATCGAATTTCCAAAAACAAAAGTAAAACCTTCAATATCTAATACAGGAATATAAATAAGGTTTCTAATGAGGGACGGAACAAATAAACAATCGTTCAAAACAATAGGAAAACTAGAATCCAAAACATTTAAGTAAATTGTGCCAATGGCTTCAGCAGCAACTCTTGCTCCATTCCCCATCCTTAGGAAGGTCTCACCCGCTCTAAGTCTTCGACTTCTTGCCATTAGCTGCAAATCATTGCACAAATGTGAGCCACAGCCCGTATCCAATACCCAAGAAGAAGAGTTGACAGAAAAATTTACGTCAATGAAATACGTACCCTTTTCAGAACCTTTCTGCTTCAGGTAAACCTTGCAGTTACGGCGCCAATGTCCTTTCTTTCCACAGTGATTGCAAGCATCATCAACTTGCTTGCCAACCTTTGCTTTGGGGCCCCCACTACCTTCACCCACTTCGAACTTGCTGTTTGCGAAGGGAACTCTTTCCTTTCTCTTCTTTTGGAAAGAACTCTTCTTTCCAGAAGTAGCAGCAATGAGAACAGACTTCTCTTTCTTAATGGTGGACTCGAAGCTGACCAACATGTTCATTAACTCATCCAAGGGAGGATCTAGTTTGTTCATGTTGAAGTTCACTATGAACGATTCATAGGAACTATGGAGAGATAACAGGATCAAATCCAACGAGAGCTCGACCGGGAGGGTGACATCAAGATTCACTAGCTTTTCAAGGAGAGTGATCATTTTGAGATAGTGTTCGTGGTTCGCGCAGTCTCGCCGTGATCAACTCCTTTGTAGCAGCGTACCTCGATGCCCTAATATTCTCACTATACATGCTATCGAGATGGGCCTTTATGTCGAAAGCATGCATGTGAGACTCATATTTCCTCGCAAGCGCGGGCTCCATGGCGGCTATCATATAGCACCTAGCATGAGTGTCATCTTTCTTCCAAACTTCATAAGTTTCCTTCTGAGCATCAGTCGCTGTGTCAGGTATAGTGGCGGGAAGTCTCTCGTTCAAAACATAGAGACGACCCTCAACGGTTAGTACAAGCTTAAGACTACGCAACCAATCTAGGTAATTAGGGCCATTGAGTTTATTGTCGAGGATTGACATTATGGGATTCTTAGACATGATTATCTGAGACATATAGAGAAGAGGATTATTAGAGATTCGCGTTAAATGATTGTTACAATTAAATGTTTAGACTTATGTTATTTAATTGTTCTCCCACTAATTTTATCGAGTTCCACTTCCCTCTAGTAGACAAACGAGAAAACTGATTTTTCTTAATGGGCTTTAGGTCCAATAGACAAATATAACCCGTAGTTAATCTAGCCCGATTATATTTGCCCAAAGGTAGATCACAATCAATCATATCCACAATATGACCCTAAATTAATTTTCCTCACACTTGATAATGACCTAAGTTAATCTCGCGAATATCAAAATCGTCGTGTGTCAAGTCTAACCTACCAATCAAAGATGCTCATAGAACTTGATTATGCCAAACTAATGCAGTCCCTAGTTAATCTAGCCGACCACGTTAATTCAACATAACCCTTTTCTATGGCTACCTTCATCGCTATGTCAATTGAATTACAGCTTACTCTACCACAGCACTCCCCGCTAACACGGCTTACTGCACTATAGTAAAGGGCTACACATAATCCAACCGTTGGCAGAAGGAAAGAAATAACTCAACAGATTGGGTTTTTCTTTATAGCTTGAAATGATTCTTAATTAAATTAAGAATGAGGGATTTTTATTAAAATGTTTTATCTCATCAGAAGGTTTGGATTGGTCTATGTGATTCCTACATCTATGTTCTCTAAAGGTATATGGAAGCGCATATTGTCCTAAGAGGAACATACGACCTAATTTCATAATTAATTATCGAGTTTTTCAAAATAATTATAGAACCTCAACTAGCATAAATCATTCAAATAATGTTGAGGTACTACTAATTAAGTTGAATCATAATCAAAATTATGAATGTGTTCTATCAATTTGAAATCAATTTAACAATTTAAATTAATTAATTAATCTAACACCTATTTACTAAAATAGATGATTGTCGATCCAATTATCTAATTGGGATTAATTGAAAATAATTTTCCAAAAATTAAAATCAATTTGTTTTAAGTTTAATTTTAGAAATCTGAAAAAAAAAAAAATTATTTTCAGTGAACCGGTTCGGCCGACCGGTCTGACCGGTTCGGACCGAAACGGTCCGGTTGTGCCCGGTCCAATTGACCCAAATCAGTGGGCCGGGTCAGTCGGACCGAGAACCGGTCTGACCGACCCGAATCCACTCGGATTCGGTCAATTGGATCGTGCACAACCATCGAACCGGCCGGTCCGACCGGTTCGATCCAAACAATTAAAAACCGATGTTTTAAAAATAATTTCAGATCCGATTTTCCAATTTTAAACAATTTTAAAGCTGGAAAAATTCTAAACAATATTTCAAAAATATTTTAAACTTACGAAAACTCCCAATTACATAATACAACAATCACTACTTTAATAAATCGAATCATGCATAAATTCATAGCATATAAAAACGAACGCAATTAACTGCGCAACGAGCTCTGATACCACTGTTGGGTTTCGGGCACGCATACGCAGCGGAAAACAAATATTTTATGCGAATTAAACGAGTTTAAAACACATAAGCACATGCCCGATAATATAAATCAATTAATTGCGTACATTTGTGCTTCCAGCGAAATTAAATAACAACATACATGCTAATTTATTTAACCGAATTTAAATCAATTAACATGCTCGCGTTTAAACTAAATAACATGCTCGTAACAATTAAAACGATTTCACGTAACCACATAAAATCATACGAGAACGAACATGAATATATATTGTTTAAACGTAAACGAATCAAGAACATGAATTCGTGTGTTTACCTCTTGAAGCGTGAGGTAGGAGCGCTAAGCAAGTCGAGATTGCTACGGAAACCAATCCGTACAATCCGGGGCAGCAGCGGTGCAGCGGCAGGAGCGGCGAGACGGCCACGGCGGCGCGTGAAACTCACGCGCAGTCTTCCGGGGCGGCGCGTGGGGTAGCGTGCGGCTTCGGCTCGTGCGCTGCTCCTCGATTCTTCGATCTTCGATCTTCCTCCTCTCGGATTTCACCTCGTATACTTCGATCTACTAAACACGTGGCACTAGACACGTAATAGTTAGAATTAACGGAAGAAAAAGAAAGAAGAAAAGAGTACCGAAAGGGATCGGCCAATAGATGGCCGATTCCGGCGACGGAGGAGCGACGGCGGCGCGGTGGTGGCCGCGGGGAGAGTGGCCGAGAGAGAGAGTGTAGCAGCTAGGGTTAGGGTTTTCACTTGTGTGTGTGCAAGACCTATAAATCTTATATTTATAGTGTCTTGCATAAAACCCTAGCGGGCTTAAGTTGGACCGGGCCCAACAGCTTAAGTTCGCTAGTACTTTTACTTGCTCGTTTCTCTCAATCCAATGACCGAAAAATTGCAACGATTACATTTTCGGAATCATTATAAAGTCCTCGTCATTACGAGTGTCAATTCTCATTTTCCAACTTTCTAAAAGTGGAAACCCTAGTTCAGTGCACTTTCTAAATTTGGAAACTTCCCGATTTAGAAAGTCCACGACAACGCTCGCCTATTCTTTTCCTTTTCTTATTCTCATTCGTAATTCCAAATTACGAATGTTGGACTCAATCGTATTGACTTCCAATTATGCAAAGATAAACTATTTTATCTCTGACCGTTTATTCAAAGATCTCATGTGCACGAGCAGTGTGACCCTCGATGGTTCAGGTGTAAGCTAGCCGTGGGCCCACAACTCTTTGTGGTCAAAACTCGTCCCTTAGAGTTACGATTAAGATGAAGCTCGTTTCACCTTAATCACCCAACGAATCAAGATTGGCGTCTAGCAACTACGCGTCATGATTCCCTAGATACAAATGAAGTGCCTGCAAGAACCTTCATATATAGTTAACGTACAGTACGGTCCCTTCGATGCATATGTCCCGATCGAACTAGAGGCATTGGTTCATCGAGACCTCTTTATATGTTCGATGACGGTGCGATCGTTCCAAGTGTTGTAATCGTCACGTGCATGACTTAGAGAATCGAATTCTCTAATCATCACTTAGTCAGCTCTGGCCTGAGACTTAGAATGATCACAAACTTTCAGAACACACAGGACATCCAAGACTATTCTAGCGATCGAATCCCCGACTACAATGCACAGACCTCCCACTAGATTTCGGACTGCACGAACACTGGCCCTTGGGATGGTCCTCGGTGGAACTCAGGGACAGGTCACGATACAGCTGGTCCTCTAGTGAAGTCACGGTGATGTCTAGGTCATAAGGACTAATGGTGTACGACTATACCATAGATATCTCTACTCGATTATTGGGAACCGCTTAGAAATTTCTAGGGTGAGGGAGTTCAGTGAACTCGTCAACTTACGAGCACCCACTTATGCATGCCGATATCACAATACCGTTTACTGATGAGATGCAGTACACATACACTAAGTGCTAGTCTTAATGGGAAAGGCCGATATCCTCATTAGTGGCGTAACCCTTCGACTAGGAACACGTTTAACAGTTATAATACTTAAGTAAATATCTCACGATCCTAACGATCAATTACTAGTACTTGTAATAACTGTAAGGACTATATCTATGCTTGTGACAAAGGGACAAAGATATAGAATGCCAAGGTGTTTTATCATTAATACGAATAAAGGTTCGTTTATTACAATAATAAATACGAAAGACCACAGCCACATATTGGCTTGTTGGTCACCTACTCTAACAATAAGTCCCTCAAACGAAACCTAATTTGAACTAAATGACAAGTTCAAATCCAATCTTTTAATTAAATCCTTAGTTTGAAATAATATATGAGCAACATCCCTAATTTTTTTTTATCCCTATCTTACCCTTATACCCTAATTATATAACCTATACATTCACGTTTCTTCAATTTAGATTTATTTCTTTTGTTTTCTCTCTCTCACGTTCTCTCTCTCACCGTTCTATCTCTCACGTTCTCTCGATCTCTCACTATTCTCTCTCACACGTTTTTTCTTATCTCCCTTTCTCTCTCTCGCTTTCTCATTTCTCTCCAATAGCAGCATGAAGGCCGTCGCCGGCGCTAGCGACGGAGGGAGAAGGAGCAGGGGCCGTGGTGGAGGCCGGGACGGCGGTGGCAGCAGGAGGCGTGGTGGCGGCGGCGATGGCAGCGGCGGCGGGTGGAGGCGCGGTGGAGGAGGCGACGACATGGGGTTATGTGGTGGGGGCCGGTGTTGTGGTTATGGTTGGGATGTTATTGAAAACATATTTTGATTAATTAATCGCATCTAATTTTCTTATATTTTAAGAGATATTGCTTGATTTGGGTTCATATGGTGGATTTAGGGTTTTTCAAAGTCGGTAGGTGGATACAGTCGCGGCGGCTGCGAGCGGTAACTGCTAGAGTTCGCGGCGGCTGAAAATTGTTGGCGGCTAGGGTTCGGTCGTAAAGCATAGTATACTATAGTATACTATAGTACACCGTAGTATACTACACCCAAGTATACTATAGTATACAGTAGTATACTGTAGTCTACTACAGACAAATTGAAAAATATGTAAATTGAAAAAAAAATATAATACTTTTTTTTTTTTTTGGTAATTTTCAATATTATGTCGAAAAAAAAGAAGAAGAAAAAGAAATTTTTATAATAATGTATAAAATAATAAAATGAAGAAAGAAAAAAAGGAAGATATGTAAAAAAATGTTCATATGGAAATTTGAAATATTAAATGCATAATAAATAAAATGATAAATACAGTTTGGAATTTACTTAATGCATATTTCGAATTTATGAGTAGATGGACATTTTTGGAATGAATTTTATAAAGGATGTGAAGCAAAGATTTAGTTGAACTTGTCATTTAGTTCTAATAAGTTTTGTCACTAAGGACCTATATCCTAAGGCCCCTAAAATAAAAGGTCGTGAGGTGAAAGATGTATACCTTTTATATTCTTATTTTATTTTCAAATCAGAACCAAATTATCGAATTTCAAAGTTCCAAAAAAAAAATTGATTTTAGATTTTTTTTATCTAATTTAAATTTAAAAAATAATTTAAAATATTTCAACTTTGTTTTTTTTCTTTGTAATATTAATATTATAATAAATATTAGGATACACCAAATGTGTGCAAAATCGAGATTGGGGCGAGTACACCAAATGTAGCGCCATGATTTCGACAAGACAGAGGTTCGGATAGCATCTTTTTGGGAGAGGAAATACAGTATCCTCTGCAATATCTCTTTCGGCAAATCGGATATTATGTCCATGGAGTTGGAGCCGTCCTGCGTGTAAGAAACCCTAGTGAAATTAACTCGGGAAACCATATCTATGATCTATAATATACATACAATGAAATATTTCTACGGAAGGCTGGAAATCGAACTGATCGGAAAAAAAAAAATTCAAACAGAAAAAAAAAAAACCTGGAAATTGGGGAAATGATGTTCACTGTGAGCGAGACGATTGAAACACGGATAACTAGCAACGGCGGCGGAGCATATTTGGAGGGAGGAGGACGGCGGTATACGATAGCAACTCCGGCGATTTTGAGAGAAAAAGAACGGCGGTATTTAGGTTTTGTAAAGATTGATTTCAGGGAAGAAAAGATGAAGAAAGAAACTAGGTAGTGGGCGGAGGGCGAGTGAAACGGTTATTATTTTTGAAATAACAGTCTAGTCCTCATATAGTTTAGTCTTCATACAGTTTAGTCCTCATACTTAATATTTTTTTGTGAAAATGTTTACAGTCATTTTTATGACTGGGATTAGGTTGGATCGGTTGATTACCAGCCTAAAAATCAACATGTCCGACAAATCAATTTTGTGTAAATTTGAAAACCATTGACATTTTAGCACTTCGCCCTCTCAAAAAATCTATTACAATTTAACCCCTCATGAGATAATATTATTACAATTACTCCGAAGGGTAAAATGGTATATGTTTAGAGATATTACATGGATTGAAAATGATCCCGTCAAAATTCAAACAGTAAGGGGATTTTGTAAGATGGCAAACGAACTTTAAGAGGTTTTTGGTAATTATTAATACATATGAGAGTTTTTTTGTAAATTGACCTTAGTTCAAGAGCTTTATTATAAATTATTCTTAATGTTTTGCACTAAAATGTTTATGGCTATTTAGTCATTTCAGTTTAAACTAAAATGTCAATGTTTATGAGCTCATAATTAGTTTTGTCTTAATTACAAATAACCCCTGAGGTATATCTAAATTACAAGAACTCCTCTCCTATTTACGAAATTACAATTTGCCCCCTCAAAAGTTAATGTATCTTAAAAAATCTTAACATGAGTTAAACTATCTAAACTACCCCTATATTAAAACAAAATAAACACTCGCTTGGTCATCAATTCCATAATAAAGGCGTTGCATTTAGCCCTCTAAAAAACGGCTTTTTTGCACTTCATCCCCTCAAAATAGGAAAACGAGATTGTCCGATGCACTTTGCTCCAAATACGTATTTCCGGTCTAATTCTCGCCGATAAAAATGAAGGTGAAGAAACGAGAAGCTTGTGAGGTATGTAAATTTGGCCACTCTAAGGTGTTTTGGCCAAAACACCTTGGAGTTGCCAAATTTACATACCTCACAAGCTTCCTGGGGATGTGGTTGATGAAGAAAATGGAGAATAAGTGAAAAATGCGGCACAAAAACATGGCATTTTGCCGCATGCACTTTGCCGTTTTTGAAATTTTAGCATGCACCGCTAATCAATGTCGATTTCGGGGTGTGAAACGCAATTCACTCATTTGTTATGTTTGATTTGGTGAAACAAGAAAGTTTAAATTAAATAGCATTTGGCCACCTTAAAAAAAAGGTTGAACGATCGCATCGGAACTCAACGTGGCACAAAAAAATGAGTTCTGAAGCGATCGTTCAAACTTTTTTTAAGGTGGCCAAATGAAAAACGGATCAAAGTACAGACGGCAAAATGCTATTTTATATTTCTTGTTTCACCAAATCAACCATAAAAGATGAGTGAACTGCGTTTCACGCCCCGAGATCGACATTGATTAGCGGCGCACGCTAAAATTTCAGAAACGGCAAATGACACACGATCAAATTATATATATCACACAGCATAATGCAATCTATATCAGGTAAGATAAAGGAAGTCATTTAAATTATAAAGGTTTAATTCAACTTAGTTCAATACAAACATCCAAAAACATTGAAGAAAAAATTCAACCATGAAATGTAGTTTCTCTTACAAACATACAACATTACACTTGTTGGATACAGCTTCATTTCTCTCTCTATCAGCTTGATCGAATTCTGCACTACGGTCTTGCCTTCGCTATAGTCATGATGCTTTCCGGTTGGAACCGAACGCCCTGCATTTATCGAGTAATAATTAACAAGTATGTTTAACTTAGATTTCGAGCAAAAATCAGAAAACGAAAAAAAAATAATAATAATAATAATAATAATAATAATGGTCGTAGAATCTCCTTTATTATGGTCTCGTCATACTTCTCGTTGAATCGCTATAGACAAAAAAAGAGACGGCGATGTAGCTCAAATTAAAACGATATGTACTAGGGTTTAATCAAGCCACAATCCATATTTGGAAAAAATATATATATTTTTTATCCAACTCTTATAAACACATAAAGTCGACAGTAAATCATCATATAATATTAATCGACCGACCTATCGGAAGTTACGATTTGTATTCATTTAATGGAACATGTTTTTCAACAATGAATACAATTATTTTTTTTCCAGGTTTCGCAGCTAAAATCAGATTTATCGAAGTTAAATACAAGTCTAATTAACCATACCGTTACACCAATTAAAAACGAGTGCGTCGATAAGTTTATAAAATAGTGCTTGAATTAAAAGCCAAATAAAAATAGAAGTGGACTCACATTAATCTTGATCACTCCATTTCATTTGAATCCGAAACTCCGTAAATTCAGTTTCCGACAGCTTCGTCACTTCAAAGGGCTGCCATTCCAGCCGGATCTCGTTGAGACCTTCAAAGGTGCAACCCTCCAAATCCCGCCAGATTTCTCGGTTTCCATTTTCGATCATCTTTGTGAATTTGCCGAAGAACTCACCGGCTTCCTTCTGTTTCCTTTCGTCGGTCCAAGTTCCTTTCCCTAACCATTGCGGGGTTACTTTCCTCGGACGACAAATACAAAACAAACCACTTAAAACGTACGGAAATAACGACAATTGACCGATTTCCAGTCTGAAATTCTCCACCACAACCGGCTTATAATTACCATCATTAATATTGTCGCGTACTAGAATATCTTCTTCGATTTGCAGATCGAAACGCGCAAGATGAAAAATGTGCAGAGTGATTTCGGACCGACGTAAATCACGGAGCAACGCACTTAGTCGGAGGAACCACGACTGAGCGTCGTTCACACCGTCGTCCCGCATGTACAGTTTCAAATTCGATCTCCCGGAAGAAGGGGCGAAAGAGACGGATGGAATAACGAGCCCCGTGTATTCGTAATACTCCATGTTCGGGGCATCAACGCATAACACCGGAGATCTGTCGACCGAATTGATGGCGATATCCACGTTCGCTAGATATAAAGACTTGATATTACATAACTCATGGCCGTGAAACCGAATCTTACTGCCGAAAATCTTGACTTTCTCGAGAGTCGGGGCATCGATTTCGATGCTGCAGTCGTCTTTTTGATAAGTGACGTCGTTAATAAAAATGAACTGCTTGAGATGTTTGTGAAGCTTCGTCTCCAACTTTATAGTTGTCAACCCTATACAATCTTGGAACCACATACTAGCAAGCAAAGCACAGCTCGATATCACCTTGTCGAAAATCTCTTGCTCGATCGAGACGTTTTGGAGGCGGAGTGCTTGTAGACGCACAAAGGGTATCTTCTCGGGAATATTCCGGCCCAAATCGCAATTATACAGCCACAAAAGCGTTAGGGGCTCGGCTTTCAGAACCACCGGCAAATCGATCATCCCACCAACTTCATCTTTCGAAAGAACGTAAAGACGAAAATCATTTACGCCCATGGATTCGAACTTCGGGATCCACTTATCGAGAAGCGAAACCGACACATGGTTCGACATGTGAAGGTGAAACTCCTCCAAGCGCAACCCTTGATCGAGGTATCCTCGTAAAGTCTCGTCGACAACGGATAGAAATTCTTGTTCCTTACCTCTGAAGTAATTGTCGTTGTCGGAAAAAACGAGATTGGGGCGAGTGCGCCAAATGTGGCGCCAGGGTTTCGACAAGACGGAGGTTCGGACAGCTTCTTCTTGGGAGAGGAGACACAGAATTCTCTGCAGGATCTCTTTCGGCAACTCCGATAGCATATCCATGGATTCCGGTCGGCGATCTGAGTTTGCCTTTTTCATGTCTGTAATAAATAAACCAAACCCTAATGAAATGCCATTGGTAAAATCAGATGTGTAGAAACCCTAATTCAATGGAACACAGATTTTGGGGGAGAGAGAGAAGAGCGGCGGTGAATTCGATGAAGAGGTGATTTGCTGCAGACAGTGAATTGAAATGATTTTCATTAGGTTAAGAGTAGCCGCCGTTCTTTCTTAATTTTGCTGAAAGTGTCATGTAATAAGAAAACCCTAATTAGAACTTATGTGAAATGACGTTTTTACCCCTGAACAATTTTCATTGAAGGAACTCATTCGGACAACCTGGATTGAGCAGGAATAGAAGTTTCTGCCCTAATTATTTTATCTTTCTAAGGTAAATTGTCTGCAAATGGTGTTTTAAATCTCAACTAGTTATTATTTGAAGAAAAATATATTTTTCGATCCCGATTTGGTGGGGATGGCGGCGAATAGGATACGTTGTCTTGAGGTGTTGACCACTTACGTTATGATTTTGTTGAAAAGAAACGAAAAGATACCTTATTTACAGAGTTTAGTTACGTACGTTCGTGGTGCTCGAGAAGCAAACACAACATGAAAATTCAAGTGCTTCTAATAGTGAGCATATATAGTTTAAAACCCTCGACTAGTTTTGACCGAGGCTCAATTTGCGAGCTTATTTAGAGCCTGTTTGACTGAGCTTATAAAATGTTAAAAATAGTTTATAAGATGATTGAGAGCTTAAAGGAATTGAATAAAGAGTTTATTTGGAAACCTTACTTAAATAATGTTATTAAGAGTAGAACTCGATTCACAAGCTTCACTCCATTGCAAGCGAAGGCGGAGACGGTTACTCAGCAAAATCGATTCTTGATCCGAGTAATCTTCGCCTAGCAGGTTTATTCGAAGGCGAAATTTCCTCTAAACACAGCTTTTAATTACAGTTTAGCTGTATAGTCTTGTCGACAACCAATAGAAATTCTTGACGGCTTCCTTTGAAGTTGGGGTATGAAAAATCAAGATCGAGATTATGGCGAGTACACCAAATGTTATGCCATGATTTGGACAATACATATGTTCGAACAACATCTATTTGGGAGAGGAAATAAAGAATTCTGTTCATGGAGCTGGAGCCCTCCAATCAAACCCTAAATTAAAAAAATTTCAACCTTGGTAATTATATGCTGAAATCTTTCAAACCCTAATACACCCTAAAGATTTTCTTGCTAAATAAATCATAAAAAAAAACCTATTTTTGTGTTGTATTATACAGTAAACAAATGATCGCTTGGTCATCGATTCCGTAATATATAAATGTGTTGCACTTGGCTCTCATAAAGGCCTTTTTTGCACTTTCCCACCTCAAAATAGGAAAACGAGAATGGAGGTGAAGAACGAGAAGCTTGTGTGGTATACGTAAACAACTATTTGCTATGTTAGTTTCTAATATTACTCATCTTTACAATAATTGAGATAAATAGGGTGAAAATGAAAAACGGGCAAAAGTACAGACGGCAAAATGCTATTTATCCTGTTCTTTTTTTTTACCAAATCAAACAAAAAAAACCGAGTGAATTGCGTTTCACACAACCAACATCCACATTGATTAGCGGCGCACGATGAAATTTCAAAAACGGCAAAGTACACCATCAAATTATGCCTCACGCAACATAATGCACCCAGGGCCGGCCCTGGGGTGGGGCGAGCAGGGCCCACACCCAGGGCCCAGTTTTACTAGGGGCCCATTTTCAGTGTTTTTATATATATATACTAATACTTTTTGTGTGAAAAAAAATATATTTCTGTTGTATAATTTTTTTTATTCATCTATTGTTTAAAAAAAATATATTTTCTATTTATAAATTTTAATACTTAATTTACAATATATACAATTTAATTTTTCTTATTTTATTCAAACAAAAATTATTTCCTACATTTCTAACATTTGCTTAATAAAACAAAATTTAGGTATACATTAATATTTTCAATATTTTTTATAAATAAATTTAAATTAATAAATATTTGTCTATATTATTTCATCAAAAAAAAAGGAAAAAAAAAAAAAGTCGGACCGAGACCTCATATTATTAAGGGCACAAAATATATTCTCGCCCCGGGCCCCCGAATACGCCGGACCGGCCCTGAATGCACCCTATACGTACCTATGCACGATTAACAAATAACTATTCGTACGTATGCGCATTGCAATACGACACGTATATAACAATGTATTTTATCATTAGAAATAAACCATAATGGATCAAGAAATTGTCATAATAAACAACAAGCTAATCAACATATATGTCTTAAAAAACAATTCAACAATTTTCCCAAGAGATCGATTTCTCAGTCTCGGAAGATAAGGAAGTCATTATAAAAATATTGACGAAAAATTCGACTATGAAAATGTAATTTCCCTTTCACACATACAACATTACACTCGTCGGATTCAGCTTTCTTTACTCTCAATCAGCTTCATAAAATTCTGGATTACGGTCTTGCCTTCGCTAGTGAAGATGCTTTCCGGGTCGAACCGAACGCCCTGCATTTATCGAGTAATAACAAGAATGCTTAGCTTGGGTTCAAACAAAAATCAGAAATATATATAAATTAAAAAAAAAAAAAGCCAATTGAAAGTAGAATCGTCGAATTTCAGAGAGAGTTAGCTAGTCGTTTTCGTAAATAAAGGCGAAAAGGCAAAAGTAGTGCAACTAATCCGACTAGGTACAAATCTTTGTTGTTAGTCAATATTATGATCAAAAGAATTAATGGAGACACAAGCCGTAATCGAACGACATATAGGAAGTTATGATTTGTATATATATAATGAATATCAAATTCAGATTGATCGTGTTTCGTTGAATACCACATTGTTCAACGAGTATATAAAGCTGAACTAAATTTTATATATTATCATGTATTGACCAGCCTGCATGAGAAGCCTACTCCAACGCATAAACGAGGCACAACGTACCCTAAAAAAAATTCAGCAATCAAAGGTAAATATCAATTCAAATCGAGTACGATCGAAAATTTATGAAAATAGTGCTCGAATTAACAAAAATCGTAAACAAGCGAACTATATACAACAAACGAACACGTCTTAAAAGTCAATAAATTCACAGAAAAAATGTTTAAATGATTTTTTTTTCGTTGTCTATGATTCTAAAGATTAGAAGTGGACTCACATTTAATCTCGATCACTCCATTTCAATCGAACCCGAAATTCCTTAAACATAGATTCCGGCAACTTCGCCACATTAATTACAGGTTGCCATTCTTGTTGAACCCGATTAAAACGTTCGACGGTTAACCCCTCCAAATCTCGCCAGATTTCTCGGTTTCCGCTATCTATCATCTTTTTGATTTTGCGGAAAAACTCACTGAGTTCCTCCAGTTCCGTTTCTTTGTAGCAACTTCTGTGCGGAGTTACGTTTTTCGGACGACAAATACAAAACAAACCATTTAATACAAACGGAAACGCGGAGAAATGATTGATCTCCAGTATAAAATTCTCCACCACAACCGGCTTATTACCACCACTAATCGCGTCGCGCATTAAAATGCCTTCTTCGATGCGCAGATCGAAACGGGCGAGATGAAATATTTTCAGACAAATTTCGGACTTTCGTAAACCCTGGAGCAATTTACTCAGCCGTAGGAACCACGACTGCGCATCTTCCGCGTCGTCGTCCCGCATATACAGCCTCAAAGTCGACTTCCCGGAAGTCGGTGCGAAAGACACGTACGGGATAACGGGTCCCGTGTACTCGTAAACTTCCATGTTCGGGGCATCGATAAAAAACACCTGAGATTCTTCGACCAAATCGCTAGAGAGTACCGCGTTCGCTATACATAAAGACTTGAGATTACAGAACTCGTGGCCGAGAAACCGAATCCTGCTGCCGTAAATCTTGACCATTTCGAGAGACGGGGCACCGACTTCGATCATGCATTCGTCTTTACTATAGGCGATGTGATTAATAAATGTGAAGTTCTTGAGATTTTTGTGAAGCTCATTGTCCAACTTTATATTTGTCAACCCTTTACATTCTTCGAACCACATATCGGTAAGCGAACCGCAGCTCGAGGCTATCTTATCGAAAATCTCTTGCTCGATCACGACGTTTTTGAGGTGAAGTACTTGTAGACGCACAAACCGTATATTCTCGGGAACATTTCTTCCCAAATCGCAATTAAACACAAACAAAAGCGTGAGGGGTTCGGCTTCGAAGACTACGGGAATATCTACGATTTCCCCAACTTCACGTCTCGAAATAACGTAGAGACGGAAATCGTGCACGCCCATCGGTTCCAGTCTCGGGATCCATTTCTCGAGAAGCGGAACCGACACGTGGTTCGACATGCAAAGGTGGATTTCCTCCAGGCACACCCCTTGATCGAGGTACCCCTGCAGCGTCTCGTCGACGACGGATAGGAATTCTTGTCCCTTGTCTTTGAAGTAATCGGCGTCGGATAAAACGAGATTGGGGCGAGTGCGCCAAACGTGGCGCCACGATTTCGACAGAATCGAGGTTCCGGTGGCTTCTTCTTGGGTGAGGAGATACAGAATTCTCTGCAGGATCTCTTTTGGCAAGGAGGATATTCTGTCCATGGAGATCGAGCCCTCTTCTTCCTTTGCCCTTTTCATTCCTGTAATAAATAATTAAATAAACCCAAACCCTAATTCAGAAAATCCGAACTATATATATACATATATATATATATATATATACAAACCCTAGAAATGAAATGTTCTTACAGGAGGATTGTTGATTGAAACACAGGTTTTGGGAGAGAGAGAGAAGAGCGGCGGTGAATTCGATGAAGGGGTGATTGATTTGCTGACAGTGCCTCGAAATGATTTTCAGTAGCCGCCGTACTTTCTTAATTCGCTGAAAGTCATGTAATAAGAAAACCCTAATTAAAACTTATGAGAAATGACCTTTTTACCCTTGATCTTTATATATATGCCTGAGTCTATTTTCATTGGAATGGAAGTTTCTGCTCTAATGATTTTATTTTTGTAAGGTAAATTGTCTGCAAATGGTGTAAAATCTCAACTAATTATTTGAAAAAAAAAATTTACGACCCCGATTTGGTAAATTGTATACGTTTTCTTGAGATGTTGACCACATACGTTATGATTTTGTTCGGAGACTTGCCGTCTTAATTGGAAGATTTTGGAGTTTTTAGTAATATTTGGATCATAAATTTCTCATTGAACAAGCTTTTGTTAAGAGGTCCTTAAGCATATATTCACTCTCTATGTAAAGAGTTTACTTAATTACAAAACTTCAAATATATATATAATTTAGTTAGACGTCTTAGCTTATTCGGAGAGTTTAGTTGAAAAGAAACGAAAAGATACCTTATTTACAGAGTTCAGTTACGTACGTTCATAGTGCATAGCAGAGAAGCAAACGACATGCAAATTCAAGTACTTCTAATAGTGGGCATAGTTCAAAACCCTATAATTAGTTAAAGAGCTTTAGTTATAAAGATTTGACCGTATAGTTTATTTACAGAGCTTAATTACATCAGTGATAAAAAAACTTAGCAAACAAATTAAATATGCATTTCAACTAATTTTAATTAAAACCGTAGTTCATTAGTTAGAAAGCTTGACTACAAAACTCAATTAACAAGAAATTAGAGAGCTTATGTGCACATTTTAGTTAAACTAGGTAGGTGGACGTGCGTTATACGTTTTGTGCGTTGACGATTTAGATAATTGTTGAAGATTATTATGGAATGTTTCGAAAAAAATATAACGGAAAAAAGAAAAGATATCACACTCAACTGAATAAGTTTTAGTTTAACTGATTTCTGAAATAACTCAAGTTTTTACAACTCTGAAGTACTGATAGAGTAAACAAATAAAATTTAAATATAATTATCAAATGAAAAAAGTTCTTGATTACTAATTAGAAGTCCGACTCACAAGCTTCCCTGTGTTATATCTGTTGGATAATTTTTGCGGAAGTATATCAACAAGATTAACAAGGAAATAATTGAGGAGTACGTATCTCCTACATATTTTACTCTTGCCAATACATGTTAAATTACAAATACAATCTTACACTTATTTATATACTAATCTAGGCATAAGTAGTAATACATGCAACATATTAAATATATTCATCATGAATACTAGATATACATGTATCTAACAATTCATGTACTTGCCTATTCATTATCCTATCACACATTATACATGCATGTGGATATTCTAGAAAGTGCATTAATATTTCAACAATTTCAGCGGAAAGCGGATACCATCAAAGTCGGGCCACTATGCAGATACTAACAACTTCGCTACCCTTTAAAGGTTGCCGTTCTTGTTGGCTTTCATTCAAACTAACCCTCCAAATCTTGCCAGACTCGATCTTGCATCATTTGGATATTGCACATCACCACCTGTAAATTTCTAATTTTCGCAATTTACCCCATTAAAAATTTTAAAAGTGAATGTCCCCCTTCAAAATATTATTGTTGTTGCACATTGCCCCGATAGCGAAATTCCGATGGATTATTCATCGGAATTTAGTATTTTTGTTGCACAATGCCCTCAAAACTGGCTCATGGGGCAAAGTGCAATCAATATAATATTTCAAGGGTGGAATGTCCATTTTTTTTATTTTTAGAGGGGGAAAGTGCGGAAAACAGAAATTTATAGGGGACAAAGTGCATTTAGTCCTATAGTTTTTATACTTAATAGGACCCTTTTTTGAGAAAAAAAAATGTGGGTAGGGTAGGCTGCTAGCAATAGGGGTGTGAATTAGAGTTTCAATACATGCAAGTCTAACCATACTGTTACACCAATTTCAAAAGATGAAAGTTCAGAAAAATCAAGAAGTTTTAATTAATAACATGCAATTTCCTCACTTCGCAGACGGTAGAGCGCTTGTTTTGCATGCGAGATGCACGGGGTTCGATCCCCTTCTCAATGTACATTTGCAGCAAATTATATGCACTAGTCTCATTATTGTTGCCTATATATTATATGTATCCAGAAAATTTGCCTTTTATAATGGATGATATATATGCTTTCATGCATCAGCACAGATATTTGGAATCGTTGGTTCAACGAGCGAGCGCAATCTTTGATGTGTAGATCTCCACCTAGTTATTTTTTTTCCGGTCAAAAAACGGGAAACAAAACCGGTTTTATATAAACAAGGAAAAAAAGGGGGAAGAAAAAGTGTGTTCTTCTCCATTCTCCATTTGTTCTGTTGTGTGGATGATTAGGCGGTCGGTGATCGATGGTGGCTCGTGGGGAGCTATAGGAAAATTCCGGTTGACCCGGTCAAACTATACGTGTATAAAATCTAACAAATAAACTAATTACGAAAAACGAAAGACCAATCAAAGCACTGCATGGAGCTTGTCCCATGTCCAAAATGTAATCGGCATTGTTCTAAAGTAAAAGCTTAAACATGCACATATAATCAGAGTGGCGCAGCGGAAGCGTGGTGGGCCCATACCAGGATCGAAACCTGGCTCTGATATTGAGTGGCTTCCCTTTTGATTCATTTTTTCCGGTTTTTTTTTCCGGTTTTTTGTATTGAATTATTTTTAGGTTGGTTATATAACTACATGCGTAAATCTTTAAAAAGTGGGGATGTAGCTCAAATGGTAGAGCGCTCGCTTTGCATGCGAGAGGCACGGGGTTCGATCCCCCGCATCTCCATTAACTATAATTTTGTTTTTATAGAAAGAAATCATACAACATAACTTTTTTTTAACAATCAAATTTAAATATTTGTATAGTTTTTCTATTATATGAGTAAACTGCAAAAAGTACCCATGTGTAATCTCTAAATAGCAAAAACCCCCCTATGAAATTATTTAAATAGCACACTAGCCCCATTACTCATTTGAGGGTTGACTTCATATAAAAAGACCCAAATACCCCCGGGATTTTGCAATTAATAAATTCTTATATTTTTTTAAATATTTTAATTATTTTATTTTTGTTATATCTTAATTATAAAGGTACAATGGGGTCTTTAGTTTATTTCTATTTTTATTATCACATAATTTTGGTATATATTTTAAATTATCCCTACATCAAAAGAAAACTTAAATTTCATTATTATGTATTTAAAAAAATATATACTTAATTTGGTTAACAAATTTTTAATAATTTTTCAATTTAATTATTTTCTATTTTTTAACAATATTTTAATTTTTAAACAACCAAATTAAAAAGAAAATATATATACATATAATATATATACATATAAATACATTTTAAGGGTCAATTTCGTCATTTCATGTCCAAAAACCAACTCCCAGTCGCACAACCCGCGAGTGAGCCACACACAAGTCAACTAGGGGGTTTTTGCCTTTGATTAAATTTCACAGGGGGGTTTTGCTAGTTTATTTATCACAGGGGGGTTTTTGCTATTTAGAGATTACACAGGGGTACATTTTGCAGTTTACTCCAAACTACTGCAAATTAAGCAAAACTATGACGAGAATGATGCAGTGGATGTTCGTGAATTTGTGGAAGCGTCTGCGAAGTGAAAGAGTAGGTGAGGAAATTGTATTAGTTTATGATGTGATAAGAAGTGGACTCACAATCTTGATATATCACTCCATTGCAATCGAACCCGAAAGTTTGAAAATCCAGATCACGACAAATTCGCCACCTGTAAACGTTTCCATTTTCGTCGGCTCTCGTCATATCCTTGAATGGTAAAATCCTCCAAATCTCGCCATATTTCTCGGTTTCCACTCTCTCTCATCTTTTCGATCCTGCGTAAACACTCTCCGAGTTCCTTCAGTACGTTTTCTTTGTTCCGATGGCTTAGCGAGAACCAGCTCGGATTTATATTCCTCGGGCGACAAATACAAAACAAACCGTTTAAAACGGATAAAAATGAAGACAAATGGCGAATGTGCTCCACCACAGCAGGCTTATTACCACCACCATTATTAATAGTGTCGTGTACTAGAATCTCTTCTTTTATACTAATATATAGTATTTAAATAAAAAATAATATATAAATAAAACATAAGGCTTGTGACCTCACGAACAACTAAAAAAAACTCGAGTTTGAGCTCGAAAAATTCGAGTTCGAGCTTTTTTCAAGCCAGCTCATAGAGCTCACGAGCGGCTCAGCTTGTTAACCACACCTAGCCTCATTTTTTTTCTATTTTGAGGGGGCGAAGTGCAATTTGCCCTTTCTTTTATTTATCGAATCAAACATAAAATGGATGAATTGCGTTTTACACCCCAATATTTGCATTGATTAGCGGTTTACACCCTAAAACTTCAAAAATGGCCAAGTGTTCTCCATTCATAATATACCTTAAACCATGCAAAATCTAAAATACAGAATGTAAAAATATTGGAAACTCCTTTAAAAAAAAACAAACAAAAACAAAAACAAAAAACAAAAAAAACAGTTTGTCTCCATATCAATACGAAGCGAATATGAATACGTTTCCGTTGTTCGTAGCTCGGCAATTCAAACACCGGGCGCCATTCTCCCTCTCGCATCGCCTCCAATCTCACTT
This sequence comes from Erythranthe guttata, assembly GCF_000504015.1. The sequence continues at coordinate 1,215,257 of NW_012193768.1, read as the reverse complement.
CCTCCAGATCTCGCAACAACAACTGTGCCAGCTCATCATCTCTGTCTCCACTCTATACACTAATGATTCTCCGATGACAAATACAAAACGCAGCGTTTATAAATATACGAAAGAGAAGATAAACGACATAGTCACAAATTCAAGCTCTCCGCCACAATAGGTTAATCCCAACTATAAATGTCTCGTATTACCGGCCGATTAATGTTTTTTGGAGTAATACACAGACAAATTTTCGATTGGCTTAACGACTTGAGCAGTTCATCCAGCGACGACGAAGAATCATCATCGTCACCCAAACACACACATATAAGTGAACACCACTTGCGGGAAGTAGTTGGTGCGAAAGAGATTGATGGGATAAACGAGCCTCCGTATGCAAACATGTTTATCTTCGGTGCGTCGATAAATAGATTGATTCCTTTCAGTCCGTTGCAAGATAAAATCTTCAAGCACTCGAGGCTTGGGAATTTACACGAGGACAAGTGGTCCAATGACGCGGCGACACACCACAAATATAAGTCTTTGAGATTACGAAAGTACCCTCCTCCGTAGGACCATGGATTACCGTTATTAATTTTGATGGTTTCGAGAGAAGGGGGGTGGATTTCGATGTTGATGCTACAATCTTCCGCGCCGAGTTTCGAAAAAGTGAAGTACTTGAGATTGTGTAAACGATTCGCCTTAATGTTTTTTAACCTCTCGCATTCGTTAACTTCCAAAGTTTCGATCGAAGGACAATTCGAGATTATCGTCTCGAAAACATCGTCCTCGATGTAGACTCGTTTGAGACAAAGTGATGTTAGATGCTTGAAGAGCACGATCCTTTCAATACCCATTCGGCCCAAGATGAATCCCTCCACGCGCAAATCTTGGAGCGATTCGGCTTCAAAGACTACAGACGGCAGATCGACAACTCCCGAAATACGTTCCCAACTATTCGAAAGGCGTAGCTTCTTCACACCCATAACTGCGAGTGCTCGAATCCATTTTTCGAGAAGAGAAACGGATTCGTGATCCAAAACACGCAACAAAATATGGAGGCTAAACTCATCTACACGCAACCTTTGATCACAGTATCGCCGTAAAGTAGTATCGACAACGGAGAGAAATTGTTGTTTGTTACCTTTGAAGGTGTCGTCTGAAAAATCGAGATTGGGACGAGTACACCAAATATTACGCCATGATTTGGACAAGACAGATGTACGGATAGCTTCCTTTTGGGACAGGAAATAAAGTATTCTCTGCAAGATTTCTTCCGGCAACTCGGATATTTTGTCCATGGAGATCGAACCCGCATTCCCTTTTGCCCTTTTCATGTTAACTTTACTACTCAAAAAAAAAAAAAATACAAACTCTGATTAATAAACAAAAACTCCTTTATATAGAAAACTTATTATTCGATTACTTTATGTTACGTACAACTCTACAATAGGTAGATTTAGATTTGATTTTCTTTTCTTGCATATGAATTTTCAATCTTTAAGGATTCTTAATATTTAGAGAAAGATCCCCCACCTTCTATGTGTAAGTTATATATGATAACAAAAGTTAGGGTTTTGCTATATACACGTGAAAGAAAGTTATCTACAATTAAATGATATTAAATTAATACAATTGAGACTAGGGGTTCGGATCGGAATCAGCCCTTTTGGAATTTTTTTGATTATTTTGAAAGTGAAAAACTAGTTCTAATTTTGTTCCAAAAAATTCAGAAATCGGGATTTCGGAAATTGAAACGAAGAAACTTGTTCCAAATCCGGAAATTTTCGGATTGGAATTGGCGGAATTCGGAATTTTCCAAAATTTTCTCATCTTAAATATAAAATACATAATAATATTGGTATTCTAATTGTGATATTCGGGGAAAAAAAATCATATTTTTTGGAATTATTTTCGGAACATTAATCGAATAGGAAATCGGAATCTCAAATAATTTCGGAAAAACTGGAAGTTGAAATTTCGGAATTCGGATTAAAAAAATCGGAATCTCAAATAATTTCGGAAAAATTGGAAGTTGAAATTTCGGAATTCAGATTAAAAAATATTGTTCCAAAATCGGAAAAATTCGGAATGATTGGGAGAAACGAGGTAGGCGGCGGCGAATGAGAGAGCATAGAATCATTGAAAATTATTTTGGAAATAACAATTTAGTCCTCATATTTAAGGTTATCTGTATTTATGGTCATTTAACTATTCCAGCTTTTAATTTACTTCTTCTTTTTACAAAACCAAACATATAAATAGGTGAAATGCGTTTTACGCCCCAAAATTGACATTAATTAGCAGTTTGCACCCTAAAACTTCAAATCTTAGTACTGTCTCCACTTATAATAAACCTTAAACCATGCAAAATTTAATGTGCAGAATGTAAAATAATGGAGACTCCTTATAAAATTAAAACAAAATAAAAAAAATTTAAAACAAGAAAAAAAATAATAACTAGGATCAAGAAGTACTCAACGCAGTTTGTCTCCATTTCAATGCGAAGCGAAGAGGAATACGTATCCGTTGTTCGTAGCTCGGCAATTCAAAAATCGGGCGCCATTTTCCTTCTCGAAATTCTCCTTCTCGCATCGCCTCCAATCTCACTTCCTCCAAATCGCGCAACAACAACTGTGCCAGCTCATCATCTTTGTCTCCACTCTCTCTCCGCGTTAGAATCTTCCACATGCACTCGGTTACGTCCTCCTCACGTTTGCCAGCGACGTCGGAGACAATGAATCTCGGACGACAAATACAAAACAAGTCGCTTAAAATAGATGAAAGATAAGATACGCAACATTCCAAATTGAAGCTCTCCACCACAACCGGTTTGTCACAACCATTTCCTCGTACGGCGGGATTGAAGTTATTTTTACTAATACTCAGTGAAATTTTCGACTCGCTTAATGACTCAAGCAGTTCATTTAGCTCGAGGAGCCACGAAGAAGAATCGTCATCCAAATATATAAATAAAAGCGAACGCCACTCGCCGGAAGTAGTCGTTGCAAAAGAGATGGACGGGATAAAGTCCACTCCCGTATACGTAAAATTGTTTATTATCGGTGCATCGATAAATAGCTTGATTCCCATCATTCCATCGCAGAAAAAAAATTTCAGGTGCTCGAGGCTCGGGAATTTACACGAGGACAGGTGTTCCAATGACGATTTGACACGCCACAAACGTAAACTGTTAAGATTACGAAAGTACCCTCCTCCGTCGTGGAGCCAAATATTATCACTTATATTTACGGTTACAAGAGACGGGGGGTGGATTTCTATGCTACAGTCAACACGACGCTTCGAAAAAGAAAATTTCTTGAGATTGTGAAGATGATTCACCTTAATTTTTTTCAGCCTTTTACATTGGTTGACAACCAATGTTTCGATCGAAGGACAATTCGAGATTATCGTCTCGAAAACGTCGTCCTTGATGCGGACTTGTTCGAGACAAAGTGATCTTAGATGCTTGAAGACAACTATCCTTTCAATAGTCTCTCGGCCCAACACGAAGCTCTCCACGTGCAAATCTTGGAGCGATTCGACTTCAAAGACTACAGACGGCAGATCGACAGATCCCAAAAAATGTCCCGAACCATTCGAAAAGCGTAGCTTCTTCATACCCGTAACCGTGGGTGCTCGAATCCATTTTTCGAGAAGAGAAACGAATTCATGATCCATTTCACGTAAGAATATACGGAGGTGAAACTCCTCTACACGCAACCTTTGATCGCAGTATCGCTGTAGAGTAGTATCCACAACTGAGAGAAATTGTTGGTTGTTACCTTTGAAGGTGTTGTCTGAAAAATCGAGATTGGGACGAGTGCACCAAATATTACGCCACGATTTCGACAAGACAGATGTTCGGACAGCATCGTCTTGGGACACGAAATAAAGTATTCTCTGCAAGATGTCTTCTGGCAACTCGGATATCCTATCCGTGGAGTTATTGGAGTTGACTTCTGCTTTTACCTTTTCCATGGCTCTATTAAACCCTAGAGAGAGAAATAAACTCGGAAAAACAGATCTATATTCTATATATATAAACCCTGATGAAATAACTCGGAAAATCAGACCTATGTAGATAAATTATAAACCCTAGTGATATAAACTCTGGTAAGCAGACCTATATAAACCCTATATAAACCCTAGGGTTAGAGATTGAAACACATATTATTATTAGAGAAGAACGGTTTCATCTAAAACCTAATTAAAAAAACTTATGTAAAGTGACATTTATGGTCATTTAGTTATTTAAGGTTTTTATAGTACTCATAAAAAGCAAAAAAGAAAAAAGAAAATCAAACATAAAAATGGGTGTAAGAATATTTTATTATAAATATGCAGGGATAACTACAAAATTTGCATATATATGTATGTGTGTAGGTACCTCGAGGTGTAAATGAGCCGAGCTCGCCGAATTTTTTGAACTCTAGCCTGCGTCAAATTTGGTGAGCTCGAGTTCAACTCATATATATTTTTTTCTCTAATTTTAAAATAATAATAATTTTAGTTTTGTTACAAATTATTTAATATGAAAAATAAAAAAGTTATGGAATAAATCATAAACCATAATATATATATATATATATATATATATATATATATATATATATATATATATATAAAGCTCGCGAGCCGGTTCATGAGATCACAACTAAAGATGGGCTCAAGCTCGTCGGAAAAGCTCGAGTTTTTATCGAGCCAACTCAACGAGCTCATGAGCCGGTTCAGCTCCTTTACACCACCCCTATGTGTAACTGCAGTTTACAGATGGAGAAAGCAAGGGTAATCAAGTAATAACCATGTATTTAATCATTAGCAAAAAAAAAAAAAAATAACCCCATCAAGTAATAACAAAATTGTAATAAAACAACGAAGCTAAGCAATCCACACACGTTTGTTGATTTATTGTCCTCTGTTTAAATGACTACTGCACCTTCTCATCAGCTTATTTCACTGTTTTTTAAACCCATCGAATTATTATTATTATTATTTTCTCAAGAGATTCCTCTCGGTCTCCAGCAGAGAAGGAAGTCATTTTCTCAAGAGGTTTCGTTTCAACCTTCATTCAAAAATCGACTATGGAATGTTGGATTCAGCTTCTTTTCTTTCTATCAGCTTGATGAAATTCTGGACTATCGTCCTTCCTTCGCTAGTGATGATGCTTTCTGGGTGGAACTGAACACCCTGCATTCATCGAGTAATAACAAGTATGTTTAGCTTGCGTCCGAACCAAATAAAAAAAAATATTGAATGTAGAATTTTCTCGTCGAATCACCATAGACAAACAAGCTACAGGGGTGGCTTTAGTAGCTAAAGTTAAAGAAACTGTAATGAACAAAGCTAGTCAACGTACGTCTTGACCCTATTTCTATTTCTATATTTGGCGTCAAATTTTCCCTATAAACGAGGCACAGCGCTCCCTAATTCGAGGTGGATAAGCTGTCACTAATGATTTAGACCTCGAATATACTACAACCTCTGAAGTAGGTATAATAGTTAGTTAACAAACACAATAAGCCTTAGTGTCCAGGTGGCACATGATATATATACAGATGAAATAAGGAATAAAGAAACTGTTACCAGTAGATGTCTGTGTACTTTGTGACGAGCAGCCATAACTAACCCATCTTCTGTCCATGCAGTTATCTCGAGAAAATCGCTTGGAAAACTTTCCTTCTCAATCACAAGGCTGTGGTACCTACCTGCAGTAAAAGGGCTGGAAGAAACATGGGGGGGGGGGGGGGGGGGGGGGGGGGGGGGGGAAAAAAAAATCCCCCTAAAAAAAAAAAGGAAATTGTTTTTTTTTTTTTTTTGAAAAAAAAAAAAAAACCCCCCCCCCCAAAAAAAAAAAAAATTTCCCCCCCAAGGGGAAAAACCCCAAGGGGAAAAACCCCCCGTTTTTTTGGAAAAAAATTTGGGGGCAATTTGGGCCAAAAAAAAAAAAAAAACCCCCCCCCCCCAAAAACCAAATTTTCCAAAATTTTTTCGGGGCCAACCCTTTTGGCCCCAAAAAAAATTTTTTAATTTTTTTTTTTTTAAAAAAAAACCCCCCAGGGCCCCGGGGAAATCTTTTTTTGGGGGAAAGGGTTAACAAAAACCCCTCCTTTGGGGGGGGGGGGGGGAAAAAATTCCCTTACCCCATTTTTTTCTTTTTTCCCAAAAA